>LPNX010282370.1:198425-270081 GCA_001517045.1 Pseudotsuga menziesii
TGTGACATAGACCGTGCCCAATGTTGGTTTGCAGGGATTTCAGACCTTTTAGATGCAATGGGTAGTGTTTCGATGGACTGTCTTCCTCTATTCAAATTTCGAATACTCTCTAGCCCACAGACTATCAAACTTTATCAGAGGTACCATTGGGTTCAAGCAAGGTTGTACCCTATCCCTACATTATTTGGGGTATACATCGGTGAGCTAAAGTCCTTTCTACAAGAGCACATCTAGGACAAAGCCAAGTGTCTTCTCCATCAGATCTTGATCTTGATCCTACTCTTTGTCAGCAATATGGTACTCCTGGCCTCTCTCCGGAGAGATTACAACGTTAGCTAGACTCCTTGGCCCTCGTTTGTGATCTTCGTCAATTGACGGTCAACCTGGCCAAAACCGGGGCCATGATCTTCAACTGGTCGAAGAAACTCCTCATATATCTTCATTTCCTTTTTAGAAGTGAGGAGATTGAAATCACTAGCACTTACACCTATTTGAGGGTACAATTCATACGACCTCATCTCATTTTACGACATGCCATTCAAACTCAAATCAACAAAGGATACGGATCCTTGGCCCTTCTAGAGAGACAATGCTTCAGACACCATTTATACGACATCTCATCCAAGATGTCTCTCATGGACACTCTCATTCAACCCATAGTCCTCTATGGTTGAGAGATTTGGGGGACTTGTATACTAAACGTTGATTGGGCCTTAGCAGAGAGGGTGCAGATCCTCCTCCTTTATGCCATCATCAAATACAAACAAATAGTACTTCAGCCCATCATACTTGGCGAGTTCGGTGGCCGCCCCTTCCGACTTGAGACAATGTTCCACCTTGTCTGTCTTACATTGTCTTCGAAGCTTCGCTGACTCAACAACAGGGAATGGTCGATACCCGTTTTTGGCCCATCTTTTATCGCAATCCATTGCCTCAGCCCTTCAGGCCATACTAGATCTTGGCATGCAAGGGTTACAAAAATTTTGGCATTTATTGGTATTGCGATGGACAAGCTTCCTCCATTTAGATATTCCCTAGATGCGTATGCCCAACTATTACATTCAAGGCTAAAGTTGAATAGAATCATCTGAAACAACATTTATAGGCAGTTCTTGCAAGTCACTTGGATCAACCCTTAGGGCAGGTTACGTCCAAAGCTGGCCTTTTATGCTACACAATTCATAGATTTTACAAACATAATAAAAGTTTGTTTCCAGTGTATCAGATGATCCGCCTTTGTGCCTGGCCAGTTTTGGCTAGTCAGTTTTTGTTTTGAATAATTATGACCATGGCCCCGCGGGGTTTGTAATCAAATGTGCTAGTAGGGTGTTTTGAGTGGTTCGGTCTCCTAAGACGTAGAATTTCAACTAAGGTATTCCAGGGAGTTTTTTTCCCTTGACAATTATGCTTTGCCTATAGCCAAGTATAATTGACGAGGTTTTCTCCCGCTTCTTCCAAAGCCGGAACGCTTGATTTTGAATTCTTGGCCTTGGGGAGTTATTAGAGCCCGACTGAGTATGTATAAACCTACTAGACATTATTAGAATAGACTATGGTCATGTCCTAAATCACTAGGACCCTCAGAAAAAATTCCGAAAAAATTTTGCTGGACGTGTCAAATTTTTGATATTTTATTTTTTATTTTTTTATTTTTCCCAAGTTTTTAATTAAAATTTTCCATAATTTAAATGGAAAATTTAATTTTGTAATAAGTCAGTCATCTGAAACCCGAATTCAGTGATTGAAGGCTCTAACCTTAAGCCAAAAATTATTCATGATCAGTCAGCCAGCTATCTCAAAGTTTCAGAAATTCATTCAGCCTCATAATTAATAATTTCTAAAAAAAGTCATTTACAAAAAAATTATTAATTAAAATATTAAAAGTGAATATTTTGGAGAAAATCAAAAACTCTCCAAAATTAACCAAATTGAATAAAATAAAAGGCTAAATGACATGACGTTGGGCATTTATGATGATTCAACTCAGCAGAAATCCTCTTCAGTCAACAATCGGAGAGCATTAAAGATACATTCAGTTAGCAGACTTGTCATCTCCAGCTAAACTCATGAATTTGGTGATTTGGAAGGCTGTGATTGGTCCGATGATAATTATGAAGTGAGATAATAAATGAAATAAAGGTTCAATGCAAACCCTAAGGGTTTTGGCACCTAAGCACTACCAATCCACTCCTCCTTCAACCTTCACGCCTTCCTCCTCTAGCTCACGCCCTATCTCCTTGACAGTTGCGCCCTCACACGTATGTGCTCATAGGTGGTTGGATTTGGTTGTTTAGGGTTGGTAGTGGGGGCGCCTTGCTTAGGTGGAGGCCACCCCTTACTCACACCAACTTATTTTTAGGTTTTGGGCACTCTCTTATGTGCCGAGCCGATTAGGTTATGGGATTTGGTTTTAGGGTTTTAGCTTGCTCTCTGTGTATAAATAGAGGCTCTTTCAGCTCTATCATGGTAGATGATTGATGTAGAGAACCTTTGGTGAAATATTGTAATGCTTGTTGCTCTCATGCAACCTATTTTAATAAAGAAAGGCTTTGGAGGCTCATGCTGTGTAGATCTTGGATGCATATGTTCTGGTTAATGAGGTGATATTATTTCAATTTCTTTGCTTTTGCTAATTTGTGGGTATTAATACATGCTTTAGAGGGCTTATAAAAGCACGTAACAATAGGTATTTGTAGCTTTCAAGTTACCTATTTATTTCATTTGCTTCCAGAAATCTAAAAGAGCATTGTTTTATTCATTTATATTTCATGCTTTTGTGATTTCATTTAGTAAATAATACATGATTTAATCCCCGTTTTCGCAAGTGTATAAGTCTTTGTCTACAGATCATTTCACCGCACCAAGTAAAAGGTTGAGCTAAGTTGCATCTCCTTTTCTTGGAGCCAAGCATACGTTTCTAGCAGCTGCATGCTATTTGGGATCCAGGGTGGTTTCAAAGATTCAAGATCCAAGTGGTTTTATCTCCTTTATTCACCCTAAAATTAAATTTTTCAATTTTTCCACTTTATGTTTGCAAGTAAAAATCTGATCTATAAAGCTAATCGTTTGCATCTTACTTGCTCTCATTTTTGGATCTAGGAAGTGTCAATTTTTTGCATTTTACTTAGATCTAGTTAGTACTTGAAGTAGCATAAAAATTCATATCTTTGCTCAAGTACTAAGTGTAATTTTTTAGTGTATTGTATTGTCTAATCCACCATTTTGCAGGAAAATAGCTCGCTGGTTTTTCTCTTTTCATGACAGGTTAAGCAGAAATGCCAGCAAAAAATTAAAGATACAAGCTCCAAGAAACATTCATTTTCCCCCCTTCTTCATCCCCCTTCTCCAGGTTGCCTTGAAGACATTCTCAATACCACAAAAGGACTCCAAACTTCAAAAGGCATTGTAAAAAATTAATAAAAGAGCAAGTGGGATAACGGCTCCCACACCCCACTTCCCCCATTTGGGGGAAGCCTGTATCGCCATTGTCCATATTTCAATTTTTTCTTTACTTTGCTTTATACCTGCAAATAAATAAAATGATGAAAGTAGAATAGGCATAATTAGTTTCATTTGGTTAAAAAATTTAAGTTAGATTTGATTTCATTAGCATACTCTCGTTAGTTTCCTCTCATGCAATCTATTTTCATGCTAGATTAAGTTTGATTTCCTTTTGGCTTGCCTAAAAGCCTTCAGATAAACAAAAAAAAAAATTGTTTGATTAATTGCTAGTGAGTTGCTTTCATTTCATTTAAAAGTTTAAATCAAAAAAGAATCAAAATCTCTTGAATCTCACTTTGTGGATTAAGAGTGCTCTCTATCGGAGAGTTGTCTTTTATTTCGGTTTTTAGTTAACCCCATGCTCTGCCGATTAAGGCCTAAAAAACCTGAAAGAGATTCTTGGGTAGATTAGTCTTTTTATTGTTTTATAAGTTAATCAATTAATCTCTAAAGTCTCTTGAACTTGCTGTAATCCAAGTCGAGAGCACTCTCTATCGGAGAGCATTCCCACTGCATACCCTTGCATCAAGCATATAGTTTAGCTAAGTCTCTTAAACTATTGTCATAAGACAAAGTCAAGAGCGCTCTCTGTCGAAGAGTTTTAATTAATTTACTTAATAAAATTCTACAACTCACATTCCCAACTTAATTAATTTATCTCGTTGATTCCCTTGCCTAAGTATGCTCTGACCGACATAAAAATCGGAGTACCCAGAAACGGCATTGGATTGCTAATCTTGCAAGACTCATCTTAATAAAATTTTACCTCGTAACCAATGCATCGGCGTTGTAGAAAATTTCCTAAGTTTTTCTTAGTACAGGCGCCGGAACTCCCCACTGTCTAGAGTCTTAACTAGCTAGTCAATCTTCGAGATACCATCCTGAGATACTGTGCGAGCCGTCATGTCTCCAACAAATTAACTTGGAAGATTTTCCCGGCTATTGAAACCTTTCGCTGAAGCCCTAAACAAGACCATTTAAAACACTTAAAATATACCAAGAGCACTTGCACAACGTTACATCCACTAGCTTTATTTCGGGACTTGGTTTTATTTCTTAAAGCATTGCAGAGCTTTGACTCCATAAAGGCACTAGTCTATTAATCTATGCATGATCGTTACATCTGGATCACTTGTCTTTAGCTTATTTAAATCTTTATCTATGAATGCATCTTTATCTTATAAAGTCTTGATATATAGTTCATCTTTTAAATCCAGTGCAACAACGTGCATTGCTTTTTTCTTGTGCTTGAAATTCATAATTTTAATCATTTTTAATCACAATAACTCCTACACAACACCCATCCCAATCCAAACATCAAAAACTTAACTTAAACATTGAGCCATAGAAAACTCTTTGTTAGGGACTACACCCCTTGGCTTTGGTAGGAGTTAGCCTAAACGAAGGAGCTAGGAGTAGGTGACAGTACCTGACTTTGTGCTTGCTCCCAAGGTCACACCTCTCCCACTTTCTTAAGTGAGGAGACAGCTTTCGAAAAGTTTCTGCTGCTGGTGTACAATCGGCGGACAACAGACCCCCTAAAACTTGGTTTATCATCCTGTTGGGATACGTCTTGGAATTTGTAATTAGAACTCCTAAAAAGTATCATGTAGGTTAAGGGGGATTGAGAAAAAATTTGAGTTCTTATTGATCTAATGTGCAAACTCCAAAGAGGTATGAACCTCAACATATTTTTTGTTGTGGCAAACAAATAGGACATTAGAGAAGAAAGAGGTGTTACTCCAAATGGGATCTATTGGTAAAGATCCACGAAGGGTCTACAATCTATGTGTTAAAACTAACTTCATGAAAAGAGCCAAGCACCTTTGGCTTGGAGAGAGAAAAGTGGGTTGGGAGCTTCTCAAATCCTAGTAGAGGCAGTAAAATCTCCCTCTTATCTACTAATAGAAAGGATACTTAAAGAGGAGATGCTCCCCCAACTCAATCCAATATAAGTCACATAGTTGGCAAGTCCTCTCAAACCATGAGATTTGATTTCTCTCCACTTGATGATGATGGGAGCCCACTTTGAACTAACCAAGGGGGCTCCTAAGGTTGTGCATCCAATGTATGCTCATATATGTAGGTTTGAGAATAAGGCCATCCCTTAATTGGGTGAAGTGCTTTGACAAAAATGCCATCTTTCAGATAAGGCATCGGTGGGGGTCGATCCATATGACATGGATGTACTGAATCTAGATATCCTCTCTAGTCACTTGGTTCAAATCCTACTCGCACAATAAAAAGTGACATGAAGCTCCTAAAGAGTTTTTAGTCTATTAGGAGAAATGGTTGTCAATTGACACAATTGGGAAGCCTCTTACAACCAGTGTTCTAAAAACCGGTCAACTCGAAACCACAATCAATTGAGTTGACGAGTCTAATCCTCAGCAACCTCAAACTAAGACAAAACTTGGCCTTGAGGTTGGCTTGGTATCGGACCGAGTCAAACCAAGTCCACATTAACTCGGCCGAGTTAATTCAAATATGCCTAGGACGCAAGCGTTGAGGATAGACACGAATGTTTAAAAAAAATTGACCATTTTTGTACTAGTGGCATTGAAGTCAGTACTGTTGAATGATAATGTTAAATTCTTAAAAATTATATAATATATCTGTTTTTCATTGAAGGTGAAGTCCATTATTTTAGGTCTTCTTCCTCATTATCATGCCTTTTGGTAAGACAATAAAGAGGGTAGTGGCAAGCATCAGCATGGAAAACGGTCTCGACATAGAGGTTATACAAAGCACCTTTGGCTTGGATAGAGAAAGGTGGGTTGGGAGCTTCCCAAATCCTAGTAGAGGCAGTAAAACCTCCCTCTTATCTACTAATAGAAAGAATACTTAAAGAGGAGGTGCTCCCCCAACTCAATCCAATATGTCACATAGTTGGCAAGTCCTCTCAAACCATGAGATTTGATTTCTCTCCACTTGATGATGATGGGAGCCCACTTTGAACTAACCAAGGGGGCTCCTAAGGTTGTGCATCTAATGTATGCTCATATATGGAGGTTTGAGAATAAGGCCATCCCTTAATTGGGTGAAGTGCTTTGACAAAAATGCCATCTTTCAGATAAGGCGTCGGTGGGGGTCGAACCATATGACATGGATGTACCGAGTCTACATATCCTCTCTAGTCACTTGGTTCAAATCCTACTCGCACAATAAAAAGTGACATGAAGCTCCAAAAGAGTTTTTAGTCTATTAGATGAGATGGTTGTCAATTGATACAATTGGGAAGCCTCTTACAACCAGTGTTCTAAAACCTGAGTCAACTTGAAACCACAATCAATTGAGTTGACCAGTCTAATCCTCGGCGACCTCAAACTAAGACAAAACTTGGCCTCGAGGTTGGGTTGGTACCGGACCGAGTCGAACCGAGTCCACATTAACTCAGTCGAGTTAATTCAAATATGCCTAGGGTGCAAGCGTGGAGGATAGACACGAATGTTTAAAAAAAATTGACCATTTTTGTACTAGTGGCATGTTAGATTTTTATCATTCAAGCTACCATTATGATCTTAGGATCTTTAACTGAGAGAATAACATGCACAGTAATAAAACACAAGCACAACACAAGAGACAAGAAACACAAAGAATTTTCCTCGAGGAAACCATAAAGGAGAAAACCCCGCAGCTTCCTCAGAGATAGAATCAGCACCAAAGGTAAAACCAGAAAACAGTAAGATGATCTCTCGACAGCAGCAGTCTCTCTCTCTCACACTGAGAGAGCTTCTGCTCTCTCACTCATGCGCCCCAATGAGTGAGTGTGTGTGTTCTAAATAGAGAGACTCACTCTCTATTTATATTCTTTCGTTCAGTTGGAACCCACTCCATCATGTCAGCCTCAATTAACAATTACTTACTAGAGCCGACATCTCTAGGAGTGTCTAATAACCCTAGTGCCCCACCACTTGTGGGGACTTTGCCTCCTCCGACCAATAGGAGGGTAACACAATGGTGGGGACTATTGCCCCGACTTACAATGACTCCCCTAGGGTCAACTTCACTAGGATAGTCTAATAACCCTAGGGCCCCACAACTGTGGGGACTTTAACCCTTGACCAGTAGGAGGGTTACCCACAATGACTTGACATGACTTTCACATTATAGAAACTTCCCGGAATAAACATCGAGGTATGACATGACTCAAGTACATTACAAAACATCCCGGAATGAACATCGGGTTACAATAGATAAGAAATACAAGTGAATACATTTCGAAGTTACACTTACATCAACACTCCCTCTTAACTAGTAAGGTATTCTCTCGAAACAATTTATCAACACAAGTCTTCTTCTTTGTATCATCCAGGTCATCATCAAGTCCTCGTCATCTTCATCTGGATTTGGATCATCACTCGATCTGGATCATCATCACTGGATCTAGATCATCACTCGATCTGGATCATCACTACTGGATCATCTTCACTGGATCTGGATCTTCACTCGATCTGGATCATCACTAGACATCATCACTGGATCTGGAACATCACTCGATCCGGATCATCACTGGGCATCATCACTGGATCTGGATCATCACTCGATCTGGATCATCTCTGCTGGATCATCATCACTCGATCTGGATCATCACTGGGCATCATCACTGGATCTGGATCATCATCACTGGATCTGGATCATCGCTTGATTTGGATCATCACGGGTGCTATCTCATGATTCTTCTCGTCACAAGAAGTTCTACAAAGCCATCCCTTTTTCATGTTGGTTGTAGGCCTAGCCTCCATGCAGGTCTTCTTCAGCACTTATATCTGACCTACTCGTCAAAAAGGCACAGTACTCACATCCATCCAGGCCGGAACCACATCCTACTCACAATGATGGAAGAGTTCTATACTTCCATCCAGGCTGGAACCACATCCTACCACAATGATGGAAGATTTTCGTACTTTCATCCAGGCCGGAACCATATCCTACCACAATGATGGAAGATCTTTGTTCTTCCATCCAGGCCGGAACCACATCCTACTCACAATGATGAAAGACTCTCATCCAGGCTGGAACACATCCTGCTCACAATGATGAAAGATTTATGCACTTACATTCATCCAGGTGGGAACATATCCTGCTCACAATGATGAAAAAGCTCTGCACTTACATCCATCCAGGCGAGAACACATCCTGCTCACAATGATGAAAAGGCTCTGCACTTACATCCATCCAGGCGGGAACACATCCTGCTCACAATGATGGAAGGGCTCTGCACTCATATCTGATCTTGTAGGAACCAATCCTACAGTCACATCAGAATGGCCCCCAGTTCTCGACTGAGCTACCTGGTAACTGACCAAGTGCCTCCATTCTCCTAGAGAATGGCAGTTGCCCTTACATCCGGCCTGCTCGTCAGAATGGCCAACACTCACATCTGACATGGAAGGAACCTAATCCTTTAGCCATGACAGAATGGTTCAGCCCTTACATCTGATCAAGTGGGAACACATCCCTCTATCACATCAGAATGGCTTCTCAGTCCTAGACTGAGTTTTCCTGGTAACTGACCAGGTACCTCCATTCCCAAAATGGCAATTGCCCTTACATCTGTCATACTCGACAAAATGGCCAGCACTCATATCTGAGATGGAAGGAACCAATCCTCTCACCATGACAGAATAGCTCAGCCCTTACATCTGACCATGGAAGAAACCAATCCTCTCATCATGTCAGAATGGCTATGGATCTCAGCACTCATATCTGACATGGAAGTAACCAATCCTCTCACCATGACAAAATGGCTCAGCCCTTATATCTGACCTACTCGTCAGAATGGCTATGGAACTCATCACTTTCCCTTGGAGGAAACCTCAATCTGGAGAACACCAAGCTTCTCCCTGAAGTACTCGAACTTCACTCTGGCCAATGGCTTCGTCAACACATCAGCTATCTGTTCCTCCGTCGCAACATACTGGAGCTTCACTGCTCCCCTCTGCACCATATCCTTGATATAGTGATACTTGATTTCAATATGCTTCGACTTGTCATGGAACACTGGATTCTCTGACATCTTCACGCAACTCTCGTTGTCACAATGTATACAAGTAGCATCCATCTGGAGATCAAATAAATCAAACAGTAGCTTTCGCAGCCATACTGCCTCACAACTAGCTGAACAAGCTGCGACATACTCTACTTCAGCTGTACTCAGTGCCACACAGGATTGCTTCCTGCTAAACCAAGAGATCACACCTGATCCCATACTGAAGCAACACTCTGAAGTGCTCTTCCTATTGATGGCACTGCTTGCCCAATCTGAATCAACATAACCTTCCAGGTTAATCTTCTGATTCACATCGTACTTGAGCCCATAATCAACTGTACCCCTCAGGTACCTCAGAATATGCTTTGCAGCAATCAAGTGAACATGTCTCGGATCTATTAGGAACTGGCTCAAGGTATTCATAGCAAAGCAAAATATCTGGTCTTGTGTTCGTCAGGTATATCCAGGACCCAATCATCTGACGATACATTGTAGCATCAATTGTCTCTGATGAAGAATCACTCAATAGCTTCATGTTCGATGCCATAGGTGTGGTCATGGCCTTACAGTCAATCATCCCAAACCTCTTCAGGATCTCTATTGCATACTTCCTTTGTCCAAGGAAGATTCCATCCGCATCCTTCCATACCTAGAAAAATAGTGCATCGACACATAACAGGAGCATCACTAGTCTTTCGCCTTCAACCTTGAAGCAAAGGTTGGAATCTTCTTTACTCTCAGTAAAGCCTAGAGTCATCAGTAATCTATCCATCCTGTCGTATCATATCGAACCTTAGATCCTCTACAGTCACTCCCTCTGAAGCGGAGCATCATACTCCCTCTGTCTTCCGTACTCTATGCACTGAAACATTCTGTACCGGAGTGACAAATAGCTTCCTATGCTACTAATATTCTATGTGACCATCTAGTGTATAGACTTGCATCTTCAACCTTGTCGCAAAGGTTAAGATCTTCATCAAGCTCATCATATATGTGTTTAAACTCTTACTGGCTGCAAATGTCTCTTCGTAATCTTGGCCTTCTTTTCGTGAGAAGCTTTGTGCTACGAATCTTGCTTTGTATCCCGCGATGTTTCCATCTACTGCATGATGGAACTACAAACTTCCCTTCATGTATCGATACTGCATCCTAGACATCATTCTTCCTGAACTGAAATTCTTCATAGCTTGAAGGTTCTGCATCAATGATGTCGCTGTATTCGTCATATTCATCTTGAACTGTCGTCGCTTGTTCTTCAGAACAAGTCTCATCCTTCTTTGCTTGTAGGCAATTATGTATGCGATCTTTCCTACAAGTCAAATGCATTTGTATGGTTAGAAACATTTCATAAGGAATATTCATACTGGCAAATTCTTATGCATAAATATGTGATCATGCAACTACTTTAGCCAATACAACATTCATCCATATCTCACGAAACTTTTCTAGGTGCCTTCCATCTCTACCAGGACAACATTGAGATTGTGCACTAATCCAATATGTTGGCAAAGAGGTTTCATTCTAGATAAGTAGCAATGGAGAGTTTGTATAGCACCATGAGCTACTTACCCATCACATGCATATTAGTAGTATACTGTCGTTAATGCAAACATCCTATCATGCATAATACATCGACTGAATATAAACAAATGGATAACAAAACAATATCATGAAATGACAATTGAATACTTATCTTTATTTGTTTCGTAGGTAGACTCCTTGAGCCTTCAGCTTCATCGTCTTCTTCATTCATAATAGCATCGTTTCTTATCCAAACGCTAAGATGGATAAGAGGTTCTTCAAGAGTTCAGATCTTCATATTCCTTATCACTTGAGGGATCTTCTTTGGATGGTAAAAGCTTGATCTTCAGTTGCTCCCACCTTTTCTTCTCGAGCTTCTTCTTCTTGTGTGTTCTCTTCAAAGAGTCTACTGAAAGTAATCACACATTCCTCGCATGAATGAATCCCATGATCCTGGGAGGCCATTCAAGGTGGCTATCACCACTTCTGCATTCTTCATTTCTTCTTTTACCGCTTCAAGTTGTTCTTTGATTTGAGAGACCCTAGTAAAGTATGACTGTATGGTCTCTGCATTATGGATCTTCACATTCTTCAACTGAGTTCTTAAGGTCATATTCCGATCTATGTTCTTCCCTTCAAATAGCTTGGTCAAGGAATTAAACATCTTCGGTGTCTTTAAGGAAGACACTTGCAGTACAAGATGATCAGCAATGATCTTCTTGGCCTTGACCAAGTTCTTCTTGTGTAAGGCTTCTAACCTCATCTCCCTCTGGAACTAGAACCTCTCTACTCATGTAGGTGTCCAATTCATTTTCTTCAGAGAGATCATATACTTCCATACTTAGAAGTTGTCAACTTCACCAAGCTTATCATCAAGCTGATGTGATAGATCACCTTGAAATGAGAACCTCAAATGAAAATAGCAAAGGATTAGATCTTACCGATTTGAGGTGTTCGTCCTGGTTCCGGAGCTGGCTGATCTAGGGTTTGTCACAGAAACCCTAATTTTCAAAACTTGGAATCTTTCAGATCTTATTGGATAGATAGATATATCTCTTCAAATGGAGCTGTCCAATGTACTCCTTTTCTGAAAACAGTGGAGAGAAGCTCCCGAAACAGGAAGCCCTAGTTTTCCAATTTCTTCTGCAGAAATGTTTGTCACTGTTTCTGTGATATCTCCGAAATTACTACTCCTCTGTGTCTGAAATTTTGCACTGAGGTAACATCGCATGTCCCTGATCCAACACCACAGGTTTCATCAGAATTGGTTTCACCAATTGGGATTTCTGATCATTTTCCCAAGGTGACCTGTTACAAGACTGTTCAAAACAACAAAGTTGTACGGACTGCCACGTGTCACTATTTCATCTTCTGGGTCTGAACTTTGGAACACAGAAAGTACAGTCCATGCCCTTTATAGAACAGCTTCAGGAATTCTATTTGGACCTCTGTAGCCCAAGCTATAGCAATTCTCCCCAGGTGTCATGTTTATGGATGAATTCTAGAAGAGGCTAGAACCCTAATTTAGAGGGATCATATCACCCAGAATATAACGAATCTGAGGCTGAATTTTGGACACAGTGTTCATCAAGATTTTATCTTCGGTCCTTGCAATTTTCAGCTCCTGAGCCTTCTCCAATCTCGGGATATAGTGAACGTAGAAAAACTTAGCAGTTTTAGTATTTAGGGTTTTTCTAGCTCGGGGTCAAACTAGGGTTTTACTTTCCCGGAGTTTCACCCAACCAAATTTCTTGATCCAGGTCTCTAAACTTCGATTTTGATGAACAATCCTATGCCGGGCTCACTCAAAAATTCCTTTTCTGTAGAAAGCCTTAATTTCCGCATCGAAAACTGAAAATGCTCGGAATCGAATTCCGCTTCGACAGAAAGATGCGCCCTTCAATGGAGAGTCAGCCTAGCATACTTTTGCCGATGGATTGTGGAGAGAGACCCAAAAAGTAAGAAGCCCTAGCTTCTGCAGCTGCACAATGTCTTCTTCTCAGGTTAGCTCTGATTCCATGCTAGATTTTTATCATTCAAGCTACCATTATGATCTTAGGATCTTTAACTGAGAGAATAACATGCACAGCAATAAAACACAAGCACAACACAAGAGACAAGAGACAAAGAATTTTCCTCGGGGAAACCATAAAGGAGAAAACCCCACAACTTCCTCAGAGATAGAATCAGCACCAAAGGTAAAACCGAAAAACAGTAAGATGACCTCTCGACAGCAGCAGTCTCTCTCTCTCACACTGAGAGAGCTTCTCCTCTCTCACTCATGCGCCCCAATGAGTGAGTGTGTGTGTTCTAAATAGAGAGACTCACTCTCTATTTATATTCTTCCGTTCACTTAGAACCCACTCCATCATGTTGGCCTCACTCAACAATTACTTACTAGAGCCAACATCTCTAGGAGTGTCTAATAACCCTAGTGCCCCACCACTTGTGGGGACTTTGCCTCCTCCGACCAATAGGAGGGTAACACAATGGTGGGGACTATTGCCCCAACTTACAATGACACGCCTAGGGTCGACTTCACTAGGATAGTCTAATAACCCTAAGGCCCCACAACTGTGGGGACTTTAACCCTTGACCAATAGGAGGGTTACCCACAATGACTTGACGTGACTTTCACATTATAGAAACTTCCCGGAATAAACATCGAGGTATGACATGACTCAAGTACATTATAATACATTCCGGAATGAACATCGGGTTACAATAGATAAGAAATACAAGTGAATACATTCCGAAGTTACAATTACATCAACATGGCATTGAAGTCGGTACTATTGAATATAATGTTAAATTCTTAAAGTAAAAGTAGCATTATCCTTATTTTTCATTTTTCATCCTTCTACTAAAATGTTTAGCAATACCATTAATTGTTTCAAGATGTTTGAGAATGGTTCCAACACTTCATATGCAAAAAGTAAAATTTTAGATCCCATTTAGAATTCAACAAAATTAATAGTTTCCAGGGTTTCAAGATTGCAACATTTCCATTGGATTCAATTATGTACAAGGGTAAGAGATTGGAGATTAATCAAGCACATCAAACTCTCTATGTGCCTTGATGTTGGTGGTGCTAATGCATGATTGTTGAAGTTGATTAAACTCCTTTGTCATGAATGACCTTAATAAAAATGTACCATTTTTCTGACTTATTTTAACGTTTGGATTAGAAAGTTTCATCAAAATTGTAGGGTGTTCACTGTTGACTTGTGTCCTTAGAGGATCAACTTCAAAATTCAAGGTAGAGGCAAGGGAAAGAGCCTAAAGGAATGGGTAGCATTGTGCTAGTAATGAATAGGATCCCAATGTAGGCAATGGTTTTGAAGATTTATGTATTTTCAATTTTGATTCAAATATGTATCATACTTGGTGCCATTTTGATATATTCACCCTTACATGGTATATACATGAGTAGACTTTGCATATTTTGTCTCTAATGGTTTGAAATCATAGCTTGAAATCTTTAATATATTTCTTTTCAATAAAATTGTGAAATTGTATGTACTTTTTAGTAGTCCAAGTCATTGAAATCAAACTGCTCCAAATCATTGTTGATTCCGGTTCCGAGCCAAGTTAACCCCCAACTGGTTCACAATTCAGTTCCAAGTTTTAAAACATTGCTTAAAACCAACAACACCTTCTCCCAAAGTGCCAGCAAAAGCAAAATCTTCTTAAAAGCAAAGAGCTAAGTAGGGGTGTTGATCTCTACCAAAAGGAATTGCCCAAACTCCAAACTCTGTAGAAAAAGGACTCAAGAGACAAGTCTAACATTGGAATCGATACAAAAAGGATGGCCCCCAAACTCCACTTCAAAAATGAATCGAGGAATTCTCCATTTGGAACAATGATGTGATGTAACATAAAGGCGTGGACTCTCTTTGTCCTAGCCCAATCAACCCAAAGCAAACTAGGTCCCAAAACCTCGCATCCATAAAGGATAATGGGTTTGATGAGCGTGTCCAAGAGGTACATCTTGGACAATAAATCTTGAAAATGAAGTTGAAAGTACTAACTCTCAAGCAAGCTAGGGGAACCATATCCCTAATTAAGTCAACAATAGAAAGCATGCCTCAAACTGAACCAAGGTTCCAAAAATTGAACTCCCAAGTATGTATAGGGCATAGTGATCTCAATCTCTTCACCTCTTATGTGGAAGTGGTAGTCAAAGAAAACACATTTAAACGTGTTGAATATCAAAAGTTTAATCTTACCAAGGTTAACAGTCAACTGTCAAAGATTGCAAAATCCCAAAAGGGCGTCAATTTGTCTCTAAGACCCCTTTAGGGAGGAGGGCAAGAGGATCACGTAATTGATAAATAAAACCAAGGTGATCAAGAAGTGGTGTAGAAGATAATTGTCATTATATTGTATATCCTCCCTAAGAAAAGATCTAGCACATCAATATAGATCCCAATAAATGTTAGAAATAGATGGCAGCCCTATTTGACCCCAGTCGTGGGCAATACAAAGAGGTCCAAGCACTAATTCATCAAGTCTCGTGATGGCAACCAAAAGGGTATTAATATACAATGTCATGTTAACCCTTGGTATAAGGTGTCTATCAAAATATAGTTGAACACCATCCAAAAGTCATTAAAGCAATAGAAGGCTTTCAAAGAGAGGTAACGAGCCTCCTTGATAATGGCACAATGAGTGAAGATGTAGTCAATGGTACAATACTCCAGGTAGAATCATGCTTGTCCTTTGGCCTCCTCTCTAACTCATCCAACAGCCACATATGAAAGACTGTAGCAGTCTTTGAAAAGGTGTGTCCAATCATGATGATCTTGTAATTGTTAGGGCTCGACTCTGAAGTAAGCCATGACTTGAAAATGTGGTGGATGATATGGTGGGACCATGATTGAGGGAAGCTTAGACAAACAGCATGATTAAACAAATTAGAAATGTGGAAATCAGTAATGGGCTCTACTACTGTTGTTGTGAAAGAATGTATGATAAGATGAGGTGAGAGAGGTGATCTAGAAAAAACACTACCAACAAAAGTCATAGAGAGAGGTAATATCCAAGAACATGGATTGATGATTTATGTTAGATGAGAGAGTAATGTGAAAAGGGTGCATCGAAATGCTTTAAGTGAATAGTGGAGGGTTTTAAGAAGCTCTCATCTCCTTGTGGCAAGGAATTTGAGCTTCTTACAATGGAGAAGACACTTGTAATCTTTATGAAGAAGACCACTAGAAATCTTTATGAAGGTACACAATGGAGGGAGGGTCATGAGAAAGAGCGAAGAGAAGTGCCTATGGAGGAGTTTGCACTCTTCATCAAGCAAGCAATTCATGGCACAGAGCCTAGGGGAAGGAGCATGTGAGGTGCCAGATTAGAACACTAATAAAGTTTTAAATTATGAAATAGATCGTTACGTGACGGTAGAAAAAAACAAAAATAAAAACATGTAAATAGAAATAGATGATCCTCCTCCATACAATTCAATAGAAACAAAACAAAGAGTGGAAACCTCACACAGTATTGTTTTTAAAAATTGTGGAAAGTACCTTATCCAAAAATTTCAAAGGTTATTTCATGTGAAGACACCACCATTTGGAATGATGACAGAAAAAAATTGGACACAAAATAGGCAGCACTTAGTGATAAACAAATGAATGGCTTCTCAAACGTGCCTCTTTTAAGAGCTTGTTCTCATGGTTGAAAGCCTGAAACCCTAGGGGAAGAAGACACCAATTCGCTGAGGTCTTCAATTGCAGGCATTGCAATGCAGCTTGCAAGGAGGGAAAAGATCAAGACCAAGACCAAAACCAAGACCAAGAGGTGCCATAGGGTCTTTGGAGGGAGGTGAATTGGTATAGCTTTGTGGAGGCAAGGCAAAACCATGGATAATTGCATGGAAACTATTTGTTATAGAATCTGTCCATAATACTTGTCTATGGTTTTCTTGTACAGCAATGTACATGGCTTCTTTAGAACTAGTATGGAGATCTTATGGGCTAAGTCACCAAGTTTGACAAATTTTTGCCTTGAAAATCGAAAATTGGCGATTTTTGTGATTGTCGAATTAATTCAATGAAATTTGTGGATTTGAATATCAAATTCAAATTTTTGGGATGGGTGAATTCCAAGAAGAATTAATTAGCCATATTTTAATAAAAAAACAACAAAAATTCGTTTGAAATTTGTTTTTATGATTTCAAGGTACGCGAGTAAAACGTAAACCATAGTCCCCCTACCAGGACTACCTCTGCATGCGAAGCCTTTGTCTATTGCCATTGTTCATTGCTCATTCGACACGATTTGAGTCGTTGATTCTCTTTGCAGGCCGTCAACAGTGGTGATTCCATTACCCATGCCCATGAGTCGTCTTGCTCCACTTCAAAACTGGCAAAATTAGGAATTGACAGACAGTGTCGAGACTACAGGTCGTTCCTCGAGAAGCATGAAATGTCCGCATCACAAAGCATTGGGGTCAACCAAGAAGCTCGATTCCTAACCCCGGGTGAGTGTACAGTTGATGGAATCATGATGGACGGAGGAATTGATCCTTCCCTTCCATAGGCCACGACAAAGCATACATTTGCTATTGAATACAAAGCTAAATTACCAGGAAACTTGGGTACGAGTACGCCACTTTTGAAAAAGGGTGCTTGGGTACGTCGGGGTATTGTATATATATATATGTCATAGTGACATCATACATGCATATAGATTTTTTCATAAATTATGAATCATGATTCATAATTATAAATTCGATGATTATTTGAACAGTGAAGATTCAGTTTGAAAATTTGAAACATAAATTTGATAAATCATAGACTCTGTAGATATCAATTAGAAGACTGGAAGTTACATAAAATTTGATAAATCATTGTACCAGGAAGCTGTAACAGAGAATCAAACTCAAACATGAAATTGAAATCTTATTTTACACACCTATTTGTACTGTTGTTACAGGCAATAAAATTTTGAAAAATGCCTAATATATTCCAGCGTTGATGTGGGTGTATTTCTCAATATTAAATACATATGTATGTTTTTTTATGTGCACATTTCGTAGTCAAATTATGTTCCACGAGTGTTGAACACAACCATAGAGACATTCATTGTAAATCAATGTAAAATCAATCTACTAGATTTGGACAATATTCAGTGGAATTTGAACAGTGTTGCAAAGTGTTTGACAGAAGTCTTGAACCAAACTCCATACGTAGTTAGCAAAAAATTAGTTCAGATTTGGTGGGGGTCATTACATTTTCCCCAATGAATTGCATTTTATTGAGTCGGTCGTACCCCTGGAGTACCCAAACATGGGGTACGAAGTACCCAAATAGAGGGTAAGAAGTACCCAAACACGGGGTACAATGTACCATTTTGCCTATAAGTACCCCTTTTTTTATAACGGAGTCTCGGGTACGTGGACCTAGTATGGGGTACAACAGGGTACGGCAGGAGACGTATTGTACGAGTACCCAAGTACTCGATATAGGTACGTGTACCCTACCTCCGGGTTCGGGTACCTTGGTAACTTAGATACAAAGGGATAGATTTCTCCTTCTCTCCACAGGCCACGATGAAGCACACATTTGTATTGAATGTGTAGTAGTGACTCCAGCTCGATCAGTGGTGGCCCACCCACCACATTATCTCTATTCGAGCGGGAAAATGCATTTGGTTACATGGTTGAGCAGTAAAACGAGAATTGGAGGAGTCCATACAAGGCAATATGATATATTATAATACATAGATTGTAATATAATTTTGTAGAGTTATGTATATATTAATATAAATTTAGATATTATAAAATTAAATATGTTTAATATTTTTACCATTCTATAAAATCTATATTATATAATTAAAAAATTCTATTCTATATATATTTGAATTTAATGACGAATTTTATTTAGTCTTTGCCAGCCAGGCTTCTGTAGTCACTAACGGTCTTGTTGTTGAGGCAATCATGGGAGTTGCAACGTACGCTGAATGTGGGGACATATGGAATCCATGGATTTGTTGGTTCATTCCACCCACATAAAGCCACTTTTAATTTGTTTAGTTCAATCCTCCGTAGCTTAGTAGTTCTCTCAAAGGGTCTACTGTCTGATATGAAAGTTATATTTCTGTTTTTTTTCAATTTTATCAAATAATTGATGCAAGGAAAGCTAATGACTTGTAGGCCTTGTGTGTTTTTCCCATCAGCCTATGCCCTGCTGAAGACATGCCAGAAGTAACTACTAGTTAATGGTGTTCTAGCGCACCCTAGCTAGAGGGGTCAGAATTATATCAGGTCAGTCAATCTTGACCATTTTGATTTTTTTGGGAGGCAATAACTGGAGTTTCCTGTTACTGCATGCCATTTTTATTGTAAAATAGCTGAAAATTTTTGGATGCATAATTAATAATAAAAAAACGTTTTAAATAAAAGAGGGTAACACAGCCTTAAGGGTCATCTCAAGCAGTCATGAGTCAGACATGCGATCTATCCCCCGTAGTTGAGGAGGTCATGGGTGTTGATTTTCTGAGCAGCATCGAGAGCCCTTCTCTTCGGAGAATGGGACCACCTGATCTGGGACCACGGTGAAGACTCAACCCAGTGTTGAGTGACCATTCTGTTGAATGGTAGATATCTGGTCTAGGACCATGATATAAACCCAGATCTGCCCTGGGTAGACTCAACCTTGGGTTGAGTAGACATCTGGTCCGGGACCACGATGAAGACCAGTCTGGGACTGGTAGACTCAACTTAGTTCTGAGTAGCCATTCTCTGGGAGAATGAAGGCAATGTAAGCCCTAGACTGGGTCTGGGCATGTGTGTGGCACTTTGACTCTTAATCTATGGGCTTGGTGTGCTTCTCCAAGGATTAGCTACCCTTGGTTAAGTTACCCTAATACCAGATCTAGGTGTCACACAGTGTGTGAGATAAAAGCATTAATAACTCTCTTGGTTTATGATGATGTACTTTTGAAATAAAAAAGTACCACAGGTAATGACCACAGGGGCACTTGGTAAAAGGCCAAAGTCAAAAGTCAAAGAAAATAAAAATAAAAGTACCTTTTTGGTAATAGTGAAAGTGAAATTAGGAAAAGAATATAAATATTATTATTTTTATCTTTCCTAATCTTGTCCACCTAAAAGGACCACAGGTAGAAAACAAAATTAAAGGACTTCTTATAAAAGTCAAAGGAAAAAAATAAAAGTACATTTTTGGTAAAAGTGAAAGAGAAATTAGGAAAAGAATAAAAATATTATTATTTTTATTTTTCTTAATTAAAGAAGCACTTCTTATCAAAGTCAAAGGAAAAAATAAAAGTACCTTTTTGGTAAAAGTGAAAGTGAAATTAGGGAAAGAATAAAAATATTATTATTTTTATTTTTCCTAATCTTGTCCACTTAGAGGTGAACAAAGGCTATAAAAGAAGATCAAGCCTTCTCATTTGTTACACACACTTTTGCTCTCACAGGAGAAGAAGACTATCTTATGTTCAAACCCTAAGCTAGGGTTTTATCAGCAAAGTCCATCTTCAGCATTTTTGCACAGCTATCTTCAGCATTCCATTTTCTGGGCAGATTTCAGCAGTCTGATATTTTTCGGCCAGTTTTCAACAGGCTGATATTTTTGGGCAGTTTTCAAACAGTCTGATATTTTCAGGCAGTTTTCAGCAGTCTGATATGTTCAGACAGTTTTCAGCAGTCTGATATTTTCAGGCAGTTTTCGACAGTCTGATATTTTTGGGCAGTTTTCAGACAGTCTGATATTTTCAGGCAGTTTTCAGCAGTCTGATATTTTCAAGCAATTTTCAGCAGTCTAATATTTTTGGATAGGAGAGAGAAAATCTCAGTTTTTCTGAGAAAGCCCTAAATTGGTAATTTTCTGTAATTCTAGAAATTGTGGGTAAAATTATCAGTCTACTTTTTACTGATGAATTTTACAGTTACTGTGGTCAAAATCCAGATCTAGATTTGAGGAACCTTTTGAACAATTTCTTAAGCCATCTCATTTACGAGATGAGCTATTAATGCTTTTGTGGTTTTTGTTCTTTGAAGGTTTCCCCAGTGAAAAATATTCTGAATTTTTACTGCACTGCTGATCTATTTATGTTTATCTGCAAATTTGTAAAGTTTATGCTAATGCTGAAAATTCAACATGGTATCAGAGCTTAGCATGTGAAAACATAGTAAAAGGATACTGCTGTTGTTTCTCACTAGATCTTGGAATAAGATTTGCAGATCTAACATTTAGATAAGTGACAGAGATGGCTACCATTGGTTTCAAACCGGAAGAGAAGCTCCTTTGGTTCAGCAAACTTCAATTCCTGGAAGGCCAGGTTGATAGCCATTCTTGATGAGAATGACTTGGATGACATTGTTCTTAATGTCACAAAAGAGCCAACTACAAATGCTGGTAGGCTTGCCTACAAGAGGAAGCAAGGTAAGGCTAGAACAGTTATTTATGATTCTATCAAAGAAGAATTGATGCCTAACATCACATCCTTGAAGACTGCTAAAGAATGCTATGATACATTGGTAAACCTCTATGAAAAGAAGGCTCCCAGTCAAAAGAGAGTCTTAAAGAAGAGGCTACGAACTTTGAAGCTAAACAAAGATGAAAGTGTTGGTTCCTTCTTCACCAAGATCAAACAGGTAAAAGATCAACTCCTTGCTATTGGTGTTACTGTTGATGATGATGATCTTGTACAAACAGTGGTTGATGGTCTCCCAAGCTCTTAGGAAACCTTCATGGCATCCGTCTGTGGACGAGAAAATCAGCCAACCTTTGAAAGGCTTTGGCATGATTTCATACAAGAAGAAGCAAGGAACACTAACAAGGTAATTAAGCAGGATAACCTTGCACTTGCAGCAAAGACCAAGAAGTTCAAGAAGCCTTTCCCTCAGCAAAAGAAGGGTAAGAAACCTCGGGGTAAGTTTTCTAACATGTCCAAGATTGAATGTTATACTTGTCAGAAGTTTGGACATTATGCCAAAGACTGCAGGCAGAACAAGAAGAAACCCAAGAGAAGGTTTCAAGCATCTACTGCAGAAGCAGAGGAAGAAGAAGATGAAGAACCAAAGAAGAAGAAGAAAACCAAGGCTAATAAAACGAATGAGCCTAAAAGAGAGTACTATTTGATTTCTGCTCTGACTGGTTCTTTCTCAACTTGCTCCACTTCTTGGTTGGTGGACAGTGGTGCCTCCAGGCACATGACAGGTAACCGTGGTACCCTTACAAGTTACAGAAAGACGAAGTTCACCACTCAGGTAGAACTTGGAGATGACTCCACTTACAAGATTGAAGGAGTTGGCTCAACTTCACTTCAACTTGACTCAGGTACGGTTCTTCATATTGATGATATTCTTTATGTTCTTGGATTAAAGAAGAATCTTTTATCTGTTGCTGGTTTAGAAGACAAGGGCTACAAAGTCCTCTTTATGGACAAAAAGGTCTTTTTATGGGCAAAAGACACAGATCTAGACTTGGCAGTTCAGATTGGGGTTCAAGAGGGAGACCTCTACAAGGCCTCCAAAGTTTCCACTCATGCCCGGTACATCACACAGTTAATCATTGTGAACTTTGGCATAGAAGGTTTGGACACCTTCACTACACAGCTCTCCCAGGATTGCAGAAGATGGTCACAGGTATGCCAGAAGTTTCTCCAAAGCATTAAGGAATTTGCAAAGGATGTGCTCTAGGTAAGAACACTAAGAAATCCTTTCCCAGAAGCAAGAGTAGATTTAAAGGCATTTTGGATTTGATTCATTCTGACATTTGTGGGCCCATATCTTCACCCTCCTTGGGTGGGTGTTTATATTATGTCTTGTTTATTGATGACTACTCTCGGAAGTTTTGGATTTACTTCCTCAAGGCCAAGAGTGAAACCTTTGACAAGTTCAAAGAGTTCAAAACACTGATTGAAAATCAGACTGGCAGGCACATTCGTATCTTGAGATCAGAAAACGGAGATGAGTATGAAACTAATGAGTTTGATAATTTTTGTCGAGAAGCAGGAATCAAGAAAGAGCTGACAGTGCCTTACAAGCCCCACCAGAATGGGGTTGCAGAAAGAAAGAATAGAACGATCTGTGAGGCTGCTAAAACCATGATCACTGATCTAGATCTTCATTTATCTTTATGGGCTGAAGCTACCGAAACTGCAGTGTACATCCAGAACAGAAGCCCTCATGCTATCTTGGGTGAGAAGACTCCAGAAGAAGTCTTAACCAAAAAGAAACCTGCAGTTGATCACATGAGGATATTTGGCACTCCTGTGTATGTTCATGTGCCAAAAGAAAAGAGGGCCAAGCTAGAGCCTTCCAGTAAGAAAGGCTTATTTGTTGGGTACAGTGATTGCTCGAAGGCTTATCGAGTATATATACCTGGACAGAGGTACATTGAGGTCAACAGAGATGTGATCTTCCATGAGGAAGCGGTGTTTCGTAAAACACTAGAGCTTTCACCGGAAGATGCAGTTCCTCCAATTGAGTTTCCAGATTCAGAAATTCAAAGGGAGAAAGAGTTTGATGATCAAACTCCAGATGTTCCTGAGAAAATTGAAAGTCCACTAGAAGAACTACTTGAAGTTCCTCCTTCCAAAAGGAGACCTACTTGGTACTGAGAAACGGTACAAGAAGCCGAGAAGCATAAAGCTCCTCCAGGGACTTTCAGAGAAAGCATAAGACCACAGAAGTACTCCAGTCTTATGAGTCAGCTTATCAGTTTAGAATCGTCATCGTACGAAGAAGCAGCAAGTAAACAGGTATGGGTTGATGCCATGATTGAAGAGTGTAAGTCAATCCTGAAGAATGATGTTTGGAAAGTTGTTCCCAGACCTACAGCTTTATAAGATCAAGCATGCTGCAGATGGCAGTGTGGAGAAGTATAAAGCCAGATTCGTAGCTCGTGGCTTCACTCAGAAAGAAGGCATTGACTATGACGAGACATTTGCACCTGTTGCCAGGTACACTACCATCGAAACCATCATCTCACTTGCTGCAGTATTCGGATGGAAGTTGCATCAAATGGATGTAAAGACAGCCTTTCTCAATGGTGATGAACAATTGATAGACTAGTGTAAGAGGGTGCTTACCTCTGAATTCGAGATGAAAGATCTCGTAATGATGCATTACTTCCTTGGCTTAGAAGTCTAGCAAAAGCCTAGTGAGATCTTCTTGACACAAGGAAAGTATGCAATAGATATCTTGCAGAGATTTGGGATGCACGACTGCAAGTCCATGAACGTACCAATGACTACCAACTTGACAAAGTTGCATGACTCGGCCTCTAGTTCACAGAATGTGGACTCTACTCTATATAGACAGCTCATTGGTTCCCTGATGTATCTCGTGCATACGAGACCAGACATCTGCTACACTGTGAATGCACTGAGTCATTTCATGTCAGATCCGAAGCACATACACTTGGTAGCCGCCAAACATCTACTCAGATATGTGCGACAGACTATCACTTATGGGCTCAGGTATACTTCCAGCAGTGGAGTATTGTTATCTGGATATTCAGATTCAGATTGGGCTGACAGTGCAGTCGACCGGAAAAGTACCTCTGGTTATTGCTTCAGTATGGGAGCAGCAATGATCTCTTGGTCCAACAGGAAGCAGGGTTCCATAGCTCAAAGTACAGCTGAGACAGAGTATATTGCTGCAAGCAATGCCTACAAGGATGCAGTTTGGCTCAAAAAGTTGTTATCTAATCTGTTTGAGGGAAAGCTTGACTCAATGATCATCCATTGCGATAATCAGAGCTGCATAAAGCTTTCAGAGAATCCAGTGTTTCAGGATAGATCGAAACACATTGAAATGAGGTATCATTTCATCAGAGACCTAGCGCAGAGAGGTGCTCTGAAGTTGGAGTACATTCGTACAGATGAACAGATTCCAGATATCTTGACCAAGCCTCTAACAGCATCAAAGTTCATGTACTTTCGTGACAAGCTTGGTATGGCAAAGAATGCCTCTCTCGCTGAGAGGCAGTGTTGATTTTCTGAGCAACATCGAGAGCCCTTCTCTTCGGAGAATGGGACCACGGTGAAGACTCAACCCAGTGTTGAGTGACCATTCTGTTGAATGGTAGATAACTGGTCTAGGACCATGATATAAACCCAAATCTGCCCTGGGTAGACTCAACCTTGTGTTGAGAAGACATCTGATCCGGGACCACGATGTAGACCAGTCTGGGACTGGTAGACTCAGCTTAGTTCTGAGTAGCCATTCTCTGGGAGAATGAAGACACTGTAAGCCCTAGACTGGGTCTAGGCATGTGTGTGGAACTTTGACCCTTGATCTATGGGCTTGATGTGCTTCTCCAAGGATTAGCTACCCTTGGTTAAGTTACCCTAGTACCAGATCTAGGTGTCACACAGTGTGTGAGATAAAAGCATTAATAACTCTCTTGCTTTATGATGATGTACTTTTGAAATAAAAAAGTACCATAGGGGCACTTGGTAAAAGGCCAAAGTCAAAAGTCAAAGAAAAAAAAAGTACATTTTTGGTAATAGTGAAAGTGAAATTAGGAAAAAAATAAAAATATTATTTTTTTATCTTTCCTAATCTTGTCCACCTAAAAGGACCACAGGTGGAAAACAAAATTAAAGGACTTCTTATAAAAGTCAAAAGAAAAAAATAAAAGTACATTTTTGGTAAAAGTGAAAGTGAAATTAGGAAAAGAATAAAAATATTATTATTTTTATTTTTCTAAATTAAAGAAGCACTTCTTATAAAAGTCAAAAGAAAAAATAAAAGTACCTTTTTGGTAAAAGTGAAAGTGAAATTAGGGAAAGAATAAAAATATTATTATTTTTATTTTTCCTAATCTTGTCCACTTAGAGGTGAGCAAAGGCTATAAAAGAAAATCAAGCTTTCTCATTTGTTACACACACTTTTGCTCTCACAGGAGAAAAAGACTATCTTATGTTCAAACCCTCAGCTAGGGTTTTATCAGCAAAGTCCATCTTCAGCATTTTTGCACAGCTATCTTCAGCATTCCATTTTTTGGACAGATTTCAGCAGTCTGATATTTTCGGGCAGTTTTCAGCAAGCTGATATTTTTGGGCAGTTTTCAGCAGTCTGATATTTTCGGGCAGTTGTCAGCAGGCTGATATTTTTGGGCAGTTTTCAGCAGTCTGATATTTTCAGGCAGTTTTCAGCAGTCTGATATTTTCGGGCAGGAGAGAAAAAATCTCAGTTTTTCTGAGAAAGCCCTAAATTAGTAATTTTCTGTAATTCTAGAAATTTTGGGTAAAATTATCAGTCTAATTTTTACTAATGAATTTTACAGTTACTGTGGTCAAAATCCAGATCTGGATTTGAGGAACTTTTTGAAGAATTTCTTAAGCCATCTCATTTACGAGATGAGCTATTAATGTTTTTGGGGGTTTTGTCCTTTGAAGGTTTCCCCAGTGAAAAATATTGGGTCCATGTGTGCTGATGTGATGAATGTGTTTTTACTGCACTGCTAATGTATTTATGTTTATCTGCAAATTTTTAAAGTTTATGCTAATGCTGAAAATTCAACAATGGGTTCAACTCTCTTGATCCCCTTGGGGTTAGGCTCCATAAACAAGGCTGCCAATTTACCCCATTTACCACCCATGGATAATGGAGAAGTACTTAGAGGGTTTTCTGCAACATTGTTCCTTAGAAAAATAAAAGAGGGTGTCACATGATAAACCAATACAAAGGCGCTAAGTTTTATAAACAAAGGTTTTACAGATATTTCTAGAAAAGATACAGGTTTGAAGAGTAAGCAATCTTTGCAACCTTAACCAGCTCTCAGCCTTACATAGCAATCACTATGAACCAGGGATTTCTACTGGATATATTTTGATTTCGAGACAGACATGACATACTTCCATTTTAAGTCTAGAGATTAGGAGTTCATGATCTTTCAAACAAGAGACTTACGAACCATATCAACTGGGAAAAACACTCTACACTTAAAATCTCGAGATGCAAGTTGAGATAAGCTGTACACTTTAATTGGAAACCTTGAAACATTGAGATAATATATTCCAAGTTATCCAAAATAGCACAATAAATAATGAATGCATCACAAATATAAATGGGGAGCAAGGCTCCCACTTATAAAAATGGTGGTGAGTTGCACAGTAACTATTAGGAAGTAGGACAATATCTGCCAATAACCCCAAAAGGTAACAAATTACTATATTAAGTAATCATATGCATCTTGTGTGTGAAGGAAAAATAATATTGATCAATTCCCTATATATACTAATTTCTCAGTTATTCCTAGTGTAGACCCAATTCCCAGCCAGCGTACTATTTCACTTATACAAGTCGTCCACTTGTATTGGCTAGGGGTGTCACATCATTTGCAAGGACCTCAATGACAAAACTTTAGCCACATGATTGGACTCCATTTTAAACAGAAAAATATTGCTAGGCCCCAAACACAGTTTCTGAAATGATTAGAGTTGAACCATGTTATTCACTCAGGTTCGGTAGGGTATAATCCAGTTTTTGAACAAAAACTACTCAGTTCCCAATTTCAAACAGAACTAATAATAATCTGAGACTTGTATTTTAGTTTGGTAAAACGAGCCTTGACAACATCAATTGGAGCTACCCCACAAAATCTGACAGAATATAAGCTGACATGCAGGTTTTTAGCAATAGGAATTTGACAACACTTTCCAGGCCAGAGCTACCTTACAAATACAGAAAGTAGATTATTGACAGTCGGCAGATATTACATGGCCAACAGTAGCCTCGACAATTTTGATCAATGCTTGGAATCATCAACAAGATGAATACAAGTATACACAGGTATGTACATCCATCCCAAGGTACAGCTTTTTGGAATGCATTCCCATACCAGGTACACCTATAACAAGTGTCTTAAACTGCAAACTGAATCATGATAATCCCCAAACAAACCAAACAATCAAAAGAGAGAGAATATAAAACTCTTGAAGTCAATTCAGGTTTTATATCTGATACACACTTCATTGTCATTTTTTAATTTCACAAGAGTTTCATAAAGTAGGTCCTTTTCGGATCAGTCTCTTTATTGCATCCATAATGACTACCAAGTCCAGTGCAATAATAATCAAAACCTTCTCTTTTGTCAGACCAAAGAAGGGAAGTTACTAACCATGAATAAAGTCCACAGCTTGACAAATATCATCGAAGGAAGGAGCAAACAGATAATCTCTAGTTGGGATGACCAGGTGCTTGATGCCTTCATCCTAAAACAACAAAATGTAAAATATAATATAAGAAACATGCTAGGTAACAATTACATGGAATGTTACCAACTAGAGCCAAAGCTTAATATCTTCTTCCAAACAAATATAACATAGATTATATATGACTAGGGTTTTTTGACAGTTTGAATCTGTTGAGAAACTGAAACAGATAAGAGTTTTGCAGCAGAACCATGAATCTGGCTTCAACAGAAGAATATGTGATATTCAGTAAAATCCTACTAATGATGTGCTCAAAGAAAGAAAAGAAGAGGGAATTAATGGCAGTTCATTCTCACAAAGAGGTAAATATTATTACAAGGGTACTTCTAAGTACAAATGCCTCCTTACGGCATGCTTATATAATATAACCAAAAGACAATTTGTCTCTGACAAGAAGTATGAACATGCAACCAACATCTAGTCCAGGTTCACAAAATTAAAAACATTGACGGAAGGCCTTAAGAGTAAGAAAATTATAGCTAAATCAGCAAACCTCATAATAGAGATCCAGGTTGAATATAAATTTATAATGCCACACGGAGTGCATGTGGCAGAGCAGAGATGGAAAGATGTATCTCAGTTGTGATGAATGTCTGATCTTGTGGCTGTCATCATGTTATATCCATAATAATTGCAAGCTATCTTACCACTACTGGGATTTTGTTCCACATTAATATTCTCCTCCTTCCATAAATCATTGGTGTATAATAATGTACTTTGCAACCGTAGATTGTTTAAAAGCCTCCCTTTAATGTGGTTAGTAAAGTGGGTTGAAGTTAGTATTAGTGAGACACAATAATTGTTTTTGGCAAGGAAGAGGACATGATGAGTTTCCCACATACACCTAAAATGTTGATTTTTAAACCATGCTAAGCAGATTCTGCACTTCAAAAGAATAGCCTTACATAACACAGCTGAAAACTTGAAAGGTTCAATCAAAACAGCAGAGCTGTGTATGCTAATCTACATTCTGCTGGAAATTCAAACCGCATTCTGCTACAACCATACAAAGGAGCTGTCATCTCTACCGTAACCTTGAGGTCTGAAACTTAATTCATATATCTAATTTATTTTCATTTTGTACTGCTTTTACAGCTCCTAGATATCTACAGCAATCTCATGTCATTTTGCTAGTTTGACTCTTGGCATTCAATACAAGGAACCCATATTTGAAAGTGAATGTTATCATTTAATGTTTAATACATCAAAGAACCACTTCGGTACAAACTGTTTGTCGAAATCTTCCAACCAAGAAAGCACTAGAACCCCACATCAATTAATGCAAAATATATCAGCAGTTGCGTGGACCTTTCAGTGGTGTCAAAGCAGTGGTCTTCAAAGTGTATGCTAAAAGTAATAACTTAATAAGTCAAGATACACTATCAATTAACATAAAATCAATCTTTAGCTTGTCGGGCACTTTATAGTGGTATGCTACAGTGAAGCTACAGGTCAGGCAAAAGAGTAATTATCAGACCTCCTTTCGCTTAGAATGTAATGTGATTACCGCTGTATGCACCCACTGTTAGTTGCATAAATACTATTAGTCATATTTTCCTTTGAGTTCATGAACAAATGCTTCAAGTCTGTGGTCAATATTTATGGTGGGATATCATGTTATTAAGGCCTGAAAATTGTAAAAACAGGTACTAGTTTATACAACACCTACATAACAGCAGTATGCCTCATTGTTCTCCAACTGTTTGACGGAAGTCTTAACCCCAGTATCACAACAGCAGTCAATTAAAACTCATAACAGCAGTAAGGGGGGGGCTATTACAGTGGTCACAGAACACTGCTACCAAAGTGTTGGACTAAAGCCGAAAACCAAAATACTCCAACAGTCTGTTCAAAAATCAATCTGATTTAGTTGGGAATATTACAGTGGTATCAGAGCAATGCATCTTGCCAGCCTGAGAGAGTTATGAGTGATTCTCAGATTGCTTGTTGAGTGACCTGCACTCGGGTAAATTGGTATCAAGGCTTGCATTCAGGGCTTAGGAAAGATGAAGACAACTCAGGAACTCATGGCAGAACTTTTACAGGTCTCTCAAGACTGCCAGAAGAATTTAACAACATTGTTAGAGCACCTTGAGAGGGTGGAACCTTAATTATCAGTTGGGAAGAAGAAAGAGAGGTTAACATCTAAAGTGATCGCGACGTGGATACCTAATCTCATAGGGAAGTTTAATAGAACCCCAAGATGACTTCTAAGAAACGCATGCATCTAATCATGTTGAGGATGTATGCAATGAAGTTGACAAAACAACAGCCTCTAATACACACTTAAAGCTATCCTATGAGGCTGATAACACCACTACATATGATGGGCATGTTAATAGCACATATGATGAAGCTTTCCAATCAGCTAATGGTGATGATTCAACATCTAATCCTAGATATGATGACTGATGATTCAGGTATGTTAGCAGTAGCACCTGATCATGATGAAGACTTGGTGTTGAATAAATTTCCTGTGGATGTTGATCTAATTTCTCTGGAATTATACATGAAGGATGACAATGGGAAACAAATACAAAAACTTGAATGAAGATGATAAATCCCAAGAGACCCATCATTTGGCAGGGCAATTGAATGTAAGTGAAGACATGATTATGGCAGCCATAAAAATTTTGATGGCACTCATAAGTTGATGGCAAATTGTTGTTGGAAGGAAGAGCATCCAGGGACACATCAGAATTTTGCAAGAGAACATTCCCTTGCATATTTTCAGGCACTTGGAGAAGCATTGGTGGCGGTGAAATCTAATTACCTACACCTACTTTCACATAGAGATTATCTTCTTATGCTTGAGATTTATTTTGATGCACTAAAAGGGAAAGAAGAAGAAGTTGAGAAGCTTACCCATGAGCTTCAGGTTACCAGGGATTCTTTAAAGAACACTCAAATGGCTCTTCAAAAATCAAAAATTCAAGTTGATGAGCTTTCTGTGGAGTTGAGTTTGGCACATTCTTCATCATCCACAACAAGGACTCAATCATCTAGGGCAGGCATAACATAGGAGGATGTCCGTGGTACTCAGTATCTCTTCCTGGGATGGTAAAGCACAAGGGGCATTCAGATTTGCATGGGCTTGAAGAGAGGAATGACACAAAAAAAATTATTACACACAGATTTTGTGTCATGGGGATCATGAGCCACCTCTTTTGGAGAGTCCATTGACTGCCCAAGTCATAGCTACAAATGAGATAGTTGAGCATATACCTGGTGGACCAGCCAACAGGGAAGCATACACATCCACTGATTGTGGAAATGGGTATATTACAGGTGTGGACACAGCAATCTGGGATCTAGGTTCGGAGGACACTAGTGGAGAGATTCCTCCAGGGATACCTCTTGAGTCCTAAGAGAGGCTTTGAGCATACCGTTAAGTTTGGTTTACCCAGGATCGACAAGTTGATGGATAAGTTACAGAGTGCAGTATACCTATAAGAGATGGGTTTGCGTTCAGGGTACCATCAAATTAGGATGAGAGAGAAGGGTATGCTAATACCTCAAGAGAAGATCCACGCCATATTGGATTGGATCACAAAGATTTCAGCTGATTGGAAGTCCCACCTTCTAGTGGAATATTCCAAGAATAGTTGGAAGTCCCACCTTCTAGTGGAATATTCCAATAACAGGTTTGCTTGTCAGCTGATGGACAACCACATTCAGCATGACATGTACAGAGTAGTGGATGACATTATCTACTATAGAGGTCACATATATTTAGTCCCTGAGTCCACACTTAGGGATATGATCATGTGGGCTATGCTTGATACATCTTTGGCAAGACATCTGAGAAGTCTTCTGATTTATAGATTGCTTCAAAGTTTGATAATCGTTGGCAGTGTTGTGACAATGACTGGTCGGTTTCATTTTTGTACTATCATGAAAAGAGATGCCGAGACTTATTCCATAATGAGGGACATATTTTCTTTTATGATACCCAGGATCAAATCCGACAGTGGATTTGCATAGTTTCACTTCACTGAAGCACCTTGGCAAGATATTAATCATGGTAGTGGGTTTAGCCCTTACAGGTATTTCAGTTTGGTGTTCCAGGAAAGGATAATGCAGTTTGAGCTTGATAGGCAGATATTTATGATCAGAGTGGCGCAGCAGCAGCATGGTGGTTCCTTTCTGAGACTAGTTTGGAACCCTGGGATTCCATTATTTCAGAGTCCAACAACTGATAGAGACAAGAGAGAGAATCTGTCCTTGCTTTAAGGAGTTTTCTCTTATGGTGCATTGGGTTGGTTCCCTAGAAGAGCGATTCTAAGAGGGGTTGATCAAGTTTTTACAATACATGATTGCTCTACCTATCAGTAATATTCAGGTGGCCTCTTGTATTAGTACCTTGCAGGACAGTGCTTTCAGTAGAGAGTGCTTCACATTTTCCAGGTTGGTTTGGGACCTTGGAATCATTCTCAGATTCAGTTTGGTTCAGCTTACTGATCGTGGGGTTGTGATGGCATTGCTTGAGGACAAGCAATCTTTGAAAAGAGAGGGCTGAAATGTCCCCATTTTTTAGTTCCCTTGCCCTGTAGTTGAAGATACTTTATGGGTTTATGTCAGCTTGATGAGAGGGAAATTTGATTACCAGTGAGCTCATATGGTTTAGAGTAATATGATGCTTTCATAGGTCCGATGATCATCTTTTAACGTCGGGATCACTCGTGTGCAGTTAGATTTCGATTTCGATACATTTCGACCGCTTCGGTAAAATTGGAGTATTATTGAGCATTATTTAATGGATTCACTAAGGTTGTAATTTTAATAGATTGTCTAAGAGGGGTACCTTCGTGTAATAGTTCATTGTAACTAGGATGAAGAGCTTTAAATGTTGGGAGAATAAAAAGTAATTTCCAGTGCCCGAAAAAGTTTTAAAATGAAATAAATCACTTTTTGGAGTAAAAAAAACTTAATAAATCAATAAAATGGCAATGACTTTATAAAGTCACTTTAATTAAATATTTGAGCGGAAAAGTATGAAGGTGGCCCAAAAAAGGTAAAATGAGGTTTAAAGAGCAAATCGACCCCTCTCACATTCATTTAAAACTATTTTCTCGAAATTGATTTTGGTGAGGTCTTGTGGCTTTTGGTACTCGGGAAGGAAACCCTAAGAGAATAATGTTTTCACTAGTGAGAGATATCTACACTAGTTATTCTAGAGGAGAAATTACCCAAATTTCTCATGTGATTTCAATGAAGAAGACAAGTTTGATATTGCCAAGGAATATTACATTACATTTCCAAAGATTTGTAAGAGTTTGCATTAGTTTTGTGCGAGCTGGAAGGTCATGGGCTTCATTGTCTATTCATGGGGTTAAAGGAGGACCATTGCCATCATTTCCAACCTATGGAGGGATAGAGAAAGACAGTACAATCAGTTTGGAGTTTATTTTCATTCTATACAGGCCACACATCATTCCTAGCTAGAAGAAATGAAAGAGGGATGCCGTGTTCTTCATTGGGAAGGACTGCATTCATCTTGGGCGCAAGGGTTCCAGTAGCGGAGGCCGTGTTATTCTTCCTTTGGAGGGCGCATATCTGTATGAAGTCTAAGATATAGCTGTTGGACGTAACCATTGAATGTTATCACCAATCACTGCCATAAATCTCATTATGCTACAACAATACAAAGGAGATGTCATCTATACCATAACCTTGAGGTCTGAAACTTAATTCATATATCTAATTTATTTGTATTTTGCACTGCTTTTAGAGCTACTAGAATCTACAGCAAACTCATGTCATTTTGGTATTTTGCCTCTTGGAATTCAATACAAGTAACCCATACTTGGAAGTGAAAGTTATCATTCAATGTTTAATACATCAAAGAACCATTTGGGTACAAACTGTTTGTCAAAATCTTCCAACCAAGAAAGCACTAAAACCCCACATCAGTTAATGCAAAATATATCAGCGGTTGAGTGGACCTTTCACTGGTGTCAAAGCGGTGGTCTTCAAAGCGTTTGCCACAAGTAAGAAGTCAAGATACACTAGCAATTAACATAAAATCAGTCTTTAGCTGTTTGGGAACTTTACAGTGGTATGCTACAGTCAAGCTACAAGTCAGGAAAAAGAGTTATCATCAAACATCATTTTAATAGGAATGTAATGTGATTACTATTATATACATACACTGTTATTTGCATAAATATTATTGGTTATTTTCCTTCAAGTTCATGCACAAATACTTCATGTCTGTGTTCAATATTTATGGTGGGATATCATGTTATTAAGGCCTGAAATTTGTAAAAACAAGCACCATGTTATACAACACCTCATAACAGCAGTATACATCATTGTTCTCCAACTGTTTGACGGAAGTCTTAACCCTAGTAAGACAACAGCAGTCAACTAAAACTCATAACAGGAGTAAAGGTGGGGCTTTTACAGTGGTCATGAAACACTGCTACCAAAGTGTTTGACTAAAGTCTGTAAAATTTCCTTTAAAATTCAACTAGGGCTAAACAGTATATTTACTTTGTTACTCGAAACCACACATGAATTTCTTTAAAAAAAAATTGCAGCGGAAAGTAATACTGAGAAACATTCACAATATCACATAAAACATAGACACAGTATTTTGGGTATGGAAACCCCCAGATAAAACCCAAGATGGGAAAACCAGTGCAGCAATCAGATATGAAATTTATATTATCAAGATATGGAACTTTTACAACCAGCAGATAAAATTTAAATTCACCCAACCTGGTGAATCGAAACCTCTGCAGAAACACTGGACAAATCCAGCAACCCAGCACACCCCCAACGCAATTGTACAGCCCCTACATCAGCAATACGGCCTCCTCTGCATAGCTGTACGGATCTGTATGTCGCTGACGTCAACTTGTGTGGATTATGTACGTTTGTACGGCTGCCCCTGCGTGACTTTGTACGGCATCTAGCTCAGCCTGGAACCTCGGTGAACCTGTCGGGTAGGTGCTCCTACGTCTTTTCAGTAAATTCCTGTCTGTATCTCTCTCCTGTACATGTGTCCTCTCCACCAAATCTCCTTTTAATTTATTGGCTAAGCGAAAACCTTAACCCTCACTATGGATCAATGGATGTGATCCTCAGTAAGATCAATGGCCAAGATTAGATCAGCCATCAAATAAAGTATTTCACTTTTCACTTTATAAAAGTGATTCCATTAAGTCAAAATCAAATTAGAATTATTAAAATATTTTCTCAATTCCAAACTTAGGAAAATCACAATAAATACATTTGGCTTCCTGTTTAATGTCTTCCTAGCATGTAAGGACACATGCAATGCTAGAAGACCTTCCTCGTTGCCACTTTCTAACAAAGTCCAAAACCAAAATACTTGAACAGTCAATTCAAAAATCAATCAAATTTAGTTGGGGATATTACTGTGGTACCAGAGTTGTGCATCCTACTAGCCTGAAGGGGTTACCAGTGACGAATATTTTGCACCAATGTTCCCCCAAGTTTCTGGGACGGGGGGACGCGGGAGCGAGGAAACGCACATTCGAGACGCGTAGAGACCACCCCCAAATTTAGGGAAATTCAAAGGGGACGTGGGGACGCCTCTAAAATTATAAATATAAATAAAATATAAAAAATAATAATTCATTTTATGTATATTCATGATTATGCAATGTAAATACTAAATATATTGATTTATTTTCTAAGTAGTACCAAGTAGGGATTGCAAAAAGTGAAAATAATGGGAAAACATTAAAAAAAAATTCTTAGGGGCATGGTGGGGGGGAAGCGTTTCACGAGGAGTCCCCGGGACGCAAGAAACGTGGAAACGCGTCCCCATGGAACACTAATATTTGCAGATTGTTTGTTCAATGACCAACACTCATCTTTTTCAGTTTCAATTGGGTAAACTTGGTATCAAGGACTTGCATTTAGGGCTTATGAAAGATGAAGACAACTCGAGAACTCATGGCAAAACTTTTACAAGACTCTCAAGAATATCAGAAGAATCTAACAACATTGTTAGAGCACGCTAAGTGGGTGGAGCCTTACATATCAGTAGGGAAGAAGAAAGAAAGGTTAAAATCTAAACTGGTTTCCAATGTGGATACCTCATCTCATGAGGGAAGTTTGAAAAAACCCAGGATGACTTCTTCGAAGCGCATGCATCTAATCATGTTGAGAATGTGTGCAATGAAGTTGATCGAACAACCTCTAATACAAAATTAGAGCTATCCTATGAGGTTGATAACACCAGTACATATGATGGGTATGTTAACAGCACATATGATGAAATTTTCCAACCAACTAATGATTTATGATTCGGGTGTGTTAGCACTTAATCATTATAAAGATTTAGTGTTGCAAGAATTTCTTGTGGATGTTGATCTAATTTCTTTAGAGTTATGCATGAAGGATGACAATAGAAAACATGATTTCGAAGACGAATCAGAAAACTTGAATGAAGCTGATAGATCCCATGAGACCCATCATTTGGTAGGGCAATTGAAGGTAAGCGAAGACATGATTATGGCAGCCACAAAAAAAATTGATGGCACTCATAAGTTGATGGCAAATTGTAGTTGGAAGAAAGAGCATCGAGGGAAATCAAAATTTTCCAAGAGAACTTTCCCTTGCAAATTTCCAGGCACTCAGAGAAGCATTGGCGGTGATGAAATCTAATTACCTACACCTACTTTCAAATAGAGATCATCTTCTTATGCTTGACGAAATTTATTCTAACAAACTAAAATGGAAAGAAGAGGAAGTTGAGAAGCTTGCCCATGAGCTTCAGGTTGCCCAAGATTCTTTGAAGAACACTCAAATGGCCTTCATGAATCAAAAATTCAGGTTGATGAGCTTTGTTTGGCACATTCTTCATCATCCACAATAGAGACTCAGTCATCTAGGGCAGCCATAACACAGGAGGATGTCAGCGGTATTCAGGATTTGAGGGAAGAGACTCTTGGGATGTTCAAGCACGAGGGGCATTCAGATTTGCAGGGGCTTGAAGAGAGGTATGACTCAAATTTTTTTGATCACACAAAGCTTGCATCATGGGGATCATGAGCCACCTCTTTTGAAGAGTCCATTGAAGGCTCAAGTCATAGCTACATATGAGATAGTTGAGCATATACCTTGTGCACCAACCAACAGGGAAGCATACGCATCCATTGATTGTGGGAATGGGTATATTATAGGTGTGGACATAGCAATATGGGTCTAGGTTCGAAGGACACTAGTGGAGATATTCCTCTAGGGAGACCTCCTGAGAGAGGCTTTGAGCATACCATTGAGTTTTGTTTATCCAAAATCAACGAGTTGATGGATTACCATTGGGTGCAGTATACCCATCTTAGATGGATTTGAGTTCAAGGTACCATGAGAACAGGACGAGGAGAAAGGTGTGAAAATACCTAAGGAGAAGATCCAGGCCATATGGAATTCACTCACATAGATTTCAACTAATGTCCTATCTTCTGGTGGAATATTCCAAGAATAGGTTTGCTTGTGAGTTGATGGATAGCCACATCAAAATGACAAGTATACAGTAATGGATGGCATTATCTACCATAGAGGTCGCATATATTTTGTCCCTAAGTCCACACTTAGATAAGATAATATTATTAATGTCCAACAAATGACCACAAAAGTAGGTCAAATGGGACTGTGTAGTACCAAGGAACAATACAAAGTGGGAGCGTAAAAGTAACTCCTATAAAAAGATAAAAAGTAGAACTCAAACAAGCACTAGTTCTATAAGAGAAGACTCGATCAGGAAAAAAAATATAAAGGGGATATATGAAGAGAGTTAATCCAAACAAGGAGAGTGGATTCTAGAATGTGATCCAAAATGGTGATGGTGAGACTGTCATGGGCCACTTGAAGCACTGGAACCATTGGAAGTATCTCTCCTACCATCCGAGTTTGAATGAAGGAAACTCAAAATAGTACTATCTAGAAGAAGAGCTTGAAGAAGAACTACAATGTGTCGTGCCCCATTGACTAGAGAAGGGTACTTGATGTTGCAATCTGGAAGAAGACGTTTGTCTATCACAATGGGGGCCTAGACTGTCCCTCTCTATGGTGTTGGGCGAAGATAGGGGTGGACTATCGTGTCCTAGATGAGTGGTCAAGGACTGTGCCACCATCTGTTTGTCTCTATGTGCCCCTAGAGGAAGGAATCACTGGAAAGGAGATGATAGTCTGAATGGAGCCTAGACTCTACTAAGAATGTTGTTGAAGGGTTTGGGAGTGAAGCCGAAGGGCCTCCTATATGCACAAGGATAGACATCTTTGATCAAGGTATATGAAGAATCTAGTCAAACTCTAGAGCTCACTAATAAGGTCACTAAAAAGACAATGAAACCGCCCGCGGATCTCGTAGTAAATACGAGATCAAAAGATGAAGTGCTCCTCGGTCTTAACCTCTTGAAGGTGACAAGCCTGGTAAATCATGCCTTACAGGTCGATCCGGTGATCTGTCTCTACCCAAAGACAATCAGAGCCCACTCTAATCTAGCCTAAAGGAAGACAAAGAGCGTGTGCCCAATGGCGAAATATGTAAGATGGCCATACAATGAGCCCATCCCTCATATCCAATAAATACGTAGCGTAAAAGCCATCTTCGGACGTAACTGTTATCACAAATCTTATAGTTGCCCCGATAAATGAATCCAATACTGGATGGCAGAGGGAACATGCAACTAAAGTTGCGACCTACGAAAACCCTAACCCCCAAAAGATGAATGGTTGTCACGTCGATTAGGGATTCCTTTGCTTAATGCCGCTAGAGAAGCCCAAGTGACAAAGGGGGAGACCCAGATTGATCCTAAAAGGAAAGACCTAAGACAAGCCACAAGATCAAACTCCTGACTGAGAATATGTAAGGTGAGTGTTTGAAACCCTAGATTTAAGGATGAGGCACAATATAAGAATACCTGAGTAGGGTGGTTATTCTAGACTGGAAATGTTACTCAAGTGAAAGTATCAGGTGACTTATGAAGATTCGAAACATATCTGGGATTTTAGTGTGTCGATTCAAATGATCAAACCCATACCCTGGGGGGATTTAAGCAGATAATTGAGATATCCCCAGGACGTAGTTGATATTGACAATTACGGATTCTTGCACACTAACTTGGATGAATGATTTGATTGTGAAAAATACCAGAGTGAAACTGGACAAAAATACACAGAAAAACTGGCTTGTAGACCAAACAGGGGTGTTTTCCCCCAAACTAGAACCAATGCCTAAAGAGGGGCGGAGGAGTCCAAGCTTGATGTTTTTGAGGGAGAGGGGGTTTTTTGATATATTAAACCAAAACCCAGATCGCCAAAATTGCAGATTCCCAATGCAATTTGGTCCAATAAATTTTTCCTAATGCTAAAGAGGTTTTTTCAGTAGAAAGCAGTGATGGGCAATGCATACAAAAATCAAAAGATAGAGAATTTACCTGTGAGACATACCTGGATGTTGTAGATGACCTCAGAAATGATTAAGAATGCCACTTTCTTAAGCAAATGAACATTTCTGGAGTAGATCCTGATGGAGTTGAGCTTCAGCCAATCACCCTAGCGCTCCCTTCAACCTGCCAGACCAGAGAAAATCAAACGGTAAGGAAAACAAACAAGATCTGCAAGATAAAGAAAGGATAGGCAGTAAAAGTTCATAAAGAAAGAGTTACTCCCTGAACCGGACACCCAAGAGCGGAGACGAGGTGAGTTTCTCCACAACTGCATCCTCCCTAGCGCGCCTCTTCAACCAACAAAAAAATGGGTAAAAAAAAATTGCAAGATATACCCCAAACAATACTCGGTGCAAAAAGATAGCAATGCCAATCATCATATCATCAACTCATTTACAACAACACAAAAAGTAATCCAAGACAAATCTCTTTATTTCAATATTACGGTGTCGAAGCTCATGAATACAATGGGGGGGCCACCTCTCTTATGTAGTTTGAGAAAGACGTGAACCCTAACTTACTTTTGCATCCAACGATGGAGATCAACAATACATGGATCAAATGACCAAGTCAAAAGAGGGGGCGCACTTTGCTCAAGGACACCTCTCTAAACTTTAAAGCGAAAGTCACATTATAACATAAGATGTGACATGATAATACTTAGGAGGGGATCACTAGAGGCTTAATTCACCCTAAGGCCCTTTACAACTTCATAATACATGATATAGCAATGAAATACATGAATAGCCAACTTGAGGGGGCGCCCCTTAAGGAGATTCCCTCGCTGACTGAGCCATAATAAAATAATACGAACATCTGCTAACTGAAAACTGTTGAAGAACTGTCCAAGATGCTGAGACACATCAATTGCCAAAATTTCAAGCCATTTCCTTAACCCAATAGGCCAAATCGATTTTTTCAGTGAGATTTCTAGTTCATTTTTGTTGGTGCATCCTCTGGAAAATGATAAATCCACCATAACTCTGTCCAAGATGAGAACTAGGGAAAAATGACTACTCATTACCCCCTAGAACACTGCTTTGCTCTATGAGGAGCCAACATATTGCTATCTGTAATTGAAATTTGATCATTTGGCCAATAATAAAGTGATAATAATCACTGATCAAAAGATTTGGGGCCAAACTCTCAAAACCGAAACTACAGTATTGGTCCTGGGCATGTTTGGACCAAATATACAACATGTTGCTTTTTGAGTCACTGCCTTGGGAACCGTGCTTGACTTGGTCAAACTAGGTTGACCAAGTCAAAGTACTCAAATTGAAAGTGAGATACTGTATCCATATGATCCTGTAAGCATCAAGGGTAACAAATGCTCCAATGGTGTATATCAAAACCAAGCTTAAGTGAAGTTATTCATAAGGATGGTGACAATAATAATAATAATAGGAAGATATACATGTGCTCCTGAAAAATCTTGGAACCTTTTGGAAATCTACTTGCTCATGCCATACTTACAAAGGGTAAACAATGTGTTACTGTTAGGTGAGGATGGAAAACAAATGCTAAGGCAGAGGGTAATGACTTTGACTTTGTGATCTCTTCGAATGACAATTAATACACTCAACCAAAGTGACATATAGATGACAGGATAGCAATAGGGGATGGAAGTGTCTCACAAATGGATAAAGTACTTGGGCTTGTTTCCTTAAGACTCTAGCAAGTTTTCCTTTGCACTTATTTACATCATAGGTCAACCTTCAAAGGCAAGTGCCCTGGAAGCCTTCTGGGCTCCAGTACTGACAAAGACACAGCCTTTGCAGGCTCCTCTCACGTTGTTTCCCTGTGGAGGCAAATGAGCCGAACACTATACAAAGAGTGAGTGCTCATCCTTTGACCATTAACATTTTATTCAACACATTTCACATTTCACATAAGATAGTAGCCAGCCTACAAGAGCAAGTGCCCTGGAAGCCTTCTGGGCTCTAGTAAATGACTAAGGCCTAGACCTGCTGCCAACAAGTAGTCCATAGCCCAACGGGTTTGCCTCTCCCTGCTGCCCCTGTGCAGGGCATATAAGCCTTACATTATACAAAGAATGAGTGCTCAACCCCTTGGCCACTAACTACTTTTATAACATTTATATTTTTGAATCCTTTAGATATAACTTGTATGCATTTCAATGCTTTAGTGTTTAGCAACACTGTTTGGTGGAGCACTTGTTTTGAGGACTAAAGGAGAACTTCCCAGTGAACCCAACGACATTAGCCAAGCCACATACTTCATCGCCAAAGACACATAACAATATGGAGTCTATCATGTACAGGGGTCAACATGAAGAAAAGTTCTTCAATCTCACAAGTCTCAAACAATCTAAGTCGTGGGATATAATTAACATGGATGAACATGGATAAACAAGGACAAGTGACATATGAGACCAACCTAACAGTAAGGTTTACTATTTGTACAAGCATGGCATGAGTAACAGTCTTCACAGCAAGTTCTTGGATTAGTCATGGCACAAGTTCAAGTATTAGTAAAATATAAGCATAGATCACCATAATCATCCTAATATGACAAGCATAGGTATTTGACATACATCATAGAGCAAAACTAAACCAAAGAAGCATATACCTGATCTCACTATATATACCTGCCTTCAACTGATAGGGCTCCTATGTATTGTGTGTACCAACTATGATATGTTGCTCTGCTGAAATGAACCAGGTCATCACCAAAAGCATCTAAATGGACACCTGAATCTCAGTCCTGGCAAGCAAAATTTGATGAATGAGGATCTGGAATGGCTGAAGCTGTAATGATCCATGCTAAAACCCCATGTGAGAAGTAGCTCAGAATAGAACAAGAGATAAGTCTGTATGCTGCATCATGGTATCCCAGCTGCAAATCTATATGTGATAACAGTAACCCTCCCGAAGGGTTGATACAAGTGACCTGTAAGGACTGTCTATAAATGCCATCTCTGATGATTATGTTCAGCACTTATCTATTAGATAAGAGGCAACCAGGCGCAGTCAAGGAATATCCAAAAGGAGGAAGTCAATCCATCACAATACTGATAGAAAGTTAAAAGATCCACAACACCCGCAAACCAACATTTGAAGTGGCTCGAAGGGCTGGTTGATGTAATGGATTTTGAGGAGAGATAGGCCATGTATGGGTATCAATCACGCCCCTTCACCGTGTCGACAAAGCTTTGAAGACAGTGTAAGAGAGTGACGAGACTGAAAATAGCCTCAAGTCGAAAAGCTCAAGCACCAAACTCTCCAAGCACAATGGACCGAGGTATTGTTTGTTCGCATCTGATGATGCGATAGAGGAGGAGGATTTGTACTCTCTCTATTGACGCCCAACCACAATCAAGTAGGCATGGCCCCCAAACCTCAAAGCCATAAAAGATTGTGGGTCAGATGAGAGTATCCATGAGATAAATCTTGGATGAAATGTCCTGAAAATGGTGTCTAAAGCATTGTCTCTCTAACAGGGTTAAGGGGTCATATCCTTTATTAACTCAAGGATGAAGAGCATGATGTAGGCTAAAACAAGGACCTGTGAATGTTCTGAGCCTCCAAATAGGTATAGGTGATAGTGATCTTGACCTCTACTCCTCTAAAAAAGACAAGATGATCAATGAATAGCTTCTTTGATTCGTTAAAGATTATAACCTTGGTTTTACACAAGTTGACCATTGTTGCCGCCTTTCACACACCTGGGTCACGTGGCAGAAATCTTCAAGCCACTCGGTGTATCCTTGGGGGCAAGTCTCGAGTCAAGGTTGTCACCTTGTTCTTGACTCCTCCAGTTAGGCTCAACTCCTAACGAAGCCAAGGGGGGTAGACCCTATTAAGTTACTAAGACAAAATTATTTAGTATGGTGATGCTAAATTAAATGAATTACTTAGGAGTTTGAAATTTAACCATAAACAACCATAGATGACAAGATACAAAATGAGCACACGAAAGCACAATGCTGAGACACAATATATATATATATATAGAAAGAAAATAGCAAGTGCCTTAAAATGGAGTCAAAAGATAATCAATGTATTTGCATGTGCTTGGAGTGAATGTTTTGCGATTGCCTCTTGGTACGTTTTAAGTTAATGTGAAATATGAGTTGATTAAAATTAGGCGAAGGGGTGGACTCCAGATATACCCGAGAGTACTTGGAGTATGTCCAAAACTAAACCTTCACGGCTACCCGCAACGAATATGTGGGTTGAATGGAGTCTCTGAGGCTATTGTTCATAATGCACCCGCAGGTGTAACAGAGATCGACACCCCAAGGTCACTTTTCAGGAGTTCCCGCTTCCTTTGGGTATTTTGCCACCGTAATGGTTTGATCGAGGTGTTGGATTTTCACCTGATGGTTTGTCAATTTGGGAGAGTGAATCCTAATTATTCTAGTTACTCAAGTGCTTTTGTTGCAGCTTGACTGATCGGACAAACCGTAGCCAAGTGCAGAGCATACACACTGGGGTCTTGTCAATTTTAGTAAATTTTAATATAGGTGTTCTTGTTAAAAAGAAAACCCTCCAGGAACCTCTTTCGATCCAAATGGATCTCAATCAGGGAATCAAGGAGGAGTTAATTTTATTATAGTTGATGAAACAATTGATGAAAAAGAAAACAAAGATACACAATGTCGGTTCTAATTAGTCCTACCACACATCTCTTTCCCCTTGCGGGTCAATCGGGAAGTCGTGGGGTAAGTATTAAAATTACTTTGAAACCACTAGATATGGATTATGGAAATGATTATAAATCAAAGTATACTACCCTGCAGATTAAAACTACGCTAGATTGAAAAAAAATGACCAAAAAGTAAAAAATGACACAGACGCAAATCCCCCAAGGGGGATGGTGAAGAAAAGACTTTTTTCTTTTTATTAGCAACGATTTACAATATCAACAAATTGAAATTGATGCACTTTGGTCCTTGTTATCTAGGATCCAAAGGCTTACAACAAGCTTGTAACAAGCTAAACTCAAAACACAGCGGTGGGGGAAGCTTCCAGGAAGCTCTGGTTCGTCCAAGAGTCGAAAAATGGGTAGAGTCTCCTTCTCTTTTTGTTAGACCCGCTAAAAAACAGCGAGCAATTAAAATCAAATGTGCCCAAACACACTTTAAAAGTGTTTTGGGTCACCACGCTAGTTACCGAAAAAAACTAACTAGAAAATTGTTAAAAGGAGCTAATCTAGTTTTGCAAAAGGAACCAAGGAAAGCAAGCTTTCCTTGGGATCTTGGCTTGCTGTTTGGGAAGCCAATGAGATATGCACTTTTCTTGCAGAATTTAAATCTTTAAAGAACGAAAAAAGCAACTACCTTATGAGCAAGTTTTAGATCTATGATTTAGCTACTTGCAAAAAAAGCAATTTCCACAACTAGATCTATCTTTATGAAATGATATTCTTTATGAAATTGCAGATCTAAGAAACAAGACTCTTATGAACTAGATCTAACAATATATATTCAATTCTTAGAACTAGATCTGATCATAAGAGGAAGAGACAAGTAACTGGAAGATTGATTTTAATAGAAAGGAGGAAGAGAAAGGGAAAGCCCCGTTGTTGGATGGATTTGCAATGGAAACTTGTGAGTGGAATACAAAGGGGCAATTCCTTCACAAAGTTTTTTGGATGTACAGTGGAGTCAAATTAGATCCACAGCTCGTCCAATCCTTGCTACCTGAAAGCTAAACACACAATCCTGCACGAAACCTCATGAGATCTGGATATATATATGAAAAAGAGACAAGAATTACATGAAAATAAACTTATTAAACATGTATAATGTAGATCTTCAAACATATATGCTATGAGATATAGAAAATCACTCAAAACCAGGAAATAGTGGGTCCATGGGTTTACATGGTGCTCTTAGCTTGAAAATGAGCACCTACATGACTGAAACTAATTATTTGGCCCACTTTTATTACAAAATCAATTTTTCCAATTAAACTATTAAAAAAAGCCTAAGTTTTGGAAAAATTAAATTTTAATAAAAAACACTGAAAAAATTTTAAAAATAGAAAAGTTGAAAAACCCTAGGGGGACTTAGACATGTTCATATGACTCGACCATGATGCCTAGCATGTTTATACATTGACACGTAGACTCTAATAACCTCAATAGGCCTAAATGTCAAATCGACCACCCCAACTTTGGAGGTATGGAGTAAAAAACTCAGAAATTATCAATCGTTTATTCAAGAACCAATAATAACCAAGGGAAAATACACCCTGGGCTGATTAGATTGACAAATAAAGTCTAAGAGACCGAGTCTTTTACAGACACTATCATGCTAGAACATTTATTACAACTCCCCCAAGGGGGTATAAACATGTGATATAGTACAACAAAGTTTCCTAGAAGCAAGACTGAAGGTCTTCTGAAGTCCGAACAAGTTATCCTTGTCTGGTTCACCAGGCTCACTTAATAAAAAACCACTAAGTACAACTTAGGTGGTAACAACCGTCAACTGCAAAAATCACAAAAGAGGTTCGAGGCATCTAATTGTCTTTGCAAGCCCTTCGAAAATGAGGCCAAGAGAACCATGTCATGAGCAAAGAGCAAAATAGAAATCAAGACCTAGTGAAGAAGGCACCCATCATCGTCTTGAATGTGCTCCTGTAAGAAAGAATCAAGCTCATCAATGTAAATCCCAAATAAAGTGGGGGAGAGTGGACACCCCTGCTTAACCCCAATGGTACTTCTAATGAAATATGAGATCTTGAGGGCCATGCGAAGAAGACCAAGGACTAACTCATATAATCTCATAATGGCAGTTAGAAGGGTCTTAGAAATCCATTATTATGTCCATCAATGCCCAACTTTCAAACAATGATAATGAATGACGAGATGATGAAATATTGGGGGTGTTGTGAAAATGTGAGACTCCAATTCGATAATTATCATCTCAAAACTCGTATGCTAGCTATAGATATGGGTGGTTGTGATATAATTTTAGGGGTCAAGTGATTATGCATGTTGGGGCTTATCACCATACTTGAGTCTTACTCGAGACTCTCACACTCTCAAAGGACTCCATCCAGACACCCTTGAAATCTTAAGTTCTCATCAAGTGGAAAAATTATTAAAGAAAGGCCACTTGGGAGTTATTCCTCGCTTCCATACCATACAAGTCATTGATAGCACCACACCAGAAATCCATCCTGACTTGAAAAAATTTGGACAAACATCAATAGGTGTTTGAGAAACCAAAAGGTGTAATTACCCCTATCCAAAGACGAGCAGGGTCATAATATACCCTTGAATTTGGACAATTAACCACCAAATGTATTCCTAAAGGCGCCCATTTGCACAAAAGAATGAAATTGAAAAGATCATTCAAAAGTGAAAGTTTTTCTCAATTTTCATCCACTCGGTTTCAATGTCAAAATTTTTAAAGTTTAATGCCCAACCCAGATTTCATGAAAGCTGGAAATTGCACAATATTTCAGACAATTAAAACACTACTGAAACTCACATTTAATGACAGAAAACAAAATAATAAATGCACACCATTAATTTTAGACTTCGAGATTTTTGGCAAACTTGCCTAGGAAAAACCCACAAGAGGAAAACCTGTTGGAGAGAGATTTTTATTTTCAGGAAAAATTACAGCAATACTCAGAAAAATTTCAAACCAACTTATCTTAACCAAAGAAATTTTTCTGTCTCGTTTTCCATGCCCAACAGGAAAAAATACAACTCAGATTTTTTGTTGTAGCTGCCTAGAAAACCATGTTGTTGTACGAACTGTACGGTAGCCGTACGGCTTGCCTATACGAACTGTTCTGTACGAAACAGCCTCAGGATTCATGCCTGCAATCTTTGCCTCAAAAACGGTGCCCAACTCTGCCTCGAGAAATGTGCCCAGAAATCGGCCTCGAATTATGTGCCATAATTTCTGCCTCAAACACTGAGCCTATACTTGCCTCAACAAACATGCCCTGTACAAAATCCGTACTGTACGGACAAGCTGCAATAAATGTTGCCTCCTCGAAAAATATGCCCAGCTTGCTCCTCAAAATTCGTGCACTCTGCTCTTGCTGTCCTCTTGCAGAATGCAGAGGGGCATGGAGCAAATGGGAGCATCGAAAAAAAAATACTGGGCCAAATTTGCTGCCAGAGGGTTCTCTCAAAAAGAGGGACTCAATTATGATAAGACATTTGCTCCCACGGCTCGATATACCTCCATCAGATCGATCATTGCTATTACTTCAGCAATGGGATGGAAGTTGTATCAGATGGATGCCAAGATGGCCATTCTCAATGACATTTTTGATACATTATTTCTTGGGATTAGAAGTATGATAAAGGCAGAAGAAGATTTTCCTAGGTCAAGGAAAATACACCATGGATATGCTGAAGAAATTCAGAATGTTGGATTGCAAGACCATAGATACTCCGATGGATGCAATTTGAAGAAGCTGAGAGATTCTGCTTCAAATTCAAATTTGATCTATCCCACTATGTATCAACAGATGATTGGGTCCTTGATGTATCTGACGAACACCAGACAAGATATTTGTTTTGCTGTGAATGCCCTTAGTCAGTTCATGTGTGAACCGAGGCAGATTCACTGGACTGCTGCAAAACATGTGCTCAAATACTTATGTGGCACTATGGGATATGATCTACAATATATTTCATATTATGACTTTTGAGATTGCAAGGGTTTACAGACTCAGATTGGTTCGGATGCACTACAGATAAGAAGAGCACTTCAGGATGTTTCAGTTTGGGTTCTGTAGTAATTTCGTAGTACAATAGGAAGCAGAACTCAGTAGCTCTCAGTACTGCAGAGGCCATGCCCGAGAAGCAGTTGGCTTCGTAAACTTCTTGCAGGATTGTTTGGCCAGATTTCAGAACCAACCGTGATTTACTATGATAACCAGAGTTGTGTGCAGATGTCAGTGAATCCTGTATTTCGCGACAAGTCAAAGCACATAGAGATTCGATATCACTTCATACATGATATGGTGCAGAAAGGTGCGGTCGAGCTCTAGTATATTCCGACAAATGACTAGACTGCAGATGTTCTCATCGAGCCTCTTCCCAGGATGAAGCTTAAATACTTTCGCGGAAGACTTGGAGTTGAAGAGAAAGCATCCCTCCTTGAGAGGGAGAGATGACTGAGAGACATTTACCATACTTTTTCCCAGGTACCTCTGCTCATCTAGGTTCTCAACCAGGTATGGGAGAAATCCCATTGGCAGATGAGACGGACAGATAGTAGATGGTTGAGTTCACACAAGTGCCTCTGCTCGTCCAGGTGCTCATCCAGGTATGGGAGAAATCCCATCGACAGATGAGTCGGAAAGGTAGCAGATGGCCATGTGGTTGCACAGGTACCTCTACTCGTTCAAGTTCTCAGCCAGGTATGGGAATAACCCATCGGTAGATGGGACGAACAGGCAGTAGATGGTCGTGCACATCTACTCGTTCAGGTTCTCAGCCAAGTATGGAAGTAACCCATCGGCACATGAGATGAACAAGCAGTAGATGGTCGGGCTCATTTACTCGTTCAGGTTCTCATCCAAGTATGGGAGTACCCCATCGGCAAATGAGACGAACAAGTAGTAGATGGCCGTGCATATTTGCTCATCCAGGATCTCTAGCCAGGCATGGAAGTATTCCATTGACAGTAGAGACGGATATGTAGCAGAAGATTTTCTCTCAGGCATCCGGATAAGACAAATTCATAAAGACAACCTTCAGTACGTTTAGAGATGATAGAGATAGTATAGATGTACAAATGAAACCCAGATGATCGTGATGTTGATGAAGACCGAAGAATATATTCCTTGTTGAGAGAGAGTGTTGGAGTTTGTGCAACTTCAAAAGCTATTCTTATTATCCTCCTTCGGGAGTTGAACTTGTTGTAATCATTCATCTAAAGCCTAGAAAGAACAATGTAATCTTTGGGGTGAAAAGCCAGCAATAAAATAATAAAATATTAAATATTAAATATAAAATTATTATTGCTCCCCCAAGTGAAGTCGGCCCCAATTAATTTCTGGATGGGAAGGCACACCTCCTCATTATCACACACAACAGCAGCGCAGCAGCACCAGTGAAGTGCGCAGTTTCTGGCAGAGTGCAGCTACACAACAGCTCAGAGAAGTTTGCATACAGTGCAAAAGAAGACTGTTTTCTGGGTTTCATCTTTGGAAAAAATTTCCATATTTTTCTTTTCTTTCTTCATTGTACTCTGATCTTAGAATTATTATCTCTAGACGAAGGTTGCTGGGTTTTCTCCCAATTGGGTTTCCCACGTGACAAATACTTGTGTTATTGTTCTGTGCTTTGTCTATCTTCTAGTGATTCTATTGATAAATGCAATGAAGATATACTGCTATAATCTTTAAGAAAATCTAACGGTTAAGGGCACAGATCTCTAGGAAAACACATGCTTGCATGCCTTGCATCATCTCCAGTAGAGAAAAAAGGTGCAAATTACTTGGCCCATCCATCCATGGAAGGAAAGGGCTCTAGAATTAGCAGTTACAACCTTCAGTTGAGGTGCTGTTGTGCATGTGTCCACATTCATTGTACCTTCCAGTCTATAAAGAAGAAGACGGGTATAGGTTTAATTCATTCAGTTCAGCAGCGAGAGTGAATTAGTTTGCTGGTATTTCCCTGTAGCATATTTCAGTCAGAATCAATGAGAAAGCAGTAACAGGTTTTGACAGTCCATCCACTGAGTATCTGTTATATATTTTTTGCAGTATGTGTTTATAGACTCTAACATGATTAAAGTTACAGTTTTAACTGGCTTTCAGTTTTCAGCTAACTATTTTCTTTAGGAATTCTTTTAGTCAATTATTCCATTTGGGTTTAGAAGATCTAACAGAATAATATAAATATTGTGGCATACTTCATATCAATAGAAATTTCAAATGCATTTAATACAAAAGATAGTTCAAATTAAAAATTCATAATGACAAAAGTCAATTTCATTTCCATACTGTTAGCATATTAGCAGTAAATTCACCTGGTACATAGAGGTTGGCACCAAAGTTTCATAGGGTTCATTTAGGGTGACAACAGCTTCTACACCTAGCTCCTTCAAGCGATGAACGTCTTTAGGAAATGGTACAGCACCTAAAAGAAGAAACTGAAAAACAAATCATAGTTACCATGACATAATAAACAGAAACCCTTGCAAAAGAGCTGTCAGATTGCAAATCAAACGTAAAATCGATGCACATTGAAGAAAAGAAAAACAATTGCCTAGTTTTTACTCACAACTACAAGTTCAATATTTTCTCAATTCAATAAAACCACAGACAAATTCTCAGCTTACACAATAGTATTAAGGTCAGCATGTAATCTACGTACCTAAGCCAAACACAAAGGCAATAATACTAAATGCAGATAAGGCAAAAATCAAACAAATAATATTCCACAACTCTGTAAAGAAGGAAAATGTTACAACTTATACTCCATCAAGTTCAAATGATAATCAACAACTTTCCATGCCCTAAATCTATTGAAAGGAATTAGAAGGGTTACTACTACATAAAACTTTTAAAGTTAAAACAAATCAATAAAACAAACAAACGATACATATTTTGTATAGCTTATCCTTGCATGGTTTGATCTTCAAATACAACAAAGTTTCAAAACATTTATACGGTAGAGGAAAGGTGTTAGAACTTAGTACACAACAAAATGGCTAATTTGGAAAATTAGCCATTTTAGCCAAAATTGGGCCTTTTTGGAAAAAGTTGGGACTTGCCATTTCAGCCAAAGTCGTGACTGTTTTGAAAAATAAAAAATCTTCCAACCGATTTTTTGGCTTAGGGAATAAATCGTCAGCGATTTTTCGTAGAGTTTTTCAACACTGCTACAAAGAAGCAATGGCATAGCCTCAATAGGGTTCAGTTTGGTCAAAAGACTGATGTGACCACTGTCCTTTTCTTGACAACATAGAAACAATTTTAACTTAGTAATCAACATGCTTTTATGAAATTCAGGGTGGAGAAAATCGCACCTGGTCAATCTGATCCCACCATCTAAACTCTGGTTGAAGCTTGTTGCGGACAACGTTATATAAGAGTGTTGGGTAAAAGAGAACACGTGCGCCTGCACCAACAAATGCCCTTTTTGCAGTCTTCTCAAGTTTACCATCACTGGCTTCGTGTTCACATTCAATACCATCAAAAGGAACAGTTCCACAATGAAATTTTTTGAGCCCAGCAGTCTTCTCAAGTTTACCATCACTGGCTTTGTGTTCACACTCAACAACATCGCCAGGAACAGTTTGACAACGAAAATTTTTAAGCCCAGCTTCTTCAATTTTTCTACCCACCATTCCTTCCCTGGAAAAAGTAATGCTGTGTCTACACAGGAAAAGTGACTGCACTTGTCGTGATTGGCCTCACAAAACTTTAAAGCTAAGAAATCCCACTGTGCATAAGCAATGCATTGAACCCAGTTCAATCAGAATTGAAGCTCAACACTATTGCCACAATATTAATAGATAATGACACGTGCCATTGAACTCAAAACTTGTAGAAATTATGTCTGTCAGCAAAGTAAATAACATTATCAGTCAAAAGGAAATTACACAGAATTAAAGACCATTATAAACAAACTAAAGGAACAAAATCTTTGAATATCGAGTACACAAAAGTTAAAACAAAAACTGTTTCACTGCAAAAAAAATTTAAAAGATCCGAGAAGCATAAATCAACGCCGCTGCTAAAAACACTTTCGAAATGCCAAAGCATATTAGAAAATGTAAATATTTTTCCATAAATTGCAACAGTGTTTGTCTAGTACCATAAAAATATTTCTAGATATACAATGGAAACTATGCGAATCAGGTAAGTTACCAGACACGACGCAGAAAATGACTCCATGAGGTTGAGGGCCAAAAAGTAATCGTTGAATTGGATTCCCCTCACACAAAAAAGAACTGGGGAGTCGACTGAGGAAATTAAAAGAAAAATATAAAAAATACACCATTTTACAGGGACAAATATAACTATGCGACCATTTGGTTCAATTAGGAAATAATCTCAGCTCAAATTTAGGAAGAATTTGATTTCGCCTAATTGGAGTTTGCCAATTCGACGCTGAGTTAGACAAGTCGATATTACAGTGTCTATATAATGCAAAATTCAATAATAACTTGTTTCGAGGTACATAGATGATACTACATACTACAAAACGCCGTGGAATCTGGATAATGTACAGCTTTGCTGGGTGTGTGTTCTGAAACTGGGTTTAGGAAAAACCAAAAAGGAAAATTGTTGTTTTCTTGTTTTTTCCTTGATCTGACTTAGATGTTTGACTTGCAAGTCTGAGTCATCTTTGGAGAAAGTGCTGGTTCTACTCCGTTTCCTGAGAGAGCGGAGTCAAGCTCGGGAAACAACTGGGGCTGAGAAGACTCTGGTAACACTGCTGAACGTAAAACATAAACCTGAAGATTTCTCTTCACGAAACGAGTATAAAATTACAAAAAATATAAACATCTAAGATAAGAATTTTAGTTAGTTTTATTATACACCCTGCAGCTGGTGGAAAGACACAAAATCACTGATGAAAATCACGTTTATCGTATAATTGTATTATTACTTTGTTAGCTTTTCGATGTTGCTACCATTGCCAGTACATTTTTGCACATTTCAATAGTTTAAAAAAATCAACACTCTGTATCATCAAACACCGAAAAAAAAATGGAATGAAAAAAACAAAACAGGAAAATTCCAAATATTTTACAATGTAGCATCAGTTTCATAAATAAAGCAAAGATTTAACAAAACTAAACCTTTGAAGACTTCAAGAACCTGGCAATGGCGATGATTTTCGACAAGGGCCGAAACCCCAAATGAAGAAAAAACGTTGGGCAAATCCAGCGGCTTCGGCCCGTCTTCATCAGACCCTGTCAACCTCTCTGCAATACTACATCATATGTATAACTCGGAAATGTGAAGCGTTATTCAGCCGTGCAACAAATTTAGCGAAAATCACGTTAAACAGCGCCGGATTTCGATAGACTCGATTGTCTGCAAATGCTTTCAAAGCCTGCCCCGGATTCGAACCCTTGTTGCCAAGAAATGTTGAGATTTGCCGGCGGGCGTTTTCCTCAGCGGAATTTGCCCTAATGGAAACGCCAAAACTATTCAATAACAATTGGGTCCATCCCTCTCATCATCATTATCGTTCACGGATGAAGTGATGGTTGCCACGTAAGCTCGATCAAAGAAATTTAAAACCATGACAATATTCAACGCGGCGGTTATAAACTCATATCGAACATTTACACTTTCAACGTGGCGGTTAAATAGGCATATCTAAAACACTGACTATTAAAAATTTACCATATTGCAGTTGGTTAAAATGTGTTATGATTCGGAATATTTTTTGGATTGGTAGATATAAGCTTAAAATTGTATAAATTCTATGTATTAGGGTGTATTTGAGAAGTTAAACATTAAATTCATTTAAATATAACAAAATACAATTTTAATAATATAATCTAAAATCTAATCTAAAATTTATATAATCTAAATTTAAATAGACAAAAACAATTTACTTAGACTCATCTAAAAATTGAAAATTAATAAACATTTTTAACAATTTTTAATTAATAAAAAACTTTTAAAACACATTAATAAAAATAATTTTAAAAATTAAAATATATATTATACAAATTAAAATGATGTAAACATGCTTGCACAGGTGTAGTTCATTGGCGACGTTCTGCGTTTGCCAATTCCTTTAGCTATAAAAAATATATTATTATATTAAAAAAAAGAACTGCTCATTACTCATGTGGAAAAAGAAAGATGGCTTAGCTCATGACGTTAACCATCATCATCATACTAAAATGCCATTATGAATACTCATGTGGAAAAAGAAAGATGGCTTAGCGTAGAGAACAAGTGTTAGATTAGAATAATTGGGAAGAAAAAAGATAAGGATGATATTATGCACAGCCAAAAAGAATTTTGTGAAGAAAAAGGGTCAAGGATGAAGAGAAAGTTTGAAAAGAAAAGAAAAAAAGTAGATTTAAGAAAGAAAACTTAAAAGCTTAGAAAAATAAATATAGATTTATTCTTCTTTTAATAGAGAATTTAATTCTTTTAAGTTCCGAAATCGTGCAGAATTTATTCTTTGTGAAGAATTTATTGTTTTATTTAAAGTATTGCAACTTTATGCCATATAAATGATAATGAAATTATTTCAACTCTTATTTTAATTGAGATTTATGAATTTTAAAGGATAAAATAAAATTTAAACACATTAATATCATTAAGAATGTAAACACTAACATGTATTAATCTTAACTTTGGATCTACTATGTATTTTACGGGATTTGATTCTTAACACTTTAGATCTTAAATTTGGATCTACTATGCACATCCATGGATTTGATTCTCAACACTTGTAGATCTTAACTTTGGATCTACTATGCACTTTGAGGGATTTGATTCTTAACACTTGTAGATCAAGAGGTTTAGATGGATCTATGTTGGTTTATTTTATTATAAGGATTAACGTATTTTGGGAATCGACAACTACCCCTAGGTCCATCCAAAGGGCCCTAGCCACATTTTACCACTTGCTCTACCCCAAGAGGTTTAGATGAGTCTATGTTGGTTTATTTTATTATAAGGATTAACTTATTTTAGTTTTTTAGTTTTCCATTTTTACTTTTCATTTTTATTAGGGGAATCAACAACTACCCTTAGATGCATCCAAAGGGCCCTAACCACATTTTACCACTTGCTCTACCCCGACTCGGAGTTTTCCATTTTTACTTGAGTCACTCTTCTAATTTAATTTAATAATGTTTCAAGTCACAATAGATGCACCAAAATATTCTTTCTTGCTATACAAATTCATTAACAACTAATAACAATTAAAAGTACCAATAAATGTAAACATTATTATTTTCTAGCATTATTATTGTTGTTATTATTATTATTATTTAGTTTTAGTTCTATAAATTATTATATTTACAAATAATATAATCATTTTATTATTATAAATATGTTTTATAATATATTTATGTTTATCCAAATTAATGCATATTTAATTTAAATTTTAGTAAAGACTACATATATATTTTTATTAATTCTTTTTTCACACCAAAACCTAATACATCTCTCCCACTTCCTTTCATCTATATTGTAGAAAGCATCAAAACAACAAAATCCATCTTATCTATCACTAAATCTAAATCTAAATCTAAATCTAAATCTAAATCTAAATTCCCACATTTTATTACATAAATTATTTTAAGCTAAATCTTAATCTAAATTCACACATTTTATTACATGAATTATTTTAGGCTAAATCTAAATCTAAATTCACACATTTTATTACCTGAATTAATTTAGGCTAAACAATTTATGGTAGCTCAAGCCCATTGAAAAACAAAAAATTTAATACTAATGTCTAAGTTGAGGCATTTGAAAATATGACTTCTTTCCGATTAAACAACTTAGGATAGCAAAAAAAATCTTTTTCTAATTAGTTTGGAAATAATAATAATAATAGTTGTCAAATTATAACTTTATATGCCATTCTAAAAATTTTATATACCATTCTAAAAATGTGAGGACACAAATTTCCAAGAGAATTGTTGCAGACTTGCAGTTGTCAAAGTTGTTATATAGGTATAAATGAAATATGATAGCTCAAGAAGGCTGACCGGCAAGCGATTTATGTAGCTCAAGAAGGCTGACCGGCAAGCGAATTATGTAGAAGCTAAAGTGAAACCTTTGATAATGTGGGGCTGGCATTTGTGTTAATGGTGATAAAGCAACTCGTTTTTTTCCTTAAAAATCTGAAAACAATCCCACACAGAAAAAAAAACGTAAACAAATTTTGAAATTACTCGTGGTGATCCCACCCTTGCACAAAGGATAGACTTTGAGTGGTAACCAATGGGTTCTACGTTGGAGAAAATTTTGGTAAAACAAATATTACATGAATGGCAAATGACACAAGTCACTTAAACTCTAATATGCACACAGAGCACGATGCAGTGACATTCCAAATGTTAATAGCGCATTATTTACAAGTATATGAGTTTGGAATGTCAAATTGAGTAGATAATCAAAGACAAAACAAAGAGAGAAGGGAATAGGTAAGAAAGCATAATTTTTATTAAGATAATATATATATATGCAATGATGTGACTCTTGGTTTAATATTTTGTTTCTTCGATTTTTAATGACTATTTTTATTTACTTATGAGAATTAATATAGATAGTAAAGTTAAAGTCCAATGATAATTAATTTTAATAGATTAATATTTTCAACATTCCCCCTTAATCCAAAGGTATGTATAAGAGTTCAAGCAGAGAGTTGAAATCTGGAGAAAGATCGCTGCAAATAGTTGAAGGTGCTCTCTGAATCAAAAGCTAGTAAAAGTTGATGTCTTCTATTAAATGGATGGTTTTGGATGACCACTAACCAGTCGAAGATATGAAGAAGTGGTTTAAGAATGACCATAAACTCTGGAACTTGGCACTCACTCTGGTCTTGGCTTAGCAGTTCCCTCTGGAACTTGGCTCTAACTCATGTTCTGTCTCAACAGTTTCTTCTAGAACTTGGCTCAAAGGCTCAGCGGTTCCCTCTAAAAAATGGTGATTTAAGGACCACAAAGTGATGTTACATAGAAGTAGATGTCTTCAACTAAATAAAGATGACCACAAACCAAATCATGCTCAGATAAAACATAGCAATATATATTTGACAAAAATAAACCTAATCAACAACTCAACCTCAAGAAAATAAGCATAACAACAGCAGTATCAACAGTACATAATTCAAAAAACTTAAAAAGCCATAACTTTTCTCTTTGCAAAAAATAAATATTAAATCTTTATTCCATTTTCATAAATTTCATCGTGCTTTATTCTCAAAGAACAGTACTAATCCACAAAACATTCTAGCAGCCACCACCAACATTTGCTCCGATTCATTGACTCGCAGCAAGGTCGTCACTACTCCCAATCTGTGGACTATTATAATGGTAATATCTTAAATAGACATTCAATCAATGAGCAACAAGGTTCACACTGTGTGCATCTAAGAATTACTGCATTTTAAATTTTCCACTTCAGGTACAAATAGTTATCATTTCAACTAATAAAATTATAGTTAAGCTGACTTTCACTTTGTATAAACAGGAATCTCTTCATAATCATCTATTAACGCACATCTTTGCACATCCCTTTCGTTGATACCTGACTGTAGATATCAATTTCTCCAATCATTTTTGCATACTTACTGGTCTTTTAAAACAGCTAAGATCATGCTAGTTCAAGTTCTCCCTCCCTCCAGATCCAGCTAAAGCCATACTAGTTCAAGTTCTCCCTCCCTCCAGATTCAGCTAAAGTCATACTAGTTCAAGTTCTCCCTCCCTCCAGATTCAGCTAAAGTCAATCTAGTTCAAGTTCTCCATCCCTCCATATGGTTGGAATAATAGCTTAAAAAAATTGAAAAATATGGAAAAAAACAAATAAACAAACAAACTTGGCCGGTGGGTTTTTCTTTGCCCGGATCTGCATCATCCTTCTAAACAGAACATCGTGTTTCCAAATGTCTAAACTCAGAACAGCTACAAGCTTAATTTGATCACTACTTTACAAACCTAGAATCAGAACATCAAAATCACATTTGAATTGAGACAAAAATATAATCTGCCTACCGTTATTATTGACTTGTTATGCAAGGTACGAGTCATAGCCTTCCAAAATATTTGAATGAAAAATGAAACCATGGTCTGTCCCATTCAAAATTATCAGATGAAAATTCAGGAACTCGGTAATTATAAGGGATGTTGGGCCACTTAACCTAATTAAACTTACAATGAAACAAACCAGCAGTTGTATGGCGAATCGAAGAACAAGTGTAGAAAGAAACCTTTTCGAAATTGTGTAGCAGATCAACACAACCAAATTATTATATTATAATAAAATAATAATAATAATAATCTATTTTTAAAATCACCGCCAAGCGAGACACCAATTTGGTACATGAGACCCCAAATTATTATACTATAATAAAATAATAATAATAATAATAATCTATTTTTTAAATCACCGCCAAGCGAGACACCAATTTGGTGCATGAGACCCCAAATTATTATACTATAATAAAATAATAATAATAATAATCTATTTTTAAAATCACCGCCAAGCGAGACACCAATTTGGTGCATGAGACCCCTTATTTGTGGGATAAGGGGCCCCCTCTGCGCAGCGATTCGACTGCTAAAGTTTATAGAAGTGTACATACTCTACCCCTCCAGATTTGGAATTGCGACCTTTTAGAAGTTAGAAGGAAACACATACTCTTAACCATTAGGCCCATGCAAGCTGTACAGAACTACTCACCATATTATGTACCCAAAAGCTTGCCTTGGCCAGATCTACTGTATCAGAAAATTTCATTGCTGAAATTTTTACATCACAAAACGTTTAATGTTAATAATAAATACCAATCAGTGCATTCCTATAGGAGTCCACAACGTGATTGTAGTCTTTGCTTCCTCGCACTAAGTAGCTCCAGGATGTGTAATCATTGGGCATACGTTTCTGTTGTTTAAAAAGGACTCTTCCCTATTACATATCAAAACCCTTAATATACATGTATGCTTTGATTGAAGCGGGATACAGAATGTTCTTTTTGGTGCTGTGATATGTCTGTGCATGAAATGATAGGCACTTGTTGCTCACATAGGACCGGCTTCATTGCCATAAAATAATATTCATGTACTAATAGAAATTATGATAAAATGCAGGAGCCCTTGCAGCTGTTCTCTTCCTTAAATTGCTATAGTGACAGAGCATTTATGTTATCTGTGATTACATCAAATAGTTCATAAAATCAATGTATGCAGAAGGGAGTTTCACCTCCAATCAGCCATTAACACTGGGAAAACATGGAAAAAGGGAGAGTTAAGTTAGTAAGCAAGATTCTAATAACGGAGAAATTTGGCTTTGGTGCAAAGACTGAAGAACTGCATGACAGAGAGCTTCTACTTGGCGCATGCTTGTGAAAATTACTTATAAGTTATCCACATTTTGAGTTGCGTTGATTTTTTATAAAACCTCTCAGTCAGTATGCTTGACAAAATATCTTGCTATTACGGTATATATGGTTTTCGTAAATCTGAGCCAGTGCTTCTTAGGCAATTTTAGGCTGCTTAAAAAGAGATCATAGATATTTGACTGTCCTACAAAGTTGGATGCCTCATACTTTATTATAAACATTGTTCACTGACTCAGTTTTCACAAACTTGTTTTAGTACTATTCAAAACTGAAATTTTCAAACATTCACAAATATCATATATACACCAACAAATCAAAACATCCAGAAGCATGTGTCCAAAGCTTAAAAATCACTGTTCTAGTAAATATTGATAACATTGGATTCAACTAACAAATCATAATCTAAATGAAACCAGAAACGTAACTGTGATAAGCTCAATTTACATGAACCTCTCTGCCAGGATCAGGATCATCGATGTAAAAAAGATGATGTTGACAACAACACCAAGCAGAACATATAATGCTAAACTGTGTAAAAGAGACCTTAAAGCTAATGAAGAAAGACATATGGGAAACGCACTTCTGCTTTCGTTAAACAGGCACATGCTGTTCCCTTGCATTTTCCCTGAGAGATTGTAAAGGGATTGCTCATGTCTAGCTGTTTTCTGTTTCTCTCCATCTCTCTGTAAGGGGATTTGAAAGTGTTTTTTTGTTGTTGGTGTTTTCCTATTGTGTGCTTCAAGGGAATCTGTCTCAAGTCAAATTCTGGTTTTCAATTAAGGGCTCTGTGTAAAGCCCTTTGTGTGTCCCAAGACAACAGACTTTGTGCTGTCCACTTTTTTGGTAATATTATCTTCATACCTTAAAGTTTAATTTACATTATTTGTAGTATATTTAAAAACAAAAGCAAATGAAGAAAGTTTTGAAACGTGTCTGTGGTTTACTGGGTTTCTGGGTTGTTTTAGACAAAGGTCTCTACAATTACTTTAGTATGTGGTTTAGTTGGTTTTTGGTTTAGTTTTTTTAAGACAAAGGTCTCTACAATTGCTTTAGTACGTGGTTTGGTGGGTTTATAGTTTTTTTAGACAAAGGTCTTCACAACAGCTTTGGTTTGTGAGTCTAGTGGGTTAGCTCAAGTGGATGGGTATTGTAAACAGCAAGTAGAAAGTTTTGGGGTCAAATCCCTTAGTATCTATGCTATAGCCTCTCACTTGATGCCCCTATCAGTTAAGTTGCCTACACATTACAACCGAACAGTTTACCTTAAACACTTAAACAATTTACTTTGAATACCATCCTCGAAATGAAAAAAGAAAAAAGTACCTGCAGGTCCTGCTTTGATATGTGATCTGGTCGGTGGTCTGGTGATTGAGATGGAGCATTGTCCAATGATTATGGTTGAAATGGGGGCGTCACCATGTGAACAACCCAAGGTCAACCATCAAACAATCATGTATCTATATCTGTCATAAATTTTGACCCACAAAGATTACTATATTTTGATTCATTTTGATCCACCAGAACCAAAAAACCCCTAAATTTTAAAACCTGGCATTTTTAACCAAAATTGAACTCAACTCTTAATGACATAAAATATGCTCTACGTTTTTAACCGAATTGAAATCAACTCTTATCGATATGAAACGAAGTCCTAGGCACCACGCAGGTCAACAATTCCACAGTTCTGTATTTAATATTTATAGCTCTAATTTATTTTGTCTTACAAGTACCAAAGCACCGTAAAAAATTTCGGTTCAACCACAGAAATGAAAGCTTAAAAATCTGACATTTAAAACCAAAAATTGAATTCAAGTCTTTTATGATATGAAATGAAACCTGGCAATTTTTAACCAAAAGTGAAATCAGCTCTTAATGATATGAAAATAAACCCTATACATCAGGCAGAACAACAACTCTGTACATTTCATTGAGAAACAACTATTCAAATTCTAAAAGCCTGAGAAAAACGATGAAGCTACAGTTGGTCTGAGATAACTGAGTTGAATGTCACATATACAACACTACCAACACGAAAATGAAAACAAACGAATTCATTCTCATTCTCGCATTACAAACAAAGCAAACCAGTGATCGAAACCCCTAGGGCTCGGCCTTGACGAATACCATTTCCCTGTGGTTCAAATTATCCAGAGGCTCGTAACCCCCGTGCCTCCTGACGCCCAAAACCCTAGCGACCAGACCACAGACGGCCAAAACGATGAACACGACAACAATTACATGAACAACGAAGAGAAGATCGAGAAGCACGAAGGCGCGCAGCTTGTACTCCTCGAGATCGCACTGAGTCGAACCCTCAACGTGGCCAGGCACATCCAGGAGGCGATGGCAACCCTGGGGAACGAAGCTCTCGACGTGCAGCGAAAACCCTGATTGAAGAAACCACAGCCCCTGAAGACAGAGCGCCGAAGAAAGCCCCACGTCTGCTACGAATGCCTTCGGCCGCAACGATAAGACGATTGCAGAGGCACAGCAGAGGGCGGCCGTGGTTCCTAGCAGCGACTCGCACTTGCCCTCAATGTCCGACGTGAGCGACGCGCCGACCCTGAGCACCGCCCACTGGAGTCCGAACCCCGAGGCGGCCATCAAAAACAACGCCTCGCCGGGGATCGGCAGGCGACACCCGCCATTGCTCTCGCTCGCCAACACTGCCACGACCACGATCAAGAAGAAGCAGAGCACGGCCGCGGACTGCAGCGACATTAGGTGGTGCACAGGCGTGCTGCCCTTCATGAGCGGATCGAAGTCCGAGGAGATCACAAGATTGTAAGTGATGGCAAATAGAATGGCCACCAATTGGAGGTAGAGTTCCAGGTGCTTACAGCATCCGAAGGGCAGGGGATGCCATAGCTTTGCTGTGTATTCTCTGGGGGTTCTGAGGTGGGATTTGAAGGAGGCTGCGAGATGCCATAGCCCCAGAATGAACATGTACAGGGAACCCACTATGTGGATGGCGAGGTTGGCCATTTCAGGTTGTGGTGGGATAATGGGTTTCAGGCATTGCAGAAAACGGCTTAATATGGACTTGATGTCATCCGGCCGGCCTGAGGTGGTGTTCAAGCGTTTGTATTTTTAAGTTTTCCATGCTCTACCAAAGACAAAGAGCTCGCATGGACTTCAACAACTCCTTCGCCAGGTCAAACCGAACCGGTTGGGTTGACAATATAGACATGAATCCTCTTTGGTGCTACTTTATTAATGTTCCTTTGGATCTATGTTAATAATAATATTATGTTAATTTAATTTGAGGTAATGTAGGATGCCTCATTTGATGGAGACCTAGGTATCATTCATGTATTCATGTGGAGGGCTCTAGACTTTTCAGACTTTTGATTTTTCCATGGCGACAGTTTTACTTGTTGTTGGGTAGATTGTTCTAACTATCTTACTTTCCACTTTGACTAATAGCAGAGTTGGGTGTGAAAATATTTGTAAGAGATTAGATAGGTTTCTACTATCAACTGATTTTCTGGATTGTGATCTTCACTTTCAGGAATAAGTTGGTTGTGGTGGGGAATCGGACCATAATCCTGTTTTTATGCAAATCTTGAATAAGGATACTAGACCTCATAGTCCCTTCAAGTTTAATGCTAATTGGTTGAAGAATAAAGAGTTTGTTACCCTTTTAAAATCTTCTTGGATTGGATTTTCTGATAACTTAGAGACATCTCCTGCAGCGCAATTTGCCTCAAACATTAAGAAAATTAAAGTTGTTTCAATCTCTTGGTCAATTGAGAAAAAAGTCGAGGAGAACAAGGATTTAGTGGAGATTGAAACCTTATTGGCCGAGTCTTTTCATGATATGGGTTTTGGGTTTGCATCTGAGGAGAATAAGTCTTCTTTGGTTGAATTGGAAACTCGTAAGAGAAAAATCTTATTAGAACGAGAACAGGAGGCTAGAATGAAAAGTAGGGCTTTGTGGCTTTTATGTGGGGACGACAACACTCATTTTTTCCATAAGTATGCCAATTACAGGAAACTTATCAATTCAATATGGAAGATTGCAGATGGTGATGGTAACATGGTTGAAGGTTTTGATGCTATTGCAGAGGCAGGAGTTAAACATTTTGAGTCATTGTTCCAGGAGGAGAGCAATCTTCATCTCCCTGAAATTGTGATGAGTGTTGGGTACTTTCCCACATCTACAACTGAGGAGGAGAATGAAGATCTCATGAAACCTGTTACTTTGCAGGAAATCCAATCTATCCTTACTCTGAGTAAGAATGATAAGAGTCAAGGACTGGCTGGTTTACCAATCGAGGTCTATAGTGCTCTTTTTGATGTTTTGGGTATGGATTTATTATGGGTTATTGAAGATTCTCGAAAAAATGGGAAAATTCGTGTAGTTTTTAACTCTACATTTATTGCTTTGATTCCTAAGACTGATCATCCTACGTGCTTTGAAGACTTCAGGCCAATATCTTTGTGTAATTATTGCTACAAGATTATTCATAAGATTATTTATAGTCGTATTAGAAAGGTATTGGGACGTTATATTTCTTGTGAACAGTTTGGTTTTTCACCAGGAAGACAGATTCATGATGCGGTGGGGGTTTTACAGGAAGGTATGCATACCATTCATTGTAAACGATTAAAGTCTGTGGTTTTAAAAATAGACTTGTCTAAAGCCTATGATCGGGTTAGTTGGACTTACCTACAAGTCATTTTATCCAAAATGGGTTTTTTCAGGCCTTTTATTACTTGGGTAATGAGCAGTCTATCATTTGTATCATTTGTTGTACTTATCAATGGTGTAGCTTCATCTTTTTTTAAGCCTGGCAGGGGGCTCAAACAGGGTTGTCCATTAGCCGCTTTACTATTTCTTATCATCGCTGAAGGATTGAGTAGGGCTCTATACTGTGCCAAAGATTGCGGGGTTTATCATGGTATTTCTTTATCTTATGTACTTTTTGTGGATGACATTGTCATGGTTACTGATGGATCTGAACAATCATTATCTTCATTATATGAGATCTTATTGGTTTACTTTAAGGCATCTAGAATGTAGATAAATGAAAAAAAAAATCTACATTGTATTTCTCTGGCTTGGATGAGTATGAGATTATTACTTTACAGAATATTTTTTCATTTTCTGTTGTAACTCTTGAGAATGGCATTAAGTATCTTGGTTTCTATCTTAAACCCTGCAGATACTATTTGAAGGATTGGGACTGGCTAATTGCAAAAGTGGAAAAAATGATTATGAATTGGAGCTATCGATAGTTAACTAAGGGAGGTAAGCTCACTTTGGTCAAAGTTGTTCTTGAAGCTATTCCGATTTATTGGATGCATTTCTGGATTCCAATGGGTATCATTGAGAAGATTAGGAAGTTATGTTTCAAATTCTTATTGTCTGGAAATAAGGATTCTGCTGGCTTATCATGGACTTCATGGAATCCAGAAATGCATCCAATAATGTGGTTTATATGGAAGGCTAGAAATCAAAGTGGTTTGAAGAACATACATTGATGCCTTCTCAGGTATGCTCTTTCAGTCTTGGATTGTTGAGATCTTTTCCACAAGGTGATTTTGTTATGAAAATCAAACCTGTGTTTGCAGAAACTATTGACAAAACTTACCCTTGGGGTTATTTTGATGGTTCAGCAGCTGATTCATGTGGAGCTGGAGGTATGCTTTACATATCTGATAATCATTTTTTTTCCTTTAAATCTGGTTTAGCGGCGGGTTCTAACAATTTCGCTGATTTTGTGCTTTAAAGCTTCTACTTACTCTGGCCAAGAAGAAGGATATTGCAAAAATTCAGATTTATGGTGACTCTCAGTTAGTCATAAACTGGGCCAATGGTAAATTTAGAATGCATAATTTAGAGTTATCCCAAATTCTACAGGAAGTTCACAGACTTTCTGACAGTTTTGGGTTGGTACAATTACAGCACATATACCGTGAAAGGAATAGTCTGGCTGACTCTTTGGTAAAGGATGGAGCGATGGTCCCGAAAGGTTTCTGGCATATCAAAGAATTTCGAGAGGATGCAATCTATGAAACTTATCAGATTTTCTGACTGGTTTTACCTATGACTAATACTTTAGGAGTTTTAATGATGATCTTTTGATTACTTTTGATAATTTTTGGACTATAATAGGGATGGTGCTGGTGAACAGTTATCAGTTTCAGAAGTTTTAATAATGATCTTTTGATTACTTTTGAAAATTGTTGGACTATAATAGGGATGGTGATGGTGGACAGTTTTCAGTTTCAGATTGGATCTGTTAATGGGCCTAGTTGATGTTTGCAGCTTTAATGGTGATATTTTACGTGGGTGGTGATGATGATCATTCTGAATGGGTCTGTCATATGGGCCTTACTTTAGGATTTTTGAGATAATTTTGATAACATTTGAACATATATGAAGATGATGATGAGATTTTATCATCATTATTTTGAACATATAATTTTGTGATATTGGTTTTTGTTGTTTAGATGATTACATTGTTTCTATGATCTTCTATGATCTATTGTAAAGAATTTCAATATACTTTGTGAGAATGGACATTTTGGTCATGTGCAGAATGTAAATAATATTTACGATTTTTTTCTATGGAAAAAAAAAGATTGTTCTTTTATTCAGTATTAAGGTTGGGCTCGGTACCTGGTTTTTATCTCAGTCGATAGATAAAGCGGTCGCTCAAGACTTTTTAAACCTTTGATTTTTCGATGACTACATTTCTACTTGTCGTTGGGCAAATTGTTCTCCTATCCAATATTAAGGCTGGGCTCGGCTCCTGGTTTTCATCCCACTTGTCAGATAAAGCGACCGCTGAAATGAAGCAGTTGTACGATGGTTGGGTTTTTCATAATTCTAAAAAATAAATAAAAATAACAAAATGTTAATCTAAGATTTATTCAATATTGATATAGATCAAATTCATTAAGATGCAAAATTTCGTAAGTCTTTGGCTATCATTATAATTTTTATTTTTTTCAACTTTATATAAATTGACATCAATGTTATACACGATGATGCCATCTCATTCACAATGCATTGTATAAGCATTTCCCACATACATACATGTAGGAAGATCTAATTGTATGTTCATATAGAAGTGACTACATCAGCGTTAAAGTATCCATGTGAAGGGTGTTTGGGAGAAAATATGTTAATCTTGTAGGGAAAGCACGTGATTTATGTGTACAATTTTGATAAGAACCTTGCAAAAATTTTAGTATGATCAAAGTTTAACCATGGTCTAAGTTTTGTGCATCATGGAATAATGCTCCAAGAAGTTTTGCTCAATTTCGAATCAATCTAAATAGTCAAAATTCAATTAAAGCTCTAAATCAATGGAGAACACTACAAAAAAAATTTAGTATGATCAAATTTCCACCATAATCCAAATTTTGTGCATGGTGAAACAATGCCCCAAGGGGTTTTGTATAAATTTTGAATTAATCCAAATGGTCAAATCTCAACGAAAGCTTTGGAACAATGGAGAACACTACAAAAAAAATAGGTATTATCCAAGTTCCACCTTGATCCAAGTTTTGCGCATGGTGGAATGATGTCTTTGGGGTTTTCCCTAAAGCTAAATCAATCGAAATGGTCAAAATTTGACCAGAGCTCTATATCAATGGAGAAAACTGCAATTATTTTAGGTATGATCAAAGTTCCACCATGATTTAAGTTTTGTGCATGGTGAAATGATGTCCTTAGGGTTTTTTCCCAATTTAAATCAATCCAAATGGTCACAATTTGATTAGACCTCTAGATCAATGGATAAGATTGTAGTTATTTTAGGTATGATCAAAGTTCCACCATGATCCAAGTTTTGTGGACGCTGGATGATGCCCCTAGGGTTGTTGCCCAATTTTTAAACAATCCAAATGGTTAAAATTTAATTAGAGCTCTAGATAAATGGAAAAAAGTGCATTTTTTAGTATGACTAAATTTTCGCCATGATCTATTTTTATTTATTTTTTGCATATGAAATGATACCCATAAAGGTTTTGCTAAATTATGATTCAATCCAAATAGTCAAAATTCAATAAGAGCTTTGGATAAATGAAAACTTTGACTAAGCCCCAAGAGTTAGCTCAATCGGTCGAGTACTCGTAGTTAGGCCTCCCAGCATGTGAGGTCACGGGATCCATTCTCATCGACTCTCTTGGGGTTAGGCACGCAGAGGCCGCGGGTGTGAGGCCCCTTCGGGTGGGTCCGCCAGAAATTATTCCGTGGATGTAGCCCGTCGGTCAAGCCGACGCGTGAACCACATTGAAAAAAAATAAAAAAATGAAAACTTTGACTTCCTCTATTTAAGATTTTCCATAGTAAAACAAAAATTTGTTACAAGATTAGACCACAATATTGGACAATACAAAGAACAACTTAGCAAGAAGCAAGAAATAAAAGAAAATGCATATAATGGGGTGCGTGCAAAAAAAATTGAATCCTAACTACTATAAAATGAAATTTAAATGTTTTTTAGTATTTGTATAGAACCAAACCGTTAAATTGCAATTTGAACAACAAATTAAAAATATTTGGTCTATTCAATTTTGCTAATGGTCGTTAAAATTGATGTGATTTGAATATATATTATCGAGCTTCGGGATAAAACTATGCAACTCAAAGATGGTCTAGATAGTCATTGCAAAATGATCATTTCCCAAAGGTGTCCAAGCACAATTAAAGAAGACGCAAAGAGAAGAGGTTGTAAAAATGAAAAAGGGGATCATATTAAAAAGTAAAACAAGGTAAAACAAAATTATTAGCTGTTTAAAACATAATATATAACCAGTATAATAGCTACAAAGCAGTTAGTCCTTGTCTTAGTATTATATATATATTTTTTTTGTTTTTTTGTTTAATTAATTAACATCAACATTTGATTATGGTTGTGTTAATGATGGAGTTGGCTAATCTCTATACCATTTGCACTTTTTTCAGGTAAGTTTGGTTAGAATCAGGTAACACGATTTGTTATTGAAAATAAGATTTCCAGTGTTAAAATTGCAATTTTTATTGCAGAAATTGATTTAGCACCCTCGATTACCCTTGGGGCAGGGTTCATACAATTCCAATCACTGAAACTACTCTTTGAACATTTTCCACCGAATTTTAGCTAGAAAAATAACCAGATTTTAGGTGCAAATGGTCTAGAGATTAGCCAACTCCGTTAATGATTAAATGTAATCACTGCTTTATTTATATAATTTTAATTGTTTATTTTGTGATGTTAAATAGTTAGTAGATAATGTGTAATGGTTATGATGGACAACCATTATCCTTTGATAGACAGTGTACTTATTTCAGGATTATTTTGTGTCATGATAATTTTAGTTTATATTTTTGTAACAAAGTTAATTTATTGTATCACAATTTGTTGAGTAAATTCACTCATTCTTATAACTAAAAAAAACTAATAAACAAAATAAATATTTTAAATAAATAATCTTTTCATAATTTGCAACATTTAAAAAAAATAGATATGGAGAACATGTAAGGTTGACTTCATTTATTTAAATTTAAATGTCTTTTTTTAATTATTCAATTTTATATTGCATTGTAAATATTATTATTATTATAAATTAAAAAAATTAAATCTTCAAAAACTATTCATATATAGATAACATAAAAAAATTATTACTAACTAATATATATTTTTTATTCTTTAATTAAAATAATATATTTAGTAAAACAATTCATTAATTTATGGAGAAGATTGACTGATCGATCTGGATCGCTGCATGCTTGGACGCACGCTTGCTGAGAGGCGAGGACTGGATTGACCAGATCGCTGCATGCACATTGCCCGTTGGACATTGATCACGCTGCCTCAGCACTTGCAAGCTGCGTTGGGCTCCTTGCTGGCTGCTTGCTAAGTGGGATCTGTAGGGAACCTCCAGTCCAAGAACTTCTTTGATCTTGTGGCTACAGGATCCATGAATTGACTATCTGGCAATTGGAGCAGCTAGATGGTTGGGGTGGACTGTTTGCCGCCAGATCCGCGAATTGCTGCCTTTGATCGGCTTATTGGACCCCAGAACAGGAGATCGGGCCCACGAGACCCACCGAAGTTCGTCAAGAGAATCGAAGATGTACCAAAAGTCGCCCTTCCTCCGGAAGAAACTATGCAAGTAGCCCTCTCTCTAGCATACCGAGCCCTGATCGGGCAATTCACGGGGCTCTGGCCCTCCCCAAAATCTACTGGCAGCTGGGTCCAAAGGAATTGGAGACCCCTAATCTCCAAAAACGTAGCTTCTTACTCCGTGGGAAGGGGTTGTTTCCTGTTTGACTTCGAATCCAAGGAAGATAAAGATCTAATATTAAGGAACGGACCCTACTTCATGGGGCCGCAAGGCCTCTACCTCCATGGGTGGACCCCGGATTTCGATCCAGAAGCTGACACTCCCAAAGCCGTACCAGTTTGGGTCAGACTCCCCAACCTCCCTATACACTGCTGGAACTCTAAATCTCTCCAAGCAATCGGAACTGCCCTGGGGAAATACATTGACATGGCGAGCCCAAAGGATCAATATGCTTGTGCCTGTATATGCGTCGAGGTGGATCTCGAAGCAGGATTGCCAGAGGCCATAAAGCTAACTGTAGGGAATTGGTCCCACTTCCAAAAGCTCGACTATGAACAGCTTCCCTTCAAGTGCAGGGGCTGCCAGGAATATGGGCACTTCATCCAGAATTGCCCTAAAAAACCTGAACCACACCAGGACAAGGCAGAAGGATGGCAAAGGGTGAATAGATCCAAACTCAAAAACCAAGGTGGTGGAGCTTCCAAGAAGGGTGAAAGCACCAAAGAATCCAGAGATCCCCCTCTTGAAGGATCCCAAGAAACATCCAAGACAAAGGAACCCATTGAAGTAAGGAATGAGGCCTCTGAAATCGTAGAGGAAACCAGCAATGAAGAGCACAAAGAATCAGAAGTAGGCCCACCTGATCAGCAATTGGTAGATCAAGAAGAAGGTGATGATATGATAAAAGAAGGAGAACCCCGGGGCAAATCAGAAGATGAATTTGAATCAGAAGAAGAGGAAGAGGAATAAGGGGAGATAAAACTCACTACTCCTACGCTGACTAAAACCAAAGGCAGGAAATCCAGGAAAGAGGCAAGGGAACAAACTACTTATAAGGACAAGCTGCAGGGATCCCAGCCAACCTTGGAAAAGCTACTGAAGAACACCCGAAACATCCGTCAGCAAGGCCATGCCCAGAAAGGGATGCCTACGATCTCCAAAAGTAAGTAATGAAGGTCCTCTCCTGGAATTGCAGAGGTCTCGGTAGCAAAGGCAAGGAAGAATCTATGAAGGATTTAATCTCTATACACCAACCAGACATCTTCTTAATCCAGGAGACCAAGATGGAGGAAGCCGCATTCCTCCAAGTAAGTATTAAATTTTGGAAAAAAAAAAGGAAAAGTTGCTATCAGTTCAAAGGGAGCATCCGGAGGCATTGGAACTCTATGGGATGACAAGAAATTTGAAGCTCTTGACGTCAAATATAGCTCTAATTGGATCCTCACTCTGCTGAGGAAAAAAGAATCCAATACCCTGGTAAGAATTTTCAACATTTATGATTGAAACAAACAAGCTGAGCGATCTGCTCGAGCTTCATCCCTGGAGCGACCTGCACGAGGAGGAGACCTGCTCGTTGTCAGAGGAGCTGGGCTTGAATCGAGATTGATTTGGATCGTGGGCTGCCAAAGGTGGTGTGGATTGCTGCCGGAGGCCATCCTGGCAAAGCTGGAGGACAAAGATGGGCTCTCCGATCCCTGAGGATCGAGATCCGTCCCAGGCTCCTCACCTGGTTGAATTTGATCGCCTAGTCTCATCTTACACCAAGAGATCCGGCAATTCCGAACTCCCGAAATTTGTCAAAAGGCTTGAAGATGTGCCGGAGGTTTCCCTCCCCCCGGAAGAAACCATCCGGGTAGCTCTTTCCCTTGCAGATCGAGCCCTGATTGGTCAATTTACGGGACTCTGGCCTTCGCCCAAATCAACGGACAGCTGGGTT
>LPNX010282372.1:0-19440 GCA_001517045.1 Pseudotsuga menziesii
CTTTCTTCCTCCAAAATTAATCAATATTATTTTATTATTTTAACTATTATTTTATCATTTTCCTTAGGAGGCCCATTTTAGACCCCAAAATTCCTCTAATTTTACAGTCAGTTAAGGTTCCTCCATGCATTAAATATATTATTAAATGATTATTTAATATTATTTTAATGAACTAGAGTGAACAAGGCGCCTTCACCAACTTCTGATGGTCAGTTCAGCTTCAGTTAACCTCATCAGGGTTTATTGGAGTCATGCAGTACTAGCACTTGATGATTGGATTGCTATGACATGTGTTTGATCTCCTTCAGTTGAGATTCAGTCATTTATTACACTCCAACTTCAGTTAGGGTTTGGTGAGTCAATTAGGGTTTTGTTCAAGTGGTTAACTGAGTGAGATTGCATGGAAAAGAGTCAGTTAAGCTAGACTCACTCATTGAATTCGAATTGTCCTTTAGGTATTCGAATTCTTCATTGAGTTAAGCCATTGCTCATTCATGGTATTGTAATCCTTTATTGTTTATATAATATACAAAGAGGAAACCTATTTGGTATTCCAGTTATTTCCAATTCATGAGTATTTGTTAATAATTCTTTGATGATGTTGATTCTTAGTTCCTAGATCATGTGCAAGAATTAATATGGTATCAGAGCTTACGGCGGGATGAATATCAACTCTCAAGAACAATATTTTTGACAGATTTCTCCATGAAATTTGAGCAATAACTCAAGAATCTAGCACTGCACTAGAAGCCAAGGCTTACCACTCAATATCCCAAGTAAAGAACTTGTTGATCAAGCTTGCTTGATTGACTATGCTAGGTGTGATGAAAGCCTAGAATGTGCAGCCTATCCGACCTTACGGTGCCCCTTTTGTTTTGATTTGCAGGTCTTAACAGGTACAACTTCGAATGGACTCATCAATCCCTCCTCTCACCCCATTCACAAGCTATTCAGAATGGAAGTTGAAGATGATTGCATATCTCAAGAGACGAGGTCTCTATGAGGTGTCTATTGGAATTGGAAGAGAGACTTATGAGAATGAGAATGTTTGGCTAAATGACATTGACAGAGCTTTTGGATCAATAGCTCTAGCCCTTGATGATGACTTGTACTTTGTTTTTGATGCTGCTGAATACCCAAAGGATCTATGGACAAGATTGGAAAAAACCTTTGGCAAGCACAATGAGGATCATAATAGTACTTTGGAGATCATGGCCATCACCACAAGAGTTCTTCACTCAAAATTCTCAGCCTCTACTCTCTCTGATGAAGTTGTTCAAGATGAAGATGAAGCAGAATCTTCTACACATTCAATTCGAATTGAAGAAAGTCTCCATGAAGTGACTCCTTCTCCTGATGCCCCGGAAGTTCATGAGATATCTGATATCTCATCTTCTCATATTTCTGACATAGAAGAAGACATTCAAACTTCTAATATTGAATAAAAATACTGCTGCACTTCCATACAAACATTAAATGGTGATTTTCCTTTGAATTCTGTGCAAAATTTACCAGTAATTGCTTCCGAAAGTGAGGAGAAATTTGAATTTTCTTCCTCTAATGTTGCTGCTGGTGTGAAAATATGTGATAACTTGGATATTTTGGAAGAAATATCATATTACCAAAGTGATCCATTCACTCCCCATGATTTAGATCTTCCAGCAAATTCCTGCAGGATTGCATGCACCAAAATTCAGAATTTTGAAGAAGAAGAAAACTGTGCATCCACCGTCTCGGTTGACCATAATTTTGGATCTGATATGAAACTTATTGGATATGATATGATATTATTTGGATCTGATATGGTATTTCATGGTTCAAAATTTCAGGTTCATAAACCTTCAGTACTGCTTGTAGCTGTTCTCATCAATGATGTGAAGAAACAAGTACCACAAGTCTCCTTCAAAACTGCTACTGGGGATTTGATTTCATTTCATAGTTTTGGATCTGTTGTGAACTTATTTAGATCTTATTTACATTCTGATCTGATATTATTTGGTTCATATTTTAAAATACAAAATCTTTCAGTCATGCTTGTAGCTTCTCTCACCAATTCCGGTGTGAAAAATCAAGTACCGCAATTCTTCTTCAAATTTGCTTATGGGGATTTGGTGTTAGTTTCCTCTTATGAGGTTGCTGATATTTTATTTTGTGAATAATTATATATTTATGAAGCTATATCAGATTATGGAGCTCAATAATTCACTCTCCAGAGTCCCAGGGATTCTCTACCTTTGGTCACAAGCTCATCTCCTCACAGAACTAGTAAAGAGGAAGACATTCTGCATCTGCATGGACACTTGCTCCTAAGATTTGGGGCTGATTTTAACACCCATGGCTTGCTGTTCAAGGCTGAAACATATCAGTTTCTTGAGTGTTCCAGACATGGTTCAAATCCTCAAGAACCTTTGCTCTCTCTTAAGATGATTTCAGTTGCTCTACATGGGTCCAGTTTTCACCATGCAGCTGTTTATGTTTCTGATTCAGTTGAGTGCATTGTTTTTATTCCAAAGTGGAAGATTCCTCCAGACATCTTCACCAATATATTTTCAGAAAAGAACTTGACTTACCTCCGTTCACTGTTGGGGGTGAGTTCATCAGGGTGATCCAGACTACTTTTAGTGTTCAACTTGAGGGGCGGTTTTTTCCCACTGGGTTTTCCCTCTTTTCCTCACTTAGTTTGTTTTGAGCATTGTTTCAGTTGCTTTATTGTATAGGGTGACCTATGGCATTTGTTTCCAGGGCCCTAGCATTTTATGCATCTATGTTTTCTAAATCTTCCTGAGTATAGTTTAAGGGGGGGTGTTGGAGACATTTACCTTCATACTCACTCATTCGGTCAAATTGGCCTAGTTAAACCACTATCCTAAGTTTAATTGACATCAGTGGAGCATTAATTACCATCATCCTAGTCACTCCCACGCCTACCTATAGTTAAGGAGGCTAACTTAGCCTTTCCTATAGTCAACGAGGCTAACTGGAGCACTCCAAGGGTGATCTGTGTGACATTCATGCACCTAATTGCTAACTGGTGGTTACTTTCAGTTCAACCAATCAGTTACAGTCAGTTAGGGCACCTCCATGCATTAAATATATTATTAAGTGATTATTTAATGATTATTTAATATTATTTTAATGAACTGGAGTGAACAAGGCGCCTTCACCAACTTCTGATGGTCAGTTCAGCTTCAGTTAACCTCATCATGGTTTATTGGAGTCATGCAGTACTAGCACTTGATGATTGGATTGCTATGACATGTGTTTGATCTCCTTCAGTTGAGATTCAGTCATTTATTGCACTCCAACTTCAGTTAGGGTTTGGTGACTCAATTAGGGTTTTGGTCAAGTGGTTAACTGAGTGAGATTGCATGGCAAAGAGTGAGTTAAGCTAGACTCAGTCATTGAATTCGAATTGTCCCTTAGGTATTTGAATTCTTCATTGAGTTAAGCCATTGATCATGCATGGTATTGTAATCCTTTATTGTTTATATAATATACAAAGAGGAAACCTATTTGGTATTTTAGTTATTTCCAATTCATGAGTATTTGTTAATAATTCTTTGATGATTTTGATTCTTAGTTCCTAGATCATGTGTAAGAATTAATATTTGGTACCTCTTTTAGGGATTCTAGAATTGTGTTGTGAATTGTGAACCGTGATCTCCAACCCCTGAGCTCTAACCATGAAATGAGAGCCTAAACCATCAACAGTCTAACTCTCTCTCTCTCTCTCTCTCTCTCTCTCTCTCTCTCTCTCTCTCTAAAGGTATGTATTTTGAATACTTATCCTTATAGTGACAAGAGATAACTCAAAATCATGTCTGAGTATAAGGAAGATCCAAACCAGATCTGTCTAGCATAATTATTATTCTTTAATTACTATTCATTAGTTAAACTTCATAGTAAATTTTTTACTCTTTATGTTATGTACATTGGATTTTATAATTCATCTTAAGGACCAACTTTAACATAGTGACCAGTGGAGTGTTAAATCTGAAAGAGATAAAAATTATGTATGAATTTATTACAACAGTACTTTCTAGACCTACCTTTGTTATCTACTTATTCTTATACAATGAAGATAAAGATATATGTGACAATATAACTTGAGAGAGAGAGAAAAGATTAATTTCATTTTGCTTGTTGGCCCTTGGGTAAAATGCCTTGTTTGTCTACCTTTATGGTACAACTTGGTATTATGGGTATGAGGGTTTCCTTAACATCTTGTTGTGACCCCTTTTGTTGACTTATAGTCCTTCATCTTCTATTTGGTCGTAGCACCCTTATTGTGTGTAGTACCTTGAACACCTTTGGTATGATTACTTAACCTTATTACTTTGATTGTTTTATTATTATGTGACCACATGACCTTTGGTACCCTACTCTAAGTGTAATCAAATTTATTTTATGTCTTATTATGGTAAGCACCCTAAAACCTAGGGTTTCCTAAGTGACCGTTGCATAATACATGCTAGGTTTATATATTATGTTCATAAATTCACTCTTGGAGTATCCTCGCATGAAATAAGTATAGATCTGATATTTGTTAGATGCATGAAGTTGAGTACAATTAAAGTAGGGTACCAAAGGTTATATGGTACCTCTTCTAGGGATTCTATAATTATGATGTGAATTGTGAACCATGATCTCCAACCCGTGAGCTCCAACCATGAAATGTGAACCTAAACCATCAACACTCTAATTCTCTCTCTCTCTATAAAGGTATGTCTTCTGAATAATCATCCTTATAGTGATAAGAGATTACTCAAAATTATGTATAAGTATAAGGCATATCTAAACTAGACTATCTAGCCTTATTATTGTTCTTTAATTACTATTCATTCGTTAAACATCATTGTAATTTTTTTACATTTGATGTTTTGTATATTGGAATTGATAACTCATCTCCAGGACCAACTTTAACATAGTGACCAGTGGAGTGTTAATGTTGAAAGATATGAAAATTATGTATGAATTTATTACAACAAGAATTTTCTAGATCTATCTTTGTTATTTACTTATGCTTATTCAATGATGATAAAAATATATGTGACAATATAAATTGAGGTAGAGAAAATATTAAAGTCATTGGTCTTGTTTCCCTATGGGTAAAATGGGGTTTCTGTCCACCTTTATGGTTCACCATGGTCTTGTGGGTATGGGGATTTCCTTACCATCTTGTTTTTACCCCTTTTGTTCACTTATGGTCCTTCATCTTCTATTTGGTCCTAGTGCCCTTATTTTGTGTGGTAAATTTTTTATAGCTGATTTTACCACACATGGTTGATCACATATATATGGCCTTCCTTGTCCCTCTGTAGACTCTTTAGACACCATGGACCGATATTATACTTTGATGTTTCCAATTTCATCCCTAAAAACCCCTGCTTATTGTTGTATGTGAATTTTAATCCCATACTTTCATGTACACACGACTTTTGACCTCAAACCCATGTACATCGAGATGTGTGCATAAATCCAAATAATTTTGAATTTTTCCTTCATGTGTGTCCAAACCACTTGACTCTTGGCCTTCCATATGCCTTGCGATCACTAGGATTTGATCCTCCATTACCCATTTGGAGTGTTATATAAGGAACCCATTGCATACATTAAAGAGGAGGAATTGAAGAGCAACAAAACTATAGTCCATTGCTTCCGTAGATTGCATATACTTGAGTCTACATCCCTTTGTCCCTTTAGAGCACTTTATGTTCTTCCCAAGATTTAATTTTCTTGTGAGCTTGCTATCAAGAGATGGAGAATTGAGGTGGTGGAGGACTCAGTTTCTCCAGTTCGCAGATGTGCCGATAGAGGTTGTCACTTATCTAATCTATGATTTGATTAATAGAAATATCTTTTTCTATCCAATAATGTGCATTTGAATGAATATTGAATCCATGGATATGTTTAATTGCTTATACATTGTTGATTATATATGATAGAGTAGATATAACACCATATTATATAGCATGCTTGTCTTATTTGTTGTTATTCAAAGAAAATTGTTAGGGCAAGCGGGTTTGGAAAAAGCTCAATGAGGATCTACTTCAACCATCTAGAATAAGGTATGATTTGAGTTCCCTTAGTTTAGATTTTTGGTTTCACTTGCAAATTGAGAAAGGATTGATTTCTTGTGTCTAGTTGTCTATCGTGGTACACCCCAAGACATAGGAAGTTTCCCTCCATAATAGAATTGGAAACCATATCGAGTCCATGCTACCTACCTTCAGTCTCCATTTGCATTTATGATCTTATTCAAACAAGGTTGAAGATTGATTTGACAATTCCTCAGTTATCTTGACTTTGCATGTCGGCCATTCCTGGTACTGTTACTGTTTCTTGCACATCGTGTTTGAGTACTTCATAATTATACACCGTTGTTGAGTACCTCGTGTTGGTTGATGGGGGATGCCTTAATTCCCTCCTTCCATAGGATTCCATCCTGTGTACTTCAGATCATTTATTCTTTGACAGGAGTATAGATTCATTCGAGTGCCTTGAGACTTATAGTAATTAGTGGTAGGTTCTCTTGCCATAGACAAGTTTGGGAATACATTGATGTCCCCTGATCGATGGATTCTTCCAAGTGTTCGAATTCAACACATCTATTCACACTTGTAACTTGATTGCACTTTAGTACCTTGATTCCCATTTTCATTATTGGTGGGTGATCTTGCATCTATTAATGGTATACATCAATGACCGGTAATCAGATGATGGACTACTATGTTCGACCTCGACAACACTATTCGCATAGTAGGACATGTACTCATAGTAATTTGTGTAGAAGACCTTCCAACTTAGTGGTGTTCCACATATGCTACCTCCTTGATCGTGCAAGTGTTCATGAGATTTCAGCTCTCATGATTTGATTCCAATGTATATTAGATATCTTCAACCATTATGGATATATTGATCTATTGTATATCTTCATCCACTATGGAGATTTTGATCTATTATATATTGTACATGGTGATGAACACACATGTCACATTTTGTATATCATGCCTATTCATGGCCATTGTACTCTTATGTATTCAAGACTGCTATATATATTTGTAGTCACATGCAGAGATTGATTATTGTACTATACTGATGGATGGATGCTTCTTCCACCTTGTTCTTCATCACTCCACTTTTGGGATGGATTTTATAATGTATTTTGGCCATCATGTTACCCATCCAACTTCACACATTAGGGTCCATCTACTATAGCTTATTTTACCAGACATGGTTGATCACATATTTATGGCATTCCTTGTCCCTCTGCAGACTCTTTAGATCCCATGGACTTATATTATACTTTGATATTTCCAAGTTCATCCCTAAAAACCCCTGTCTATTCATGTACATGACTTTTAATCCCATACTCGCGACTTTTGACCTCAAACCCGCGTACATCAGGATGTGTGCATAAATCCAAATACTTTTGGATTTTTACTTCATGTGTGTTCGAACCACTTGACTATTGGAATTCCATATGCCTTGAGATTGCTTGGATATGACCCTCCATTACCCCTTTGGAGTGTTATATAAGAAACCCCTTTGATACATTAAAGAGGAGAAATTGAAGAGCAACGAAACTATAGTCCATTGTTGCCATAGCTTGCATATACTTGAATCTGAATCCCTTTGTCCCTTTGGAGAACTTTGTGTTATTTCCAAGATTTCCTTTGCTTGTGAGAATGTTATCGAGATATGGAGGATTGACATGGTGGAGGCCCAGGTGGAGGACTCGGTTTCTCCGGTTCCTAGATGTGCAGATAGAGGTTGTCACTTGTGTAATCTCTGATTTGATTAATAGAAATATATTGTCCTATCCAATAATGTGCATTTGAATGAATATTGAATCCATGGATATGTTTAATTTCTTATACATTGTTGATTATATATGATAGAGTAGATATAACACCATATTATATGGCATGCTTGTCTTGTTTGCTGTTGTTGAGAGCAAATTGTTAGCACAAGCGGGATTGGGAAAAGCTCAATGGAGCTCTACTTCAAACGTCCCGAATAAGGTATGATTCGAGGTCCCTTACTGTTAGATGTTTGGTTTATCTTGCATATTGGAAAAGGACTGATTTCTCATGTCTAGCTATTTATTGTGGTACACCCCAAGCCATAGGAAGTTTCTCTCCATAACAACCTTGACAACCTTTTTTATGATTAATTAAACTTATTACTTTTATTGTGTTATTATTATGTGACCACATGACCTTTGGTACCCTACTCTAATTGTACTCAAATTTATTTTACGTTTTATCATGGTAACCAACCTAAAATCTAGGGTTTCCTACGTGACCATTCTAGAAGACATGCCAAGTTTATATATTATGTTCATAAATTCACTCTTGGACTATATTGGCATGAAAAAAAGTATAGATATGATATTTGTTGGATGCATGAAGTTGAGTACTCTTAAGGTATGGTACCAAAGGTCATATGGTACCTCTTATAGTGATTCTAAAATTTGGTTGTGAATTGTGAATCGTGATCTGCAACCCATGAGTTCCAACCATGGGATGTGAACCTAACCATCCACGCTCTAATGTTGTCTCTTTCTCTCTGAAGTTATGTCTTCTAACTACTTGTCCTTACAATGACTAGAGCTTACTCAAAATCATGTTTGAGTATAAGGCATATCCAAACCAGCTTTATCTAGAATTATTATTGTTCTTTAATTACCATTCATTTGTTAAAATTCATTGTAATTCTTTTTGTTTATGTTCTATACATTGGAATTGATAACTCATCTCAAAAAACCACTTTAACACAGTGACAAGTGGGGCGTAAAAGTTGAAAGAGATGAAAATTATGTATGAATTTATTACGACAATATTTTTCTAGATATACCTTTGTTATTAATTTTTCCTTATACTATGATGATAAAAATATATGTGACAATATAAATAGAAAAAGAGAAAATATTAAAGTTATTGGTCTTGTTGGCCCTATTGGTAAAATGGGTTGTTTGTCCACCTTTATGGTAAACCTTGGTCAATATATGGATTTTCAATATTGGGGGAGAAATGATAACTATGTACGATGATAGTGGAAATTGCATGACTTAATCCATTATAATTTTCTAATATCAACTATGCATACCCAACAAGGTCTTATTTGAACTTTTTTCCCATGGTGTTGGTAGAACCAAACATGTATTTTTCAGAATTTTCTTCTTTGAGTGAGGGGAGTTTAGGAAGGCTAGAAGAAAGTGAGACATCCAATAGTTCTACAAGGTCTATACCAACTATATTTCAAAATTTCAGAAGAAAAATGTATAAACGCATGGAATTTTTTCTCAATGAAGGGGGGTCATGTTCCTATGATGATGAGACAATAGGAAACATTGAGGTTCCAGTAATGTACAAGAATCTAGTGAAACAATGGGTTCCTAGGTATATTTCTCAACTCAACGCAATTTTTTTTGTGAACGAGAGGATATATCGAATCGCACTATCGTCGTTACATGGTTTGGGGTTGTTTTCCATGGATGGCATAAGTGTCGGTTACGATAGATGTACATAATTGATGAAGTAAGTTGGACCCTATTACAACTACCAATATTGGATGCACCTGGTCCAATAGACATGAATTATGTGTCGAAATCGGTTGTTAGCATATTATTTACAACTGAAAGAAAAATATCAAAATAAAGGCGAAACGTTGTACATTGACGAAAGGCCAAAGGGCACAGGGTATATTGCGGGGTTTATAAACAGTACACAACGAGGGTCTACAAGTAAGAAACCCAACTTCATATTTGAGTGACATGAAGGAAACCATGTATTTGTATGTTCAAAAGAGTTGCTTAATAATTACAATTTGAATCGAGTAGATACAAACACAGTTACTATGGAAGTGGTACATCCAACAATTTACCCAACCTTTTATTAATTAATTTAACCTCTTAAGGATTTTTGGTTAGTCAGATGTTATAATTTTTTTAAAATTTTATATATTTACTTCTCAGGGTAATGATTAGGGCATCTCCCTAAAAGCTGGTCAGAGGAGTACAACTTCCTTGAGGCAGTAGGTATACATCTTTGTAATAGTACAAATATAATTTGAAAACAAAGTTTTTTTTTGCTGTATTTTTTCATGAGTATAATCATTTGGTTTATATAATGTTGTTTGTATATTTTGTGTAGAGTGTTGATCGGGGAAACCACCCAGTTGCTTCTTAGATGATAACAACATCAAGGAAATAGGAAAACCTGATTATAATTGTACAATTTAAATACATCAAAATACTTTGTTATTATATTGTTTCAGTGAGATTTTTGGTTTCATTTAGGTAATTTTTTTCTATGTTTTGTACGAAAGGTTCTATAAAGGGAACTTCGCTCATAGTAGATGATACGATACCCACCTCAAGGAGATAGGTATACATCGATGCCATTGTAAAAATTCAATCTGTACAAAAAGTTGTGTTGTTTTGTTTTCTCATGAGTATATTCATTTGGTTTATATAATGTTATCTATATTTGATACAGAGTGTTGATCGAGGAAGCCGCCCAACTATTGATCACACAATAGAATCCTCGGGGCAATACGTAAACCTAATTGTAATTGCACAATTTAAATACGTCAAAACTGTACCAATATAATATGTAGCATAATGTTTTTTTGTTATTTATTTTCCATGTGTATACTGGTTTCATTATGATAATGGTTTATACTTTTTTTTTGTAGGTGGATGATCAGGGAAAGTCCCCAACCATGAATCAGATGACACCATCATCAAGGAATCCAGTAAACCTAGTTGTAATTTCAGGAATCTATCATGATAGATATTTTTTGTTAATATACATTTTTCCTTAGTCTATTGATTTCACATCAATAAAGTTTTATATATTTTTGTTACTGACCAATAATTCAGTGTATGAAAAAACATCAAACCAATCAATAGCTTTTTATGTGTATGAGTTGTTGCACGATGATGAAATTGGTTCTTCTCTAGACCCGGTTAAGGTAATAGAGAAGAACTTGAAAAAAATTAATGAGGATTAAAGCCAAGGTTGAACTGTTGGTAGATACATCTCATGCTTTTGCATGTAAGTTGTGAAATATTGAATCATAATATAAACTCATTTAGAAATTTATAATTTTTACTTTTATATGATAGTGAACTTATAAAATATTGTTTGTATTTACAATATTTTCTACAACCACACACTAATGCTCAAGGAAGTGTTGGGACCAGTGACGCTTGTGGAGATTAGTTGTCACATGAGAAAATAACTCCATGTACATCGACTCATGCACCATTATTGTCGACTCAGAAATCGACAACATTTTCTGTCAAAACCCTCGAGGCCAACAGAGAGTGTCCCCGCTAGCGACCGATGCACACCAGATCATGTAGAAGAAGGAGTCGATTCTTATCCTGATAGTATTGATATGTTTGAAGAAAAATTTCCTAGACATTACCATGTCACTAACATGAGTACAATACAACCAAAATTTTTGGTTGACGAATATCTTGTTCCAATAAAGATAGAGAAGATCCTAGGTAACTATACGTTGTTCAAGTTAGTGTTTATAATTTGATTGTAATATACTGATACAAAAAAATGTGTCAACTAATGATGGAATGATCATTTTGTAGGAAATGGTGTTTTTAATAAACATCTAAATTAATTTTTCTTGGATATCTTTCGGACCACAATCCGCAAAAGTTGGGATAGAAAAATGAAAAAATTTAAAGAATGAGATAACTAATTGATTGGTTGGCCTGTTTGGAAATGATACTTTTGATCGAGTCATGGTCCTAAAGAAGGCTAGAAAACATATGAATATTGTTCGAGACCAATATAGGGTTTACCTAAAAATGAACCCGATGTATGAGGGCCTTCTGATGATTCTGACAAGAGAGTGGAAAACCCTAGTTGAATGTGGAAAGGGGAGGACTCTAAGAAATCAAAGAAACATTTCACTAGGCACAGGGAGGTATACAATACTTTCCACAATGTAATTAACCCTTATTATTATTAATTTTTATTCTAAATTTGGAACACCTAACATATTTCAACACTTGCATAGCCTATCAGACACATCAAAGGCCACAAAGGAAATACTAGAAAAAAATAGTCAATACAAGCTGGGGCCTGGTTGTTATTCAAATTTCGCAGAACAAATTTTAAGTATCGAAAAATCGATAATGCATCCAATAATAAATTCCAAATTATTTTAGTTTTCTTACATCGGAAAATGTAAATTAATGACATTATGCAAATACGCAGGATGACCGATTCAAATAAGTGTCCACTAAGGAATACTTGAAGCTCGGCTTCGAGCACAGCTTTGAAGATGTTGTTAAACGCCAAAAAATATTATCTGGGTAAACATGGTCTTCTAGTGATCCAATCTGGTGCATAGGTATATAAAATCTATATAGTTTAATGAATATTTAGTACTTGTGCATTCTATTTGTTATAAATAATTGGCATAAAATATTGACTCTGTTTTGAGCAAGAAAGCAATGATCCCCTTAATGTTGAGGATGGACAACAACCAATCGAAGATCATTCTTCGAATTATGGTAATGCATTTATTCATATGCTACAATTTTATATATATCATTGCAGATGTTGAATATTAATTATACTTCTCCATATTTCAACTCCAGAGCATGTAGAGGGTCACACTGTATAGGTTGATCCTAGACAGGAATATGAAGAACATGATGTGGCCGTAATAGGTAAAAAAACACCCTTGTAATTTCTTTTGAAAATGAAATACTTGTCATTATAATGCTAATACAATGCAACTTTGGAAGATATTATAGTTGTATTGTATTCCTCCTTGTGGAGATGAGCTTCATCTTGTTAGATTCATTGAAGGATGCAATGTAAACCTTCTAGTGTAAGTCACATCAATAGTACCCAAGTGTCGATATAATATTGCTATTTGTAGTGTCCAGTTGGACATGTTGGACCTGGCAGCTAGTGAATTCATCCTGACCAATTTATAGGTCAATTCAATAGAAGAATATAAATAGGGAGACAACCCCTTTCATTTTTCCTCACTCACTCAAGCAGTTTCACAAGAGAGAGAAGAAATAGTGCGTCAGAAAGAAGTTAGAAGTAGTTTTCTGGGTTTTACACTACTGTGGTCGAGATCTAAACTAAGGATGTTTTGCGGGTTTTTCTCCCTTGTGTTTTCCCCGAGGAAATTTTTTTTTCTTGTGTTCTTATGTTTTATGTGCAAGTCGTTCTTTCAATGATCTTCTAGTCATTTGTTTTAAGATATCATCTATGCAAATTGATAAAACTTAACATGGTACTAGAGCCACCATAAAAGGAGGCACTACACAACTTGATTTTGTCATTATGAACAAACCCCTTGAAATATCAACCAAGAAATAGGGCTCCCTCAACTTTCCCTTGAAGAGCGCATCTTTATATGAAGACATATGTAGAATCCAAGATGTTTTAGTTTTTGACCTATTACTGCTACCATGACAAACTAGGGTTTCAAGTTATCTAAGACTCCATCATTAATCTCAAGAAAAGAAAGTTACAGTCTACCTCACCTCAGGGAGGCACATATTTTCCACCTCTCAACCCCATTAGGTTTTTTAGTTGAGAAATTAAGTTTTCTACATCAAATCCTAGGTCATCCAGAAGGAGGTCAGCTAGAAACTATTTTCTTCAAGAAAGTACTCTTCCTCCTCATTCCATTTGAATTTCTCATTATGTTGAATATGACTAATAATTACAAGCTAGATTTAAATATTGAAGGAGATGAAAACTTTAGAGCATGGAATTATATGATCATGCTCATCATGTAAGAGAATGAACTAGACAAACTTGTGAAGGAGGAAGTGAAAGAACCAAAAAAGAGGAAGCTAAATCCAAGCATAAGAAGGATATGATCATAACCAAGGATCATGGTTGGAATACATCAAGGAAAACTTGATTCCTCAAGTATCTGTTAGAATAATCAACCCATATTTTACTACCTTAGACATTAATTTAATTATTTTTGTCTTATTTGCCTAGTTCATGTGTCGCACCTTATGCAAGTTTTCAATTACCTATCCATAGTGCTCCAACTTGGCTAATTTGACCCATGTAGCGCATGGGAAACCTCAAGGAATCAATTCTACTTTATTCCTGGTCTCCTAGGTGCCCTTCTACTTTTTCTGCTTTATTGCCTACTTTTTCAGTGTTTTAAAGCAATAGGGAAAGTTTGACTAGGTGAGGTGAACTAGTTTTTTGTCCTCTTCATCCTCTGCTCTTTTCTCCTTGGAAAAGCATGTATGATTTGTCATTCCATCAGTATTTAGCTTTCGTAATCCATTTTGATAATTGGTGAGCTCCATGACAGATTTGGGATCAGTGTTTTACACCTATGGGGGATTTGCTTAATTTTAGTAAGCCTGCTTTATGATAGATTCGAAATGCTCCTCATGCATTCGAATCCTTGATGTATTTTATTTATTCAGAAACCTATTATGTTACAATTTTGGCTATTGTACAATGAGTTAATACAGTTTAGTGTTCAGCTCCAATTTCAATCTCTTTTGTGAGTGATTTTGCATGATCAATTGTTAATTGTTGTGAGTAAAATTAATCTATCACTGGGTTCAATTTCCACATGGTATCAGAGCCATTGTAGATCGATTTCTCTCCTTCAAAATTGTTTTGCAGGTTCGACATCAGTGACTGGGAGCCTTCTACTAACAGCTGGGGCAGATTTTCTAAGCTATGGATCAATCACAGAAAACTATCTTGACTCCCTTCAATTTATTTGAATGTAAAGAAGAGATGGAGATACTGTTGGGAGTGAAAGGCCTCTACACGGTGACTATGGAAATAGAAGCAGAGCCCAATGCAGCTAGAGAGAAGATAAAATGGCACAACAGGAGGGATGAGACCTATGGTCTCCTGGGTCTGAGTATTTCCAGAGACCTCCTTTTCCATCTTGATGGATTGACATCACCGAATGAAGTATGGGAGAATATTGCTGATCTTTTTGGAAATACAGATGAGATGAGGGGACATCAAATCGAAAATGAGCTGATTTCTCTGAGTCCAAATAGCTTTGAATCCCTGCAGCTTAATTTCTCCAAGTTCATAGCACTTGTTTTGCAGTTGAAATAGTGTGGGATCAAAAAGAAGGATGATCAGCTCGTCCTTTCCATTATATTGAAGCTAGGCCCTGACTATTCATTGTTAGTTTTGACCTTCTATGCCACAAAATTGACAGCTCGAACCTAGAAGATGCCTAGCCTTGTAGATTTCATGGAATCTCTCACATAAGAAGAGGATAAGCTAGTGATGATGGGCACCATCAAACCATCCAAAGATCAAGCTCTAATTGCTGGAGATTCGAAGGTGGATTCACAAATAAAAAAGAAAGCTAAAATGCCACCTGAGCGAAAGAGAGATAAGAAACAGTCTCCGAAGGAGCCACAAGGTTCCAAGAAGAACTACCAGAAGAAGAAAAACAAAGGTGAAATGACCAAGTGCACATACTGCAATAAGGGAAATCACACTGAAAGCTCTTGTATGAAGAAGCAAATAGACATGCTGACCCAACTTTTGGAGAAGAATGGCATCTCCCTTCTAGACAGCTCAAAGAAGAGAGAAGGAGGATCAAGTTCAGATGACAGAGAGAGAGTTCATGCATTGTTTGCTGGCACATCAAGCTCACCCAGTTTTATTATTGATTCTGGAGCTTCAAGACACATGGTTTCAACCAAGGAGGCCTTCTCCTCACTTGACATGTCTAAAGGACCACCTGTAGTACTGGGAGATGACTCTCTCACTGAGATTTTGGGAAAAGGGAGGATTGATATTGATCACGGTCAGTTCAGCAATGTGTTGTATGTGCCTGGTCTTGCCTCCAACCTCTTGTCAGTGTACCAGATGACCCACACTGGGTCTCCTGAGAAAGTCATATTCTCCCCTGATGAATTTGAGATCTCAAAGATCTCAAGTGGTAGATTCATTGCAAAAGGAGTTGTGAATCTTGCTCAGAAGGTATACATGTTCTCACACTTCCTACCCTACTCAAACCCCTCTACTCTTCTGATTCATGCTAATGAAGCAAGGAATATTTGGCATGAAATATTTGGCCACATAAATTACAAGTATCTTTCTGATCTTAGTGGAAAAGATATGGTCATAGGGTTTCCCAAGATAAAATTTTGCAAAGGAGTCTACCAAGGTTATATCCTAGGAAAACACACAGAGCATAAATTTGAGAGAGCTAGTCATGAGAGAACCTCTGCACCCCTCGAGCTGATCCACAGTGATTTTCCTGGCCCATTTCCTCATATGTCTATGAGTCAGGCCAAATATGCATTGACCTTCATTGATGACTTTTCCATGTATTGCTGGGTTTACTTCCTGAAACACAAGTCTGAAGTTTTTGGCCTCTTCAAAGTATTTAAGGATTTGGTTGAAAACCAGTCTGGGAGGAAACTCAAGGTCCTCAGATCTGACAATGGTGGTGAGTATGTCAAGTCTGAGTTCATTAATTATTGTGCAAATGCAGGTATTTAGGTGCAACATTCTATCCCTTACACACCACATCAAAATGGTGTTGCTGAGAGGAAGAACAGATCACTGAAGGAGATGGCAACATGCATGATGGAGGCCAAAAATTTGCCACCAAAGTACTGCACCGAAGCTATCAACTGTGGAGCCTATATTTAGAATAGGGTGCCTCATAAACATCTTTATGGTATGACTCCCTTCGAATCATGGAGTGGGAACAAGCCAGATGTGAACCATTTCAGGATGTTTGGCTCAAAGGCTTGGGCAAGAATTCCAACAGAGAAGAGGAAGGCTTTGCAGCCCCAAAGCCAAGAGTGTATTTTTGTTGGAAAATCTGAAGATTCAAAAGGGTACAAACTAATAAATTTGAGCACAAACAAAGCCTTCATCCAAAGGTGTGTTCAGTAAGAAGAAGAACCCCTTGCAGCAGTGGAAGTTGCAGAAGCCTCTTCTCCACTTGAACCTCAGGAAGTAAGTAAAGAGTTTGTTGAACATGCTGATTCTGATTTGTCTGATGGAGATGATTTTATTGCAGACCCTAAAATCCCTACAAGGACAAAATGGGCAGCCAAGACACTACATGCAGCATGAGAGCTAGCTGGGGATCCCAATGACCCAAGGAGGACTAGATCTCAATTTGAGAGTGGTCTATGCATGAAGGATCCTATCTTTGCTGAAAAATGCTATTTGATGGTGGATTCTGATCCTCAAACATATGAAGAAGTAGTAGGAGATCCAAGATGGAAAACATCGATAAAGGAGGAGTTCATCTCACTCTAGAAGAGCAACACATGGGAGCTAGTGGATCTTCCCCCAGGGAGAAAGTTAGTCCAGTGTAAGTGGGTCTATAAGACCAAATTTGCTACTGATGGTTCACCACTAAAGTACAAGGCCATATTGGTAGCCAAGGGCTACTCATAGTTTGATGGCATATATTACAATGAGACCTTTGCTCCAGTGGCAAAGATGGATTCCATCAGGCTAGCCTTAGCCATTGCAGCCTCAAGGAAATGGGAGGTACATCACATGGATGTAAAATGTGCCTTCCTGAATTGAGATCTCACTGAAGAGATATATATGCAGCAGCCTCAAGGTTTTTCTACTAACCCTTCTCTTGTGTGCAGGTTGAGAAAGTCATTGTATGGGCTAAACCAAGCCCCCAGGGCTTGGTATGCCAAGATCAATAGCTTCTTGCTATCGCTGAATTTTGTTCAGTGAAAATCAGATCCAAATGTCTATTTGAAGTTATTTAATGGTTCATTAATGATAATTATATTATATTTTGATGACCTCCTCATTACAGGAAGATCAAAGGATGAAATTGCTTCCTTAAAGGGTGCTATGAACCAAGCCTTCTCCATGACAGATTTGGGGCTTTTAAGTCAATTTTTGGGGCTTGAGATTGCTCAAACCAAAGCTGGAATCAAGGTGCACCAGTCCAAATATTCCTTGGACTTGCTAAACAAATTCAGAATGAAGGATTGCAAAGCAAGCAAAACTCCTTTCCTTTTAGGAGTGAAGCTGAAAGAAGCTGATTCTTCACCTGTGGTAAACAATACACTGTATAGGCAATTAATTGGATGTTTGTTGTATCTGACACATACTAGAATTGATATTTCTTATGCAGTAAGTGTGGCTTCTAGATATATGGATCAGCCTCATGAGATCCATTAGAAAGCATCCAAAAGGATCCTTAACTTTGTTCACGGAACAAGGACACATGGGATCTTCTATAAAGCAAAATCTGATCTTGTTTTGATTGGATTTACTGACAGTGATTTGGAAGGTGATAGCACAGACAGAAAGTCCATATCAGGATATGTGTTCATGCTTGAAGAAGGGCCAATCATCTGGTCAAGCAAGAAACAAAGTTCCATTCCACTCTCATCTACAAAAGCAGAGTACAGAGGAGTTGTTAATGCAACAAATCAATGTTTATGGTTGCATGGATTACTTGGAGAGTGTGGCTTCGAATCAGAGTACTCAAATACCATCTAATATGACAACCAGAGTACCATTTGAATTTGCAAAGATCCAGTTCAAAAGTAGAGAACCAACCACATTGAGATCCATATGCACTACATCAGAGAGCTTGTGCATGATGGCACCATTCACTTACTCTTCTGTTCATCTTCAGAACAAGTAGCTGATATCTTCACCAAAGCATTTTGTGAGAAGACCTTCAGCAATTTCAAATCACTACTGGGGATTGCTGATCATGCTGTGAAGCATGAGTGAAGACAAGATTTCCAAATTTTGTTTTGTAGTCCATGTTTAAGGGAGGATTTTCCCAAGTTGGTTTTGCCTCCTTCCTTGTCTAAATGGACATGCAATATGTAAAGGGTGACTAAGCCTTGTTGCTAGGCCCTATAATTTTCTGATATATTACTCATAAGTCAGGCTTAAGGCGGGGTGTTATAATAATCAACCCATAGTTTACTACCTTAGACATTAATTTAATTATTTTAGTCTTATTTTCCTAGTTCATGTGTCCCACCTTATGCAAGTTGTCAATTACCTATCCATGGTGGTCCAACTTGCCTAATTTTACCCATGTAGCTCTTGGGAAACCTCAAGGAATCAATTTTGCTTTATTCCTGGTCTCCTAAGCGCCCTTCGGCCTTTTCTTCTTTATTGCCTGCTTTTTCAATGTCTTAAAGCAATAGGAAAAGTTTGACTAGGTGAGGTGAACTAGTTTTTTGTCCTCTTCATCCTCCACTCTTTTATCCTTGGAAAAGCATTTATGAGTTTTCATTCCATCACTCTTTAGCTTACGTAAGCCATTTTTCTAATTCGTGAGCTCCCTGACAGATTTGGGATCAACTTTTTACACCTATGGGGGATTTGCTTAATTTTAGTAAGCCTGCTTTATGCTAGACTCAAATTGCTCCTCATGCATTCGAATCCATGATGTATTTTATTT
>LPNX010282372.1:19735-66656 GCA_001517045.1 Pseudotsuga menziesii
AGATAGAAGCCATTGGTGATACAATAGAAAAAGCATAAATTGTGATGACCACCTTAAATGGTGTTCCAAGAAATTGGGAAGATTTTATCTGAGGAATCTGCTCAAGGACGAAACTAACTAAATTGATAAAGATATGGGAAGAGTGTGTACAAGAAGAATAAAGAGTCCTATCAAGAGAATTGAAGCTAAATGATAATTAAGATCAATCCTTGACATCCCATGCCAAAGGAAAATACAAATGGAATAGTCATGATCACCCTCACAAGACTCAAGGGTTCCAAATACCTAAGAAGGACTTCTCTAATTATGAGTCCTTCACTTGTGACAAGTTAAGACACATTTCCGTCAACTATCCCATGAAAGAATAAAGAGTTTAAAGATGAAAATATTCCAATCTCATTCTGCTAAAGATAGTGATCAAGAAGTAGAAAATGAAGCAAAGAAAGATGAAGAATACAGTGAAGAATATGTACTGATATATGCCCTAACAAGATCAGTCTCACCAAGAAATGACACCTAGTTAGTAGATGCTGGTGCATCTAATCACATGACAGGTCACAGGGACTCACTATCATGCCTTGTACAAAAATATTCACCACACAAAGTAATGCTCAGAGATGACTCCCAATATCCCATTAAAGGATTGGGAGAAACATACTATAAGTTGGACTTTGGAAAATACATGAATATGAAGGATGTCCTATATGTCCCTAGACTAAAGAAGAACCTCATGCCTATTTCAGATTTGGACAAGAGAGGATTCAATTTTGCATTCATAGATGGAAAAGTCCTCATGTGGTCAAAAGGAAAGACCATAGATGATACACTGGAAATTGGAATCTAATAAGGAGAAATCTACAAACTGAAAGGACATGCAGATTAAGCTTTAGAAACAAGTGCAATAAATCCATGTGAGCTTTGGCATAGAATACTTGCTCGTATTCATTAAAATCTCTACCATTAGTAAGCAAGGTTGTGACTGGTCTACCAGAAATTTAGATAGAACATGAAGAAATATGCAAAGGATGTGCACAAGGAAAGAATACTAAGAATCCATATCCAACGAGTGAAATGAAAAATAGATCTTAGATATTATCGACATATATATATGTGGGCCAATGCAAACAAATTCATTAAGAGGGTATTTTTACCATGCTTCTTTTATTGATGACTACTCCCGCAATACTTGGATATAGTTTTTGAAAAAGAAGGATGAAGTGTTTGAAATGTTTAAATAATTTAAGGCGCTAGTGGAAAACCTATCTGAGAGGAAAATAAATATTTTAAGATAAGATAATGGAGTAGAATTCACATCAAAATAATTCAATGACTTCTACAAGGAAGATGGGATTAAGAGGGAGCTCAACAGTCCCTACAATCCTCAACAAAATGGCATAGCATACAAAAAGAATAGATCTATCATGAAAGCAGTAAAAGCTACGATACATGATCAAGATACACCAATGTACTTGTGGGAACAAGAAGCTACAAGAACAATATATGTGCAAAACAGAATCTCCCATAGCGCCCTTATGGAAAAAACCCCAAAAGAAATGTTTTCCAACGAAAATGCTGAGGTAAGTCACCTAAAGATATTTGGTTTCCCTGTGTATATTCATATTCCAAAGGAGAAAAGAATAAAGCTAGATCCTTAAGGAAATAAGGGATTATCTATGCGATATAGTGAACAGTCAAAATCCCATCGAATCTATATCGAAGGATAATTTCATAGTGAGCTTAGAATATATGTAACATTTGACGAAGACATAACTTTCAAAAAGTCGAAGAAACATAGAGAAGATGAAGAGGAACATGAAATTCCCAAAGCTGGAAATAATCCTAAACCAGTTGGGAATGAAGAAGAAATTTAGATATGTGAGGATCATGATATGACTGAACCTCAGTTACCAGAATAATTTCCCAATGAAATGATTTCTCGAAAGAGAAATCCTTCTTGGGATCGTGATGTAATTGAAGAAGCAAAGAGACTTGGTGTCCCAGAAGGAACCACTAGAGAAAGAAAGAATCCAAATTCATATCCCAGTTATATGGCCTTAATCAGTGATCTAGTTGAGAAAGAACCAACTTGTTTTGAAGAAGAAACTAAGAAAAAAGAATGGGTATATGCAATGGCTAAGGAATACCGATCCATAATAAACAATGATGTGTGGGAAATAGTCCCAAAACAAAAAGAAAAATCAGTGGTATCCTCAAAGTGGATCTTCAAAAAAAATAATTCAGTAGATTGTAGTATAGAAAAGTACAAGGAAAGATTCGTTTCAAGAGGGTTCTACAAAAAGGAAGGAATTGACTATGAAGAGACCTTTTCTCTAGTAGAAAGGGACACTTTAGTTAGAACTGTCCTTACCTTGGAAACCAAGAATAAATGGAAGTTACATCAAATGGATGTAAATACAAATTTTCTAAATGGATTCATAGAAGAATAAGTGTATATCGAATGACCATAAGGTTTTGAAACTGATGATCGGGAAGCTTATGTATGCAAACTCAAAAAAGATTTGTATGGGATAAAATAAGAACCTAGAGCATGGTGCAAAAGAATAGATGGGTTATTCATGAGTTTAGACATTACCAAAAGTAAGGACGATTCTAACATTTACTATAAGGTTGAGAATGATGGAATTATGATATTACTTTCATATGCGGATGGATTATTCCTAAAAGGGGAAGATAATCCCATGAATGAATGGAAGAAGAAGCTTGGTACATAATTTGAGATGAAGACCTTGGAATGATGCATTACTTTCTAGATATTGAAGTTTGGAAATCCCTAGATGATATTTTCCTAAACCAAGGAAAATATATGGTATAAATTATGAAGAGGTTTGGAATGTTATATTGTAAGGCCATGAATACTCTGATGAAAACAAACCTAAAGTTACTGAATGATGGTACATCGGAAACTGTAGATGCCACTCTGTATAGAAAGATTACTGGTTCAATGATGTACTTAATCAATACAAGACCGATAATATGTTTTTCTGTAAAGACATTAAGTCTATTCATAATGAATCCAAAGGATATTCACTTGATACAAGAAAAACATGTGATGCGGTATCTAAAGGGATCCTTATATTATGGGATCAAATATATATCAAACAGTGAGATCAGTTTACATGGGTACACAGACTCATATTGGGAAGGAAGTGCTAAAGATAGAAAGAGAAGCTCAGGTTGTTGTTTTAGTTTGGGATCAGGCATGATTTCATGGTTCAGTAGAAAGTAGACTAGTATTGCACTTAGCATAACAAAGGCATAATACATTGCTGCTTGTTCAACTTGTAGTGAAGCAGTATGGATTCAAAATGTGTTAGCAGGTTTATTTGATGAAAAGATAGATGTTAGTGATATCCTTTATGATAATCAGAGTTGTATCAAGATGATAGAAAATCCAGTTTTTCATGATAAGTAAAAAGATATTGATGTGAGATATCACTTCATTCGATAGATGGTTCAGAAAGAAGATATAAATATCAAGTATGTTCCTACAGAGGAACAAGTGGCCTATGTGTTGAGTAAGCCTCTCCCTCATGTAATGTTTGAATACTTTCGAGATAAGATTGGTGTAGTTAGGAAGGAACTCTCTTGAAAGAGGGAGTGACAGTAGATGGAAGAAGGATGTAGTGGTGAATATCTTAGCATAGATTAGGGTAAGTTTGGCTAGATAGTTTGGTGCAAAAGGATTAGTCAGAGGAGGCATGTTGATCCTAGGAGGATTAGTATGTCTGGATATATTAGTTTAACCCAAGTGGGTTTGTAATCTAGGACAATGATTTTTTATCCCAAGGAATATCTATCTTTATAACTAGGATTGTTGGCTCTAAATGGTTAGTAAGTTAGACAAAATGCCTAGGTGGATCTACCATAGAATTCACCATGATGCTGCTCCAAGATAGTTAAAGGGAAGGATGGTTGTTACTGTATTTCTATATTGTTGTCTGATGAGATGTTTGGTTTTAGTAGTGTTATATTAATGAATTTTGAGATGTTAGTTCAGTATTGTTATACTGATGACTGTTGATATTATAGTTCAGTATTTTTATATTGATGACTGTTGAAATGTTAGTTTAGTATTGTTATACTGATTATTGTTGAGATGTTAGCTCAGTATTGTTATACTAATAACTGCTGAGATGAGTGATTCAACATTGGTATGTTGATTGTTGATATGATTGACTTAGTATTGTTATACTGATTGATATGTATGCTTCTGATAGTGTCAGTATTGATTATACTGATGATTGATGAGATGCTTGATGAGATGTGTATAGTGTAGTTAGACTGTTGATTCTTGAGATGATTGTTGAGATAGTTATAGTTGATTCCTAAGATGATTGTTGAGATGATTACAGTCGATTGCTGAGATGCTTGACTGATGATTGATTGATAGCTATTGAGAGGTTTATTGAGATAGTTTCAATGTTACACTAATTGATGTATAGTTTCAGTATTTATACACTGATGAGGCATATTTAGTATCTCTATACTGATGCAAATAATGATGTTTCATTATTTCCATACTGGAGAGACAGATGATGATGTTTCAATATTCACATACTAAAGTTACAGATGATGGTGGTTCAATATATTATATAAATAAAGATGTAGATGATGATACTTTAGTATTCACATACTGATATGAAAATGATGATGGTTCCATATTCACATACTGAAGATGTAGATGATGATGGTTCAGTATTCACATACTGAGATGCAGATGATGATGGTTCAATATTTACATATTGAATTTGTAGATGATGATGGTTCAGTATTCACATACTGAAGATGTAGATGATGACAATTTAGATGATGATGTTACAGATGATGGTTCAGATGACGATGTTATAGATGATGGTTCAGTTTTCACACAATGATGTTGACTAGTGGATGATTTAGAAGTTGTTCCAGTATTCACATTCTCTTACTATAGAAGATGGTCCAAAAGATGAAGCAACAAATGATGATGTTCCAGAAGATGATTCAGGATTCATATGTTGATGCTGCAAAATATGTCCCAAAAGATGACAAGAACATGATTGAACAAAGATGATTATAGAAGAAGATCCATATGAGATCAATGATGAAGATATATGATTTTGTAACAAAAATTCCTATGACATATAGTGTCTCACTAGTTAGTTGTACAATTGTGATAGTAGCAGTTACTACTATAGTTGAATACCTTCCTAGTTAATATGGAGTGTTAAAATAATGTAACGTTAGAATATATTCTAGTTGTATTGTATTCCTCCTTGTGGAGATGATTTTGGTCTTGTTAGAGTCATTGAAGGATGCAATGTAAATATACGAATGTAAGTCAGGTCAACAGTACCCAATTGTCAATATATTAAATTCTATTTGTAATGTCCAATTGGACAAGTTGTCCCTCACATCAAGTTAATTCCGCACCACTAGGTCAGACGTCAAGACAACGGAAGAATATAAATAGGGAGGTGATCCCCTTCATTTGTACTCACTCACTCAAGCAATTTTTTAATAGAGAGAATAACTAGTGTGCCATAAATAAGTTAGAAGCAGTTGTCTGGGTTTTACACTACTCTGGTCAAGATCTATACTGAGGAATTTTTGCTGGGTTTTATCCCTTGTAGTTTCCTCGAGAAAAAGATTTGTGTTCTTATGTTTTCTATGCATGCTATTCTTTCAGTGATCTTATAGTAATTTGTTTTAAGATATCATCTAAGGAAATTGATAAAACTTAACATATAATAACAACATATATCTATGCAACATTTTCACATTATTGCAACAAATACAAACCCCTTTCCACAAAATCCACATCGTGAGCATTCTACAAGGAAATCATCACGACAAGTTGATGAAGAATGAAGAACTAAATGACAAGTTCCAGAAGAAGGGATTCTTGTTGATTTTGTAAAGAGAAGAAAAATTAGAAAGAAGTGACTAAAAAAATATTGTGTGATTATTTTTGATGATATAATGTCCTGCATTATTTTTTTCCTCCTGAATGAATGAATGGTTTAATGAATGTTAGTTTTTATTGAATGAATGTGTTGAATGAGTGAATGAATGGTTTAACGCATGTTATCTTTTATTGAATGAATGTGTTGAATGAATGAATGAATGGTTTAATGAATGTCAAGTTTTATTAAATGATTGAATGATTTAATGAATGTGCTGTTTCAATGAATGGATGGTTTAGTGAATGGTATCTTTTATTGAATGAATGGTAAATTTTTGTTTATGATGAAATCTACATGAATTTGCACATAATTATTTTTCAATTATATGCATTTTGTATGGGGAATTGAGATTGATGTGAGAGGTGGAGGGGCCATAAGAGCCTCCACCTTCACATGGTTGGCCCTGTTCAGTAGAGAATATTAAATTATTCTCTAAATATAGAGGATCTCAATGAATGGTAAGGAATTATCCATTTCCCACAGTTATTTCTGTGAAGCATTATTGTCATAGAATGTATTCCATGACTTATATAGTTTCTTCTAGTGTATAATTGTAGTGTTGAAATTTTACTATGGCTATTTCACTCGTCTCTGGGAACTTATTACACATTTCCAAATTTTAGAAGAAAAATTGGCATTTTTATGTGATCGATGGTATTATATACTTTGTTTTGGTGTTCTCCTTATTTCCTGAGGTGAACTCTTGTTAACCATTATTTTACTTGAATATTATTGTAATTTTTACATTATTAAATTAAAATGTTCATCGACCCACAAAATTTTCATTATAACATTGTTTCTATTCATTGAGACTACTAAGACTGCATTTTTTTAGCTTCATTTCGTTATTTTCATAAACAAGCAAATATTTATTTGAGGGTTCCTACCATGAAATTATTGCAACAAGAAAATATTTGTAGTATGATGAAAGATGTTTTGAAAGGTAAAGAAGATGTAGACATTGTCAAGCTCCAAAAATCAAGGGAATTTGTTCCAATAAATTATACCTATAGGAAACATATGCATATTTATAGCCATCCATTTTCATAGTTCTTTCAAAACTATTGGAACTTTTTGTAGACAATTATAGAGAAGAAAACTAGTGAATTATTGAGTCCAAAAAGCATAACATTGTAACAAAAAAAACTCCATTCAATGGTAAAGGAGGTATTTTGGTTTTCCTATTTTCCATCTTGACTTGATGGTATTCAAAGAATAAATATGTAAAAGAGCACGCTTCATTTCCCACATACATGAATACCTACCTTCTAAAATACAAACATACCTTGATACCATCCATATCTTTCTTACTCTAAATGACAACATGATTAATCCAAATAGAATATTTTATATGAAATATCAGACCTATAACCATATTCCCCTTAATATCCTCAAAATCTTGTTCCAAAAATGATCTTCTACAATGGCCAATGGGCGCCCTTTATAGTTGAAGGATGGTTTCATTGTTGTCTCGATTACATTTAATGCTATTGGTCACATGGCCTCAAAATTTTGTTTGGTTACTTGTGGGGTGGTATCAACATTTACGAGTTTAATAAAACCACCATATCTCTCAAATGGAGAATATTTTATAGTTATACATTAGCCTAGAGATGGCTCAATATTTAGATGTCATGTTTTTTATGAGATCTAGGGAGGATTCCACTACTTGTTCCATGATTTTGGAGGTTATGTTTACATCTTATTTCATTATCATGTTCATGGGTGTCTAACATTATACATACATAAAGTGATCATTCACAAACTACAGATATTATGATATTGCTCCAAACCTTGTACCACAAGCCCATTACTTCCTTATTTCGCATACCTCAATTATTGTAGGTGTTAAGCATCATGCAATATTCCTTGACATGGATGTAGAGGACATAAGATATGTAAGGAAACACAACTACTTTTGTATGGTTCCTAGATGCATGACTTCCACATGGTTACAAGGTTGTTCCCATTACTTACATAATGTCCCCCCCCCTCCCACCTAAATAAAGTGGTTAGGAACCCATCACTAGTTTCTTCTCTTCGGCCTTCAATGTTAGGGGATTTTTGACATCATACTACTTTTTCCTTCCATGTTCTCCTAGCCAGGGTCTCTCAACATGATGATTCGTTATATGATCTAATTCAGATTTGCATGGACTCGATCACAACAATTGATGATGACAATAATGCCTAACCTCCCTCCTCTTCTTATACTTCTATCTTTGATATTGGTTAGTGTCTCTTTTCTTTCCAAGATTTAGTAGTTTAGATACCATTTTTCCATTTCTCATGTATTTCTCTTTTTCTCTTGCTTTGTATCTCTGATTAAAATTTAGGAGTGATATCGACGCCCCCAATTAGAGGTGTCTAATGACTATATTTTCTATCCACAAAAACCTATTCTGTGGTCATTCCCAGAAATTACTAAATTATCTTATCTCATATGACATCATTCTTTTATGTTCCCCCAAAGCTCAAGCACAATACAAAGGAAATCAAGAGGGATGATGTATCAATGCAGATTTGCATCTTTTCATCTTCCGTTTTTATTGCTAGAACTGTTAGAAACATAAGATATTTTACTCGCATATTGCTGCTTTGAATATGAGCTTTACTTCAATTTGTTTTCCATAATTTGCACCTTGAAACTATTGTTAAGAAAATTGTTCATGCTTTATATTACATATGCAATTCTGAAGCATTCTTTAAGAGGTAAACACATCAAATTTATAGGTGGAATGTATGGTTAAATGCATGTTTATAGATTTGTCTCAATTCATAGTTATTTTACTGTAGCCATAAGATTTTGAAGAAGGTATTGTTTTTATTTTGAAAGTATTTAAGTCAAGGAATTGAAGGTTTAGAATCTAAATTTGAAGGGTTACTAAAAGCTTGGAAAAACCTACCTAAGAAAGGTACACAATTATGATTTCCAAGTCCTATTTTCATTATATCCAAATCGTATCTTGATGTTTGCATGAATTTGGATGTTTATTTTATTTAAATTAGTATGTTTATGAACTCACCCTAGGATATTTTTCCTTACAACAAGGATATGGAGTTGAATATTGACAAGGATATGTTTCATAAAAAATGAAGGATTTTTATTTCTTCCTTTTGGAGATACTTTTTTGGGACTATCTTGAACATAATGTGTGAAAACATAGAAAATGATGGAAATGTTGCGGACTTAGGAATATATCTGAATTTTTATTATTGAAAAAGGTGGAACAAGGAATCGCACACACTAGCACAAGACTAGATAAATTCCCGACATGGTTGGAGTAAACTATTTGAGATGATACCGTAGGCTAAAAAATTATTACTACGGGTACGTTTATTTTTGTTTTTGCTTCTTTCTTTTTCCCAAATGGAATTTAAGTATGGTCTATAGGATTTCCACTAACATGTGTGAATTCTTCACATTTTACCTTGCGAAGTATATTATATCGCACCTCAAGGGATATTGTGTCACCACTTAGGCTAGTTCGGTTTTTGCCTCTACTGGATACAAAGTCACATAGGTGAGGTAACATATGGTAATTTGATGTTGCAGCAAATTTTCAAATTAGGAAATGAACTTATTCTTGGAGTGTAGGTTATTGCACGACAACAAATAATATTGTGCATGTAATTTTAGGTTTAATTATGTCTAAAACAATTCTCCAATCCATTTCAAAAAATTACAGTTCCCATAATCATGGAGATAAAGTGAAAATAAAATATCATTTCTACCATAACATATTAAAAAATTAAAAAGAGCCAATATATATTCAAAAATAAATTTGAAATAATTACTAAAAAGACGGGTTCTCTATTAGATGGAACATTCTCTTTGATTTACGGTAGATTCCTTTTTTCTTCCATGTTTCCTCTATTCTTATATATCGATGCTAGCTACTCATTGAATTCAAATGGATCGTTGATAAGGAAATTGTTTATTTTAATGGATTTTATGTTCTAGTTTAGTGCTCACGGTTGTAGTTTTAATGGCCTTAAATATTTCAACAAAAAGGAAAACATAACCAATGACATGGGGAAAAGGCTATGCAAAAGGTTGATTCATGCACTTGAAAATTATCTAGGTTTAAGTTCATGTGGAGGTGTTTGCATATGGTGGGCCGGGCAACAATTTAGTGGGGCCTTAGCTCCATTCCTTCACATATTTAAGAAAAGGAGAATTCATAAGGCATAAGGCTAGGGGTTGTGCATAAACACACAGAACCTAAATATGGAGTGCCTTTGCACTCCACCACAATGTACAAGTAGACATAGAATAAATAATATCTCAATTTTGAAGGCCCTAGTGTACTTGGCATAAAGGGTAACCAATTATAGTGTTGACATGTGTACCTTACGGTCAACAAGGAATATCTATTCTTTGGTTACCAAGGTGTTTAATTTCTTCGAAGTAACACAAATACCTATTTATTGACAACATACACTCATTGATGATAGTAGTTACTTCTTGAAATACCAAATGTGTTACAACCCATACTTCATAGCTTTGAATAGTCAAAGTTTTCTTGTAAAAATGGGAGTGCATGATGCAATTCGAGTTTTTTGTTGTGCTATGTGCTCACCATAGAAGTACCCATTAAGGCGCATATTTTCTAGTGGAAACATAAGGGAGCTTAGATAAATATGTACTTTGCATCATAAAAAAATTAGGTCCTAGCTCCAAGTATTGGAGGAGTGTTTGTTAAAACCCTAACCCCTTGTTTCTTTAGGAACTTAAGAATTTATGTATGTTGGTTGTAGAATTGGGTATGGTAGGATGAAATTTGGTGGGTAGGTAGAGGAATTCCACATTCTCTATAATATAGAAAATTTTAATAGATTTAATCCAAGAGAAATTGGGTGTGGGACTCAAATTAAAAAATACTTTGATAAAATTCGGTGGGTAGGTAGAGGAATTCCACATTCTCTATAATATAGAAAATTTTAATAGATTTAATCCAAGAGAAATTGGGTGTGGGACTCAAATTAAAAAATACTTTGATAAAATTCGGTGGGTAGGTAGAGGAATTCCACATTCTCTATAACATAGACAAATTTAATAGATTTAATCCAAGAGATGATAGTGAGTTTATTAAAATACCATACCCATGTCACTATTCAAAATTTAGAAAAACTTGAAACAAAACTAAACTTATTATTTTTTGGGAGTGCAAGATTGTCTAAGTGGTAGGGATTCCCCTACGTCAATTTGGATGCTTCCATGCAAGTCACATTCCTGACATGAAAAAACCTAGGTTAGGAACAACATTCTAAGTCGATGGGTTTGATCGGGGAAACCACCCAGTTGCTTCTTAGATGATAACAACATCAAGGAAATAGGAAAACATGATTATAATTGTACAATTTAAATACATCAAAATACTTTGTTATTATATTGTTTCAGTGAGATTTTTGGTTTCGTTTAGGTAATTTTTTTCTATGTTTTGTATGAAAGGTTCTATAAAGGGAACTTCCCTCATAGTAGATGATACCATACCCACCTCAAGGAGATAGGTATACATCGATGCCATTGTAAAAATTCAATCTGTACAAAAAGTTGTGTTGTTTTGTTTTCTCATGAGTATATTCATTTGGTTTATATAATGTTATCTATATTTGATACAGAGTGTTGATCGAGGAATCCGCCCAACTATTGATCACACAATAGAATCCTCGGGGCAATACGTAAACCTAATTGTAATTGCACAATTTAAATACATCAAAACTGTACCAATATAATATGTAGGATAATGTTTTTTTGTTATTTATTTTCCATGTGTATACTGGTTTCATTATGATAATGGTTTATACTTTTTTTTTTGTAGGTGGATGATCAGGGAAAGTCCCCAACCATGAATCAGATGACACCGTCATCAAGGAATCCAGTAAACCTAGTTGTAATTTCAGGAATCTATCATGATAGATATTTTTTGTTAATATACATTTTTCCTTAGTCTATTGATTTCACATCAATAAAGTTTTATATATTTTTGTTACTGACCAATAATTCGGTGTATGAAAAAACATCAAACCAATCAATAGCTTTTTATGTGTATGAGTTGTTGCACGATGATGAAATTGGTTCTTCTCTAGACCCGGTTAAGGTAATAGAGAAGAACTTGAAAAACATTAATGAGGATTAAAGCCAAGGTTGAACTGTTGGTAGATACATCTCATGCTTTGCATGTAAGTTGCGAAATCTTGAATCATAATATAAACTCATTTAGAAATTTATAATTTTTACTTTTATATGATAGTGAACTTATAAAATATTGTTTGTATTTACAATATTTTCTACAACCGCACACTAATGCTCAAGGAAGTGTTGGAACCAGTGACGCTTGTGGAGATTAGTTGTCACATGAGAAAATCACTCCATGTACATCGACTCATGCACCATTATTGTCGACTCAGAAATCGACAACATATTCTGTCAAAACCCTCGAGGCCAACAGAGAGTGTCCCCGCTAGTGACCGATGCACACCAAATCATGTAGATGAAGGAGTCGATTATTATCCTGATAGTATTGATATGGCTGAAGAAACATTTCCTAGACATTACCATGTCACTAACATGAGTACAATACAACCAAAATTTTTGGTTGACGAATATCTTGTTCCAATAAAGATAGAGAAGATCCTAGGTAACTATACGTTGTTCAAGTTAGTGTTTATAATTTGATTGTAATATACTGATATAAAAAAATTTGTCAACTAATGATGGAATGATCATTTTGTAGGAAATGGTGTTTTTAATAAACATCTAAATTAATTTTTCTTGGATATCTTTCGGACCACAATCCGCAAAAGTTGGGATAGAAAAATGAAAAAATTTAAAGAATGAGATAACTAATTGATTGGTTGGCCTGTTTGGCAACGATACTTTTGATCGAGTCACGGTCCTAAAGAAGGCTAGAAAACATATGAATATTGTTCGAGACCAATATAGGGTTTACCTAAAAATGAACCCTATGTATGAGGGCCTTCTGATGATTCTGACAAGAGAGTGGAAAACCCTAGTTGAATGTGGAAAGGGGAGGACTCTAAGAAATGAAAGAAACATTTCACTAGGAACAGGGAGGTATACAATACTTTCCACAATGTAATTAACCCTTATTATTATTAATTTTTATTCTAAATTTGGAACACCTAACATATTTCAACACTTGCATAGCCTATCAGACACATCAAAGGCCACAAAGGAAATACTAGAAAAAAATAGTCAATACAAGCTGGGGCCTGGTTGTTATTCAAATTTCGCAGAACAAATTTTAAGTATCGAAAAATCGATAATGCATCCAATAATAAATTCCAAATTATTTTAGTTTTCTTACATCGGAAAATGTAAATTAATGACATTATGCAAATACGCAGGATGACCGATTCAAATAAGTGTCCACTAAGGAATACTTGAAGCTTGGCTTCGAGCACAGCTTTGAAGATGTTGTTAAACGCCAAAAAATATTATCTGGGTAAACATGGTCTTCTAGTGATCCAATCTGGTGCATAGGTATATAAAATCTATATAGTTTAATGAATATTTAGTACTTGTGCATTCTATTTGTTATAAATAATTGGCATAAAATATTCACTCTGTTTTGAGCAAGAAAGCAATGATCCCCTTAATGTTGAGGATGGACAAAAACCAATCGAAGATCATTCTTTGAATTATGGTAATGCATTTATTCATATGCTACAATTTTATATATATCATTGCAGATGTTGAAGATTAATTATACTTCTCCATATTTCAACTCCAGAGCATGTAGAGGGTCACACTATATAGGTTGATCCTAGACAGGAATATGAAGAACATGATGTGGCCGCAATAGGTAAAAAAACACCCTTGTAATGTCTTTTGAAAATGAAATACTTTTCATTATAATGCTAATACAATGCAACTTTGGAAGATATTATAGTTGTATTGTATTCCTCCTTGTGGAGATGAGCTTCATCTTGTTAGATTCATTGAAGGATGCAATGTAAACCTTCTAGTGTAAGTCACATCAATAGTACCCAAGTGTTGATATAATAATTACTATTTGTAATGTCCAGTTGGACATGTTGGACCTGGCAGGCAGTGAATTCATCCTGACCAATTTATAGGTCAATTCAATAGAAGAATATAAATAGGGAGACAACCCCTTTCATTTTTCCTCACTCACTCAAGCAGTTTCACAAGAGAGAGAAGAAATAGTGCGTCAGAAAGAAGTTAGAAGTAGTTTTCTGGGTTTTACACTACTGTGGTCGAGATCTAAACTAAGGATGTTTTGCGGGTTTTTCTCCCTTGTGTTTTCCCCGAGGAATTTTTTTTTTCTTGTGTTCTTACGTTTTATGTGCATGTCGTTCTTTCAATGATCTTCTAGTCATTTGTTTTAAGGTATCATCTACGCAAATTGATAAAACTTAACATGGTACTAGAGCCACCATAAAAGGAGGCACTACACAACTCGATTTTGTCATTATGAACAAACCCCTTGAAATATCAACCAAGAAATAGGGCTCCCTCAACTTTCCCTTGAAGAGCGCATCTTTCTATGAAGACATATCTAGAATCCAATATGTTTTAGTTTTTGACCTATTACTGCTACCATGACAAACTAGGGTTTCAAGTTATCTAAGACTCCATCATTAATCTCAAGAAAAGAAAGTTACAGTCTACCTCACCTCAGGGAGGCACATATTTTCCACCTCTCAACCCCATTAGGTTTTTTAGTTGAGAAATTAAGTTTTCTACATCAAATCCTAGGTCATCCAGAAGGAGGTCAGCTAGAAACTATTTTCTTCAAGAAAGTACTCTTCCTCCTCATTCCATTTGAATTTCTCATTATGTTGAATATGACTAATAATTACAAGCTAGATTAAAATATTGAAGGAGATGAAAACTTTAGAGCATGGAATTATATGATCATGCTCATCATGTAAGAGAATGAACTAGACAAACTTGTGAAGGAGGAAGTGAAAGAACCAAAAAAGGAGGAAGCTAAATCCAAGCATAAGAAGGATATGATCATAACCAAGCATCGTGGTTGGATACATCAAGGAAAACTTGATTCCTCAAGTATCTGTTAGAATAATCAACCCATATTTTACTACCTTAGACATTAATTTAATTATTTTTGTCTTATTTGCCTAGTTCATGTGTCGCACCTTATGCAAGTTTTCAATTACCTATCCATAGTGGTCCAACTTGGCTAATTTGACCCATGTAGCGCTTGGGAAACCTCAAGGAATCAATTCTACTTTATTCCTGGTCTCCTAGGTGCCCTTCTACTTTTTCTGCTTTATTGCCTACTTTTTCAGTGTTTTAAAGCAATAGGGAAAGTTTGACTAGGTGAGGTGAACTAGTTTTGTGTCCTCTTCATCCTCTGCTCTTTTCTCCTTGGAAAAGCATGTATGATTTGTCATTCCATCAGTATTTAGCTTTCCTAATCCATTTTGATAATTGGTGAGTTCCATGACAGATTTGGGATCAGCGTTTTACACCTATGGGGGATTTGCTTAATTTTAGTAAGCCTGCTTTATGCTAGATTCAAAATGATCCTCATGCATTCGAATCCTTGATGTATTTTATTTATTCAGAAACCTATTATGTTACAATTTTGGCTATTGTACAATAAGTTAATACAGTTTAGTGTTCAGCTCCAATTTAAGTCTCTTTTGTGAGTGATTTTGCATGATCAATTGTTAATTGTTGTGAGTAAAATTAATCTATCACTGGGTTCAATTTCCACATGGTATCAGATCCATTGTAGATCGATTTCTCTCCTTCAAAATTGTTTTGCAGGTTCGACATCAGTGACTGGGAGCCTTCTACTAACAGCTGGGGCAGATTTTCTAAGCTATGGATCAATCACAGAAAACTATCTTGACTCCCTTCAATTTATTTGAATGTAAAGCAGAGATGGAGATACTATTGGGAGTGAAAGGCCTCTACAGGGTGACTATGGAAATAGAAGCAGAGCCCAATGCAGCTAGAGAGAAGATAAAATGGCACAATAGGAGGGATGAGGCCTATGGTCTCCTGTGTCTGAGTATTTCCAGAGACCTCCTTTTCCATCTTGATGGATTGACATCACCGAATGAAGTATGGGAGAATATTGCTGATCTTTTTGGAAATACAGATGAGATGAGGGGACATCAAATCGAAAATGAGCTGATTTCTCTGAGTCCAAATAGCTTTGAATCCCTGCAGCTTAATTTCTCCAAGTTCATAGCACTTGTTTTGCAGTTGAAATAGTGTGGGATCAAAAAGAAGGATGGTTAGCTAATCCTTGCCATTATATCGAAGCTAGGCACTGACTATTCATTGTTTGTTTTGACCTTCTATGCCACAAAATTGACAGCTCGAACCTGGAAGATGCCTAGCCTTGTAGATTTCATGGAATCTCTCACATAAGAAGAGGATAAGCTAGTGATGATGGGCACCATCAAACCATCCAAAGATCAAGCTCTGATTGCTGGAGATTCGAAGGTGGATTCACAAAGAAAAAAGAAAGCTAAAAGGCCACCTGAGCAAAAGAGAGATAAGAAACAGTCTCCGAAGGGGCCACAAGGTTCCAAGAAGAACTACCAGAAGAAGAAAAACAAAGGTGAAATGAGCAAGTGCGCATACTGCAATAAGGGAAATCACACTGAAAGCTCTTGTATGAATAAGCAAATAGACATGCTGACCCAACTTTTGGAGAAGAATAGCATCTCCCTTCTAGACAGCTCAAAGAAGAGAGAAGGAGGATCAAGTTCAGATGACAGAGAGAGAGTTCATGCATTGGTTGCTGGCACATCAAGCTCACCCAGTTTTATTATTGATTCTGGAGCTTCAAGACACATGGTTTCAACCAAGGAGGCCTTCTCCTCACTTGACATGTCTAAAGCACCACCTATAGTATTGGGAGATGAGTCTCTCACTGAAATTTTGGGCAAAGGGAGGATTGATATTGATCACGGTCAGTTCAGCAATGTGTTGTATGTGCCTAGTCTTGCCTCCAACCTCTTGTCAGTGTACCAGATGACCCACACTGGGTCTCCTAAGAAAGTCATATTCTCCCCTGATGAATTTGATATCACAAAGATATCAAGTGGTAGATTCATTGCAAAAGGAGTTGTGAATCATGCTCAGAAGGTATACATGTTCTCACACTTCCTACCCTACTCAAACCCCTCTACTCTTCTGATTCATGCTAATGAAGCAAGGAATATTTGGCATGAAATATTTGGCCACATAAATTACAAGTATCTTTCTGATCTTAGTGCAAAAGATATGGTCATAGGGTTGGCCAAGATAAAATTTTGCAAAGGATTCTACCAAGGTTATATCCTAGGAAAACACCCAGAGCATAAATTTGAGAGATCTAGTCATGAGAGAACCTCTGCACCCCTCGAGCTGATCCACAGTGATTTTCCTGGCTCATTTCCTCATATGTCCATGAGTCAGGCCAAATAAGCATTGACCTTCATTGATGACTTTTCCATGTATTGCTGGGTTTACTTCCTGAAACACAAGTCTGAAGTTTTTGGCTTCTTCAAAGTATTTAAGGATTTGGTTGAAAACCAGTCTGGGAGGAAACTCAAGGTCCTCAGATCTGAAAATGGTGGTGAGTATGTCAAGTCTGATTTCATTAATTATTGTGCAAATGCAGGTATTTAGATGCAACATTCTATCCCTTACACGCCATAGCAAAATGGTGTTGCTGAGAGGAAGAACAGATCACTGAAGGAGATGGAAACATGCATGATGGAGGCCAAAAATTTGCCACCAAAGTACTGCACCGAAGCTATCAACTGTGGAGCCTATATTTAGAATAGGGTGCCTCATAAACAGCTTTATGGTATGACTCCCTTCGAATCATGGAGTGGGAACAAGCCAGATGTGAACCATTTCAGGATGTTTGGCTCAAAGGCTTGGGCTAGAATTCCAACAGAGAAGAGGAAGGCTTTGCAGCCCCAAAGCCAAGAGTGTCTTTTTGTTGGAAACTCTAAAGATTCGAAAGGGTACAAACTAATAAATTTGAGCACAAACAAAGCCTTCATCGAAAGGTGTGTTCAGTAAGAAGAAGAACCCCTTGCAGCAGTGGAAGTTGCAGAAGCCTCTTCTCCACCTGAACCTCAGGAAGTAAGTAAAGAGTTTGTTGAACATGCTGATTCTGATTTGTCTGATGGATATGAGTTTATTGCAGACCCTAAAAGCCCTACAAGGCCAAAATGGGCAGCCAAGACACTACATGCATCATGAGAGCTAGCTGGGGATCCCAATGACCCAAGCAGGACTAGATCTCAATTTGAGAGTGGTCTGTGCATGAAGGATCCTATCTTTGCTGAAAATGCTATTTGATGGTGGAGTCTGATCCTCAAACATATGAAGAAGCAGTAGGAGATCCAAGATGGCAAACATCGATGAAGGAGGAGTTCATCTCACTCCAGAAGAGCAACACATGGGAGCTAGTGGATCTTCCCCCAGGGAGAAAGTTAGTCCAGTGTAAGTGGGTCTATAAGACCAAATTTTCTACTGATGGTTCACCACTAAAGTACAAGGCCATATTGGTAGCCAAGGGCTACTCATAGTTTGATGGCATATATTACAATGAGACCTTTGATCCAGTGCAAAGATGGATTCCATCAGGCTAGCCTTAACCATTGCAGCCTCAAGGAAATGGGAGGTACATCACATGGATGTAAAATGTGCCTTCCTGAATTGAGATCTCACTGAAGAGATATATATGCAGCAGCCTCAAGGTTTTGCTACTAACCCTTCTCTTGTGTGCAGGTTGAGAAAGTCATTGTATGGGCTAAAGCAAGCCCCCAGGGCTTGGTATGCCAAGATCAATAGCTTCTTGCTATCGCTGAATTTTGTTCAGTGAAAATCAGATCCAAATGTCTATTTGAAGTTAGTTAATGGTTCATTAATGATAATTATATTATATTTTGATGACCTCCTCATTACAGGAAGATCAAAGGATGAGATTGCTTCCTTAAAGGGTGCTATGAACCAAGCCTTCTCCATGACAGATTTGGGGCTTTTAAGTCAATTTTTGGGGCTTGAGATTGCTCAAACCAAATATGGAATCAAGGTGCACCAGTCCAAATATTCCTTGTACTTGCTGAACAAATTCAGAATGAAGGATTGCAAAGCAAGCAAAACTCCTTTCCTTTTAGGAGTGAAGCTGAAAGAAGCTCATTCTTCACCTACGGTAAACAATACACTGTATAGGCAATTAATTGGATGTTTGTTGTATCTGACACATACTAGAATTGATATTTATTATGCAGTAAGTGTGGCTTCTAGATATATGGATCAGCCTCATGAGATCCATTAGAAAGCAGCCAAAAGGATCCTTAACTTTGTTCACGGAACAAGGACACATGGGATCTTCTATAAAGCAAAATCTGATCTTGTTTTGATTGGATTTACTGACAGTGATTGGGAAGGTGATAGCACAGATAGAAAGTCCATATCAGGATATGTGTTCATGCTTGAAGAAGGGCCAATCATCTGGTCAAGCAAGAAACAAAGTTCCATTGCACTCTCATCTACAGAAGCAGAGTACAGAGGAGTTGTTAATGCAACAAATCAATGTTTATGGTTGCATGGATTACTTGGAGAGTGTGGCTTCGAATCAGAGTACTCAAATACCATCTAATATGATAACCAGAGTACCATTTGAATTTGCAAAGATCCTTTTCAAAAGTAGAGAACCAAACACATTGAGATCCATATGCACTACATCAGAGAGCTTGTGCATGATGGCACCATTCACTTACTCTTCTGTTCATCTTCAGAACAAGTAGCTGATATCTTCACCAAAGCATTTTGTGAGAAGACCTTCAGCAATTTCAAATCACTACTGGGGATTTCTGATCATGCTATGAGGCATGAGTGAAGACAAGATTTCCAAATTTTGTTTTATAGTCCATGTTTAAGGGAGGATTTTCCCAAGTTGGTTTTGCCTCCTTCCTTGTCTAAATGGACATGCAATATGTAAAGGGTGACTAAGCCTTGTTGCTAGGCCCTATAATTTTCTGATATATTACTCATAAGTCAGGCTTAAGGCGGGGTGTTATAATAATCAACCCATAGTTTACTACCTTAGACATTAATTTAATTATTTTTGTCTTATTTTCCTAGTTCATGTGTCCCACCTTATGCAAGTTGTCAATTACCTGTCCATGGTGGTCCAACTTTCCTAATTTGACCCATGTAGCGCTTGGGAAACCTCAAGGAATCAATTTTGCTTTATTCCTGGTCTCCTAAGAGCCCTTCGGCCTTTTCTTCTTTATTGCCTACTTTTTCAATGTTTTAAAGCAATAGGAAAAGTTTGACTAGGTGAGGTGAACTAGTTTTTTGTCCTCTTCATCCTCCACTCTTTTCTCCTTTGAAAAGCATGTATGAGTTGTCATTCCATCACTCTTTAGCTTACGTAAGCCATTTTTCTAATTCGTGAGCTCCATGACAGATTTGGGATCAGCTTTTTACACCTATGGGGGATTTGCTTAATTTTAGTAAGCCTGCTTTATGCTAGACTCAAATTGCTCCTCATGCATTCGAATCCATGATGTATTTTATTTATTTAGCAACCTATTATGTTATAGGGTTGGCTATTGTACACTGAGTTAATATATTTTAGTGTTCAGCTCCAATTTCAATCTCTTTTGTGAGTGATTTTGCATGATCAATTGTTAATTGTTGTGAGTAAAATTAATCTATCACTGGGTTCAATTTCCACAGTATCATCAAGGTAAAATCCAAAATAAATGTTTGATTCCCTCTCCAGTCTATTTGAAGGGAGAAATACCAACATGAAAATGACTATGAGGAATCACCTCAAAACTATAAGGACTCGAAATTGAGAGTCTATGCAACCTTATTTTTCAAGTGTGGATCAAATTAGATATCAGCTAGAAGCCATTGGTGATACAATAGAAAAATCATAAATTGTGATGACCACCTTAAATGGTGTTCCAAGAAATTGGGAAGATTTTATCTGAGGAATCTGCTCAAGGACGAAACTAACTAAATTGATAAAGATATGGGAAGAGTGTGTACAAGAAGAATAAAGAGTCCTATCAAGAGAATTGAAGCTAAATGATAATTAAGATCAATCCTTGACATCCCATGCCAAAGGAAAATACAAATGGAATAGTCATGATCACCCTCACAAGACTCAAGGGTTCCAAATACCTAAGAAAGACTTCTCTAATTATGAGTCCTTCACTTGTGACAAGTTAAGACACATTTCCGTCAACTATCCCATGAAAGAATAAAGAGTTTAAAGATGAAAATATTCCAATCTCATTCTGCTAAAGATAGTGATCAAGAAGTAGAAAATGAAGCAAAGAAAGATGAAGAATACAGTGAAGAATATGTACTGATATATGCCCTAACAAGATCAGTCTCACCAAGAAATGACACCTAGTTAGTAGATGATGGTGCATCTAATCACATGACAGGTCACAGGGACTCACTATCATGCCTTGTACAAAAATATTCACCACACAAAGTAATGCTCAGAGATGACTCCCAATATCCCATTAAAGGATTGGGAGAAACATACTATAAGTTGGACTCTGGAAAATACATGAATATGAAGGATGTCCTATATGTCCCTAGACTAAAGAAGAACCTCGTGCCTATTTCAGATTTGGACAAGAGAGGATTCAATTTTGCATTCATAGATGGAAAAGTCCTCATGTGGTCAAAAGGAAAGACCATAGATGATACAATGGAAATTGGAATCTAATAAGGAGGAATCTACAAACTGAAAGGACATGCAGATTAAGCTTTAGAAACAAGTGCAATAAATCCATGTGAGCTTTGGCACAGAATACTTGCTCGTATTCATTAAAATCTCTACCATTAGTAAGCAAGGTTGTGACTGGTCTACCAGAAATTTAGATAGAACATGAAGAAATATGAAAAGGATGTGCACAAGGAAAGAATACTAAGAATCCATATCCAACGCGTGAAATGAAAAATAGATCTTAGATATTATCGACATATATATATGTGGGCCAATGCAAACAAATTCATTAAGAGGGTATTTTTACCATGCTTCTTTTATTGATGACTACTCCCGCAATACTTGGATATAGTTTTTGAAAAAGAAGGATGAAGTGTTTGAAATGTTTAAATAATTTAAGGCGCTAGTGGAAAACCTATCTGAGAGGAAAATAAATATTTTAAGATAAGATAATGGAGTAGAATTCACATCAAAATAATTCAATGACTTCTACAAGGAAGATGGGATTAAGAGGGAGCTCAACAGTCCCTACAATCCTCAACAAAATGGCATAGCATACAAAAAGAATAGATCTATCATGAAAGCAGTAAAAGCTACGATACATCATCAAGATACACCAATGTACTTTTGGGAAGAAGAAGCTACAAGAACAATATATGTGCAAAAAAGAATCTCCCATAGCGCCCTTATGGAAAAAACCCCAAAAGAAATGTTTTCCAACGAAAATACTGAGGTAAGTCACCTAAAGATATTTGGTTTCCCTGTGTATATTCATATTCCCAAGGAGAAAAGAATAAAGTTAGATCCTTAAGGAAATAAGGGATTATCTATGCGATATAGTGAACAGTCAAAATCCCATCGAATCTATATCGAAGGATAATTTCATAGTGAGCTTAGAATATATGTAACATTTGACGAAGACATAACTTTCAAAAAGTCGAAGAAAGATAGAGAAGATGAAGAGGAACATGAAATTCCCAAAGCTGGAAATAATCCTAAACCAGTTGGGAATGAAGAAGAAATTTAGATATGTGAGGATCATGATATGACTAAACCTCAGTTACCAGAATAATTTCCCAATGAAATGATTTCTCGAAAGAGAAATCCTTCTTGGGATCGTGATGTAATTGAATAAGCAAAGAGACTTGGTGTCCCATAAGGAACCACTAGAGAAAGAAAGAATCCAAAGTCATATGCCAGTTATATGGCCTTAATCAATGATCTAGTTGAGAAAGAACCAACTTGTTTTGAAGAAGAAACTAAGAAAAAAGAATGGGTATATGCAATGGCTAAGGAATACCGATCCATAATAAACAATGATGTGTGGGAAATAGTCCCAAAACAAAAAGAAAAATCAGTGGTATCCTCAAAGTGGATCTTCAAAAAAAATAATTCAGTAGATTGTAGTATAGAAAAGTACAAGGAAAGATTTGTTTCAAGAGGGTTCTACAAAAAGGAAGGAATTGACTATGAAGAGACCTTTTTTCTAGTAGAAAGGGACACTTTAGTTAGAACTGTCCTTACCTTGGAAACCAAGAATAAATGGAAGTTACATCAAATGGATGTAAATACAAATTTTCTAAATGGATTCATAGAAGAATAAGTGTATATCGAATGACCATAAGGTTTTGAAACTGATGATCGGGAAGCTTATGTATGCAAACTCAAAAAAGATTTGTATGGGCTAAAATAAGAACCTAGAGCATGGTGCAAAAGAATAGATGGGTTCTTCATGAGTTTAGACATTACCAAAAGTAAGGACGATTCTAACATTTACTATAAGGTTGAGAATGATGGAATTATGATATTACTTTCATATGTGGATGAATTATTCCTAAAAGGGGAAGATAATCCCATGAATGAATGGAAGAAGAAGCTTGGTACATAATTTGAGATGGAAGACCTTGGAATGATGCATTACTTTCTAGATATTGAAGTTTGGAAATCCCTAGATGATATTTTCCTAAACCAAGGAAAATATATGGTATAAATTATGAAGAGGTTTGGAATGTTATATTGTAAGGCCATGAATACTCTGATGAAAACAAACCTAAAGTTACTGAATGATGGTACATCGGAAACTGTAGATGCCACTCTGTATAGAAAGATTACTGGTTCAATGATGTACTTAATCAATACAAGACCGATAATATGTTTTTCTGTAAAGACATTAAGTCTATTCATAATGAATCCAAAGCATATTCACTTGATACAAGAAAAACATGTGATGAGGTATCTAAAGGGATCCTTATATTATGGGATCAAATATATAGCAAACAGTGAGATCAGTTTACATGGGTACACAGACTCATATTGGGAAGGAAGTGATAAAGATAGAAAGAGAAGCTCAGGTTGTTGTTTTAGTTTGGGATCAGGCATGATTTCATGGTTCAGTAGAAAGTAGACTAGTATTGCACTTAGCATAACAAAGGCATAATAAATTGCTGCTTGTTCAACTTGTAGTGAAGCAGTATGGATTCAAAATGTGTTATCGGGTTTATTTGATGAAAAGATAGATGTTAGTGATATCCTTTATGATAATTAGAGTTGTATCAAGATGATAGAAAATCCAGTTTTTCATGATAAGTAAAAATATATTGATGTGAGATATCACTTCATTCGATAGATGGTTCAGAAAGAAGATATAAATATCAAGTATGTTCCTACAGAGGAACAAGTGGCCTATGTGTTGAGTAAGCCTCTCCCTCATGTAATGTTTGAATACTTTCGAGATAAGATTGGTGTAGTTAGGAAGGAACTCTCTCGAAAGAGGGAGTGACAGTAGATGGAAGAAGGATGTAGTGGTGAGTAGCTTAGCATAGATTAGGGTAAGTTTGGCTAGATAGTTTGGCGCAAAAGGGTTAGTCAGAGGAGGCATGTTGATCCTAGGAGGATTAGTATGTCTGGATATATTAGTTTAACCCAAGTGGGTTTGTAATCTAGGACAAGGCTTTTTGATCCCAAGGAATATCTATCTTTATAACTAGGATTGTTGGCTCTAAAGGGTTAGTAAGTTAGACAAAATTCCTAGGTGGATCTACCATAGAATTCACCATGATGCTGCTCCAAGATAGTTAAAGGGAAGGATGGTTGTTACTGTATTTCTATATTGTTGTCTGATGAGATGTTTGGTTTTAGTAGTGTTATATTAATGAATTTTGAGATGTTAGTTCAGTATTGTTATACTGATGACTGTTGATATTATAGTTCAGTATTTTTATATTGATGACTGTTGAAATGTTAGTTTAGTATTGTTATATTGATTATTGTTGAGATGTTAGCTCAGTATTGTTATACTAATAACTGCTGAGATGAGTGATTCAACATTGGTATGTTGATTGTTGATATGATTGACTTAGTATTGTTATACTGATTGATATGTATGCTTCTGATAGTGTCAGTATTGATTATACTGATGATTGATGAGATGCTTGATGAGATGTGTATAGTGTAGTTAGACTGTTGATTCTTGAGATGATTGTTGAGATAGTTATAGTTGATTCCTAAGATGATTGTTGAGATGATTACAGTCGATTGCTGAGATGCTTGACTGATGATTGATTGATAGCTATTGAGAGGTTTATTGAGATAGTTTCAATGTTACACTAATTGATGTATAGTTTCAGTATTTATACACTGATGAGGCATATTTAGTATCTCTATACTGATGCAAATAATGATGTTTCATTATTTCCATACTGGAGAGACAGATGATGATGTTTCAATATTCACATACTAAAGTTACAGATGATGGTGGTTCAATATATTATATAAATAAATATGTAGATGATGATACTTTAGTATTCACATACTGATATGAAAATGATGATGGTTCCATATTCACATACTGAAGATGTAGATGATGATGGTTCAGTATTCACATACTGAGATGCAGATGATGATGGTTCAATATTTACATATTGAATTTGTAGATGATGATGGTTCAATATTCACATACTGAAGATGTAGATGATGACAATTTAGATGATGATGTTACAGATGATGGTTCAGATGACGATGTTATAGATGATGGTTCAGTTTTCACACAATGATGTTGACTAGTGGATGATTTAGAATTTGTTCCAGTATTCACATTCTCTTACTATAGAAGATGGTCCAAAAGATGAAGCAACAAATGATGATGTTCCAGAAGATGATTCCGGATTCATATGTTGATGCTGCAAAAGATGTCCCAAAATATGACAAGAACATGATTGAACAAAGATGATTATAGAAGAAGATCCATATGAGATCAATGATGAAGATATATGATTTTGTAACAAAACTTCCTATGACATATAGTGTCTCACTAGTTAGTTGTACAGTTGTGATAGTAGCAGTTACTACTATAGTTGAATACCTTCCTAGTTAATATGGAGTGTTAAAATAATGTAACGTTATAATATATTCTAGTTGTATTGTATTCCTCCTTGTGGAGATGATTTTGGTCTTGTTAGAGTAATTGAAGGATGCAATGTAAATATACGAATGTAAGTCAGGTCAACAGTACCCAATTGTCAATATATTAAATTCTATTTGTAATGTCCAATTGGACAAGTTGTCCCTCACATCAAGTTAATTCCGCACCACTAGGTCAGACGTCAAGACAACGGAAGAATATAAATAGGGAGGTGCTCCCCTTCATTTGTACTCACTCACTCAAGCAATTTTTTAATAGAGAGAATAACTAGTGTGCCATAAATAAGTTAGAAGCAGTTGTCTGGGTTTTACACTACTCTGGTCAAGATCTATACTGAGGAATTTTTGCTGGGTTTTATCCCTTGTAGTTTCCTCGAGAAAAAGATTTGTGTTCTTATTTTTTCTATGCATGCTATTCTTTCAGTGATCTTATAGTAATTTGTTTTAAGATATCATCTAAGGAAATTGATAAAACTTAACATATAATAACAACATATATCTATGCAACATTTTCACATTATTGCAACAAATACAAACCCCTTTCCACAAAATCCACATCGTGAGCATTCTACAAGGAAATCATCACGACAAGTTGATGAAGAATGAAGAACTAAATGACAAGTTCCAGAAGAAGGGATTCTTGTTGATTTTGTAAAGAGAAGAAAAATTAGAAAGAAGTGACTAAAAAAATATTGTGTGATTATTTTTGATGATATAATGTCCTGCATTATTTTTTTCCTCCTGAATGAATGAATGGTTTAATGAATGTTAGTTTTTATTGAATGAATGTGTTGAATGAGTGAATGAATGGTTTAACGCATGTTATCTTTTATTGAATGAATGTGTTGAATGAATGAATGAATGGTTTAATGAATGTCAAGTTTTATTAAATGATTGAATGATTTAATGAATGTGCTGTTTCAATGAATGGCTGGTTTAGTGAATGGTATCTTTTATTGAATGAATGGTAAATTTTTGTTTATGATGAAATCTACATGAATTTTCACATAATTATTTTTCAATTATATGCATTGTGTATGGGGAATTGAGATTGATGTGAGAGGTGGAGGGGCCATAAGAGCCTCCACCTTCACGTGGTTGGCCCTGTTCACTAGAGAATATTAAATTATTCTCTAAATATAGAGGATCTCAATGAATGGTAAGGAATTATCCATTTCCCACAGTTATTTCTGTGAAGCATTATTGTCATAGAATGTATTCCATGACTTATATAGTTTCTTCTAGTGTATAATTGTAGTGTTGAAATTTTACTATGGCTATTTCACTCGTCTCTGGGAACTTATTACACATTTCCAAATTTTAGAAGAAAAATTGGCATTTTTATGTGATCGATGGTATTATATACTTTGTTTTCGTGTTCTCCTTGTTTCCTGAGGTGAAATCTTGTTAACCATTATTTTACTTGAATATTATTGTAATTTTTACATTATTAAATTAAAATGTTCATCGACCCACAAAATTTTCATTATAACATTGTTTCTATTCATTGAGACTACTGAGACTGCATTTTTTTAGCTTCATTTCGTTATTTTCATAAACAAGCAAATATTTAGTTGAGGGTTCCTACCATGAAATTATTGCAACAAGAAAATATTTGTAGTATGATGAAAGATGTTTTGAAAGGTAAAGAAGATGTAGACATTGTCAAGCTCCAAAAAACAAGGGAATTTGTTCCAATAAATTATACCTATAGGAAACATATGCATATTTATAGCCATCCATTTTCATAGTTCTTTCAAAACTATTGGAACTTTTTGTAGACAATTATAGAGAAGAAAACTAGTGAATTATTGAGTCCAAAAAGCATAACATTGTAACAAAAAAAACTCCATTCAATGGTAAAGGAGGTATTTTGGTTTTCCTATTTTCCATCTTGACTTGATGGTATTCAAAGAATAAATATGTAAAAGAGCACGCTTCATTTCCCACATACATGAATACCTACCTTCTAAAATACAAACATACCTTGATACCATCCATATCTTTCTTACTCTAAATGACAACATGATTAATCCAAATAGAATATTTTATATGAAATATCAGACCTATAACCATATTCCCCTTAATATCCTCAAAATCTTGTTCCAAAAATGATCTTCTACAATGGCCAATGGGCGCCCTTTATAGTTGAAGGATGGTTTCATTGTTGTCTCGATTACATTTAATGCTATTGGTCACATGGCCTCAAAATTTTGTTTGGTTACTTGTGGGGTGGTATCAACATTTACGAGTTTAATAAAACCACCATATCTCTCAAATGGAGAATATTTTATAGTTATACATTAACCTAGAGATGGCTCAATATTTAGATGTCATGTTTTTTATGAGATCTAGGGAGGATTCCACTACTTGTTCCATGATTTTGGAGGTTATGTTTCCATCTTATTTCATTATCATGTTCATGGGTGTCTAACATTATACATACATAAAGTGATCATTCACAAACTACAGATATTATGATACTGCTCCAAACCTTGTACCACAGGCCCATTACTTCCTTATTTCGCATACCTCAATTATTGTAGGTGTTAAGCATCATGCAATATTCCTTGACATGGATGTAGAGGACATAAGATATGTAAGGAAACACAACTAATTTTGTATGGTTCCTAGATGCATGACTTCCACATGGTTACAAGGTTGTTCCCATTACTTACATAATGTCCCCCCCCCCTCCCACCTAAATAAAGTGGTTAGGAACCCATCACTAGTTTCTTCTCTTCGGCCTTCAATGTTAGGGTATTTTTGACATGAAGATGGATCCTGATATGGATCCGAAACGTCGACACGATCATTTCGATACTGTGGTTTCTCCGACAGCAACATCAATAACTAACCACCACAGAAATTTAGCAACAGATCATACTACTTTTTCCTTCCATGTTCTCCTAGCCAGGGTCTCTCAACATGATGATTCGTTATATGATCTAATTCAAATTTGCATGGCCTCGATCACAACAATTGATGATGACAATAATGCCTAACCTCCCTCCTCTTCTTATACTTCTATCTTTGATATTGGTTAGTGTCTCTTTTCTTTCCAAGANCCATAATGTGTGAAAACATAGAAAATGATGGAAATGTTGCGGACTTAGGAATATATCTGAATTTTTATTATTGAAAAAGGTGGAACAAGGAATCGCACACACTAGCACAAGACTAGATAAATTCCCGACATGGTTGGAGTAAACTATTTGAGATGATACCGTAGGCTAATAAATTATTACTACGGGTACGTTTATTTTTGTTTTTGCTTCTTTCTTTTTCCCAAATGGAATTTAAGTATGGTCTATAGGATTTCCACTAACATGTGTGANATATCATTCTTTTATGTTCCCCCAAAGCTCAAGCACAATACAAAGGAAATCAAGAGGGATGATGTATCAATGCAGATTTGCATCTTTTCATCTTCCGTTTTTNATATCGTGTCACCACCTAGGCTAGTTCAGTTTTTGCCTCGACTCGATACAAAGTCACATAGGTGAGGTAACATATGGTAATTTGATGTTGCAGCAAATTTTCAAATTAGGAAATGAACTTATTCTTGGAGTGTAGGTTATTGCACGACAACAAATAATATTGTGCATGTAATTTTAGGTTTAATTATGTCTAAAACAATTCTCCAATCCATTTCAAAAAATTACAGTTCCCATAATCATGAAGATAAAGTGAAAATAAAATATCATTTCTACCATAACATATTAAAAAGTTAAAAAGAGCCAATATATATTCAAAAATAAATTTGAAATAATTACTAAAAAGACGGGTTCTCTATTAGATGGAACATTCTCTTTGATTTACGGTAGATTCCTTTTTCTTTCATTCTTTTTTTCTTCCATGTTTCCTCTATTCTTATATATCGATGCTAGCTACTCATTGAATTCAAATGGATCGTTGATAAGGAAATTGTTTATTTTAATGGATTTTATGTTCTAGTTTAGTGCTCACAGTTGTAGTTTTAATGGCCTTAAATATTTCAACAAAAAGGAAAACATAACCAATGACATGGGGAAAAGGCTATGCAAAAGGTTGATTCATGCACTTGAAAATTATCTAGGTTTAAGTTCATGTGGAGGTGTTTGCATATGGTGGGCCGGGCAACAATTTAGTGGGGCCTTAGCTCCATTCCTTCACATATTTAAGAAAAGGAGAATTCATAAGGCATAAGGCTAGGGGTTGTGCATAAACACACAGAACCTAAATATGGAGTGCCTTTGCACTCCACCACAATGTACAAGTAGACATAGAATAAATAATATCTCAATTTTGAAGGCCCTAGTGTACTTGGCATAAAGGGTAACCAATTACAGTGTTGACATGTGTACCTTACGGTCAGCAAGGAATATCTATTCTTTGGTTACCAAGGTGTTTAATTTCTTCGAAGTAACACAAATACCTATTTATTGACAACATACACTCATTGATGATAGTAGTTACTTCTTGAAATACCAAATGTGTTACAACCCATACTTCATAGCTTTGAATAGTCAAAGTTTTCTTGTAAAAATGGGAGTGCATGATGCAATTCGAGTTTTTTGTTGTGCTATGTGCTCACCATAGAATTACCCGTTAAGGTGCATATTTTATAGTGGAAACATAAGGGAGCTTAGATAAATATGTACTTTGCATCATAAAAAAATTAGGTCCTAGCTCCAAGTATTGGAGGAGTGTTTGTTAAAACCCTAACCCCTTGTTTCTTTAGGAACTTAAGAATTTATGTATGTTGGTTGTAGAATTGGGTATGGTAGGATGAAATTTGGTGGGTAGGTAGAGGAATTCCACATTCTCTATAATATAGAAAATTTTAATAGATTTAATCCAAGAGAAATTGGGTGTGGGACTCAAATTAAAAAATACTTTGATAAAATTTGGTGGGTAGGTAGAGGAATTCCACATTCTCTATAACATAGACAAATTTAATAGATTTAATCCAAGAGATGATAGTGAGTTTATTAAAATACCATACCCATGTCACTATTCAAAATTTAGAAAAACTTGAAACAAAACTAAACTTATTATTTTTTGGGTGTGCAAGATTGTCTAAGTGGTAGGGATTCCCGTACGTCAATTTGGATGCTTCCATGCAAGTCACATTCCTGACATGAAAAAACCTAGGTTAGGAACAACACTCTAAGTCGATGGGTTTGATAGGATGACATCCTCGACGCAGGGAAGCATCTCTCATGTTTCCTTGTGAGGTTTCCTTGGGAAACAAAACTACATGGAAAGAATGTGTTTACTCAATGGTATATGAAATAGAGACAAATATTTGCATGATGTGCATATAAATAACAAAATGAGGTTGGGGGAACATGTACACCCAATCTAATTTCATTAAAAAATATGCCGCTTCGGTGGAGATTCTAGGGCTATAATAGAGTAAAATATTTTGGAGCTGGAATGTCCACATTTTTTGGACCAAGGTATATCATTTATTTATTTTTGTTCAGAAATTTGTTCTTGAATTGCGGGGCTAGCCCATGGTTTAAGAAATAGTGACCCAAGGGAATTTAAGCTGTCAAAATATATGGGGAACACACCTTTCGAGGGCCACGCCAACCCTTAGGATTGTTGGATTTGAAGTATAGCTTCCCAGCTACCTTATGAGGTTTGAACTCAAGTCTCTAGGCAGAATGAGGCCCACTAAAAGAAACTATGCTAGGGGGATTTGAATTTGAGTGTAGGTTAATTAGGAAATGAACGTGTTCTTAAAGTGTAGGTTATTGAAAGAAAATAAAAAATATTGTGCAAGTAATTCTAGGTTTCATGACGTGAAACAATTATTCTCCAATCCATTTAATAAATATGTGGCACACATCATGAGGGATATAAAGTGAGAATAATGTTGCAATAGGATGTTAAAATGTTAAACATATCCCATAAGTATTCATACATAAATTCAAAAACTTACCAAAGGGAATGGTTCTCTATTAATTGGAACATTCTCTTTGATTTCTTGTAGTTGCATTTTTCTCATTTCTTTTCTTCCATGTTTCCTCTATGCTTATATATCGATGCAACCTCCTCACTGAATTGAAATGGATCACTTGTAAGTAAATTGTTTCTTTTAATGTATGTTTTGTTCAACTTTAGTTCTCAAATTTGTTGTTTTAATGGCCTTAAATATTTCATCAAAAAGGAACATGGAACTTACGATTTCGATAAAAGGATATGAAAAAGGTTCATTTAGGAGGTTGAAAAATTATCCAGATCTAGGTGTTCATAGGCTGTTTGAATATGATATTTTGGGGAGCAATTCCATGGAGCCTTATCTTTATGCCTCATGCCTTGCATACTAAATAAAAGGAGAATTCATAGGGATAAGGGATATGAATCGATGCAAAAAACTGCGAGATGGATTTCCTTCACAATCAACCACAATGTATAAGTCCATAAAGAACGAAGAATATCTTAGTTTTGAAGATGCTAGTCCACTTGAGATCTTAACCTTGTAGGTTAGATTAAGTGGTTGAGTGCTTTTTGCTTCATGCAGGTATCGTGGTTGATCCTTTGGGTTGGATACCTCTATTATGTGCCTCATTACTACCATGTCAATTATTTTAATCAATGTCGATGGGTTTATTACCTCACCTTTTTTATATTGCATCTATATTTTCTGATGGAATTTTCTTCATTTTTAGCTTTCTCAACCTCCTTTGAGTCATTTTTCTACAAGTAATTACTTATTTGGCACTTCAATGGACTATAAATCATGGATAATTTTAGGGGCTATATATAACCCATGGGATATATTAAGGGGTTTACAAAAATTTAGTCGATTATTTTGTTATATGGAAAGGATTTTTTCAACTAAAATATATTCACCCAATATTTATTGGAAAAAAAAAAATTTGAATAGCCTCTATATATTAATAAGGAAAATGAAAAAAAAATATTTTTGCTCTACCAAAATCCCCCTCCAATTTATTTTTCGGCCCCAATTTCTAAAGTAAATCTAGTGAAATCATTCCTTCACCACCAATTTTCACTAATGGAGACTCCGAAGGGTTATTTAGCCCTCCATTTTCCTTGTAATTCAGGAATATGGTTACATTTTCCTGTATTTTTAGTCAATTTCATGTGATACCTTCATCGAGCCCTTGATTTCTAGTATTGGAGGGAAAATCAAGGACTATTTTGTGCTATATAAATGCTACAATCATTCATTATTCACCCACTTCATATTGCACTACAATGGTGGAGGTTTTGGTTGATGTGATTCCAATTTTCATTCTTAGTTTTCTCGACATTTTAATCTTTGCATAACATCTCCATTTTTTAAAGATCCGGTCTTTAAGGGCCATGCCGCACATGCAATTTATCAGAGAATTGTAATATCCTGAATTTTGGACCTAACATTTATACGCATGAGCCTATTGATTATGATGTTATCTTGATATTTTCTTTTGATATATTGGGTCGAGGACCCAGTGCATATGAACATGGAAATTTGTTTTATATATTTGGCATAAGCCAATTATTGATGATATATATATATATATATATATTATTGTTTGTGTTGGGCGTGAACCCTAGAGCACATGATTGATGACATGCTTTTTGTTGAGCACATATCTCTGGAGTACATGGGTAATTAATATTTATTGTTGAGCAAGAAGCTCTAGAGCACATGAGTACTTACATTTTTGTTGAGAAACAAGATCTGAAAAACATGAAAAGATAATTGGAAGTGTTGGGCATAAGCCCTGGATCCTTCCATGTTGATGTTGAGCACAAGCTCGGGAGCATCGGATCATTGGCCATTGTATCCCTAGGTGTATCGTATGAGTACATCCTAGTATTATTGTTGAGTGAAGAGCTATGGAACTACACTAAGTTTGTAACTCTCTATTTAATAATTGAGTATGGGCTCTGGTAAGCGCTAGGGTTTACTGAAAAGAATTTAATAATTCTCGATTGAAAATGAATCGAGAAAAATATTGATCTCATCAGACTTATTTATAAGTGATTAAATGAAATTTCAATTTTTTGTATTCTCATCAAGTACTGAAGAACTACCATGTTATACGAGGGAATCCAACATGCAAGGATGTTTAGAGTTTCCTAACCTAGTAGAGCTAACCATATACCTATTTGAACATAATGAAGAAGTGTCATTAAGTCTAAGGATCATGGTATATGATGCCCAAAGACAAAATTTGTTATATTATTATGTATTTTATACATTGTATGTATAAAGAATAAATATAGTAATAATATTAATGATGAAAGGAATAAATAAAAGCTCCATCCATTATTATTTATTATTTAAAGATAATAAATAGTCGAATAACTACAATAGTCTAATTAGGAACTAGTTGAAAGTTCCTAAGTTAAAGTATTAAAAATTACCCAAATTAATTAAAAAGGGTTAAATCAAGAAACAAAGGTTTCTTGATTTAATTGTCATTTTGACTCAAAAAGTGTGGCTATAAAGTCTCAATCCAAGGAAAGGCTTGGGGCTCTGTTCTGATCTATCATTTTGGATTAGTCATATTTCTGCATGTTGTGCTCTTAAGTGATTTCTTGGAGAACATTTTCCTGGAAGGAAAAAGAAGACCTAAGCTAGACCTGATATACTAGCTAGGAAACCCTACCTTAGGAGCTCTAAGATACATGCATGTTGGAGTCTAGCTCAGGGGGATCCAAATTTAAAGCAGGAACAGTTCCGAGTCATGGTTTGGTGGAACGTGGTAGTTCCCAAGTAATTCGGTCATCTAATACAGAGGTCAAATATGCCTATGAATTGTTAATGTTGGTTATTTGAGTGTGCATGTTCAGCCATTAAAAGAGATTCAAGTTACAGTTATGAATCCCTAGACTACCTATTGCATTTTTCGATAATAAATGTTAGATATGTTAGGCAAATGATTACATTGCATTTGCTAACCCTATGTGTTGTTCTCTATTTAAAATATTCTAGGGTTTCATTTTTAAATTATAACCCTAGGCTATAAATTATTTCCTATACCAAGATTTGCCCACGGTTTATTCATCACCTCACTTCTATAATTTTAATTCATTATAAATGTTTATCAATGGTTTTGCATCGTAGTTTTAATGTATGTAGTAGTTATATTGTTCAACTTGTGTTAATTACAAAGTAGGGTTTATTTCAAATCTGTAACCTATCTGTTATTTTGTCCTTTATACTTTACTAACATAAATACATGCTAACTACTAAATCATTTCCATTAAAATAAGCTCATCATAAGCAAATAAAGAGGGTAAGCATAGTGACCATTCATTGGTCTAAAATAAAGTTCCTTTTCCTAATTAAAATCCATGGTCCTAATATTATAAATATACAAAATAAAATTGTATGCCATAAAATTGAATAAGTCCCATCCAATATCAACTCACAACCAACATATAATAATTAACAAAGAACATCACAATATAAACAATTAAAACGATGTAATTACGTTAAAGTCGCAGGAACGATTCCTGTAGACAACCATTAAAATTTTTATTTACATAAACTATGATGCCCATTTATAAAAAAATCTCCAGCAAACAATAATACCATGAATCAATATTTAAACCTCAACAAAGTCTTATACACAGAGGCCGTAGTATCGATTCGGGTGGGCACGCAAGCCAAATCGTAGGCTGTAAATACAAACACCAACATTAATACATATACAGCAATCGTTTAAGATAACCCAACCCCTCGTAACCATATTTAAAATAATATCATCATAATATCTTATACAGTCCAAGCAAGTATTGAAACAATGACCACGATTCAAATCTTGTAGCATCATTTTGTTAGAATAATCAACCCATAGTTACCTACCTTAGAAATTAATTAAATCATTTTTTTCTTATTACCTAGTCTCCTAGATTCCACTCTATGCTAGTTGCCTTCTACATGTCTTAGATATCAACACGTGCTAAAACTGAATCAAGAAATTCTTGAGAAATCTCCTAGAAACAATATTTAGCATGTCTGCTTTATTCCATATCCTCCAAAGCAACTATTTGCTTATTCTGAAAAGCTACATGTTTTATTGAGAATTAAGGCAAAAGGAAAAGATGGACTAGGTGTAGTTGACTTGTTTTTTTTCCACATCATCCGCCTTCCTTTTTTCCTAATAAAAGCATGTATGAGTTGTCTTTCCATCCCTCATTATCTTGTATACTTGACTTAGCCAATTCGTGAGCATCTTCATGGATTTGGAAACTGCTTTATGCACCTATGGGGGATTTAACTAGACTCTAGTAAGCCTACTTTTTGACCTTTTTGAATGGCATCCTTATGTATTTGAATCTCTCATGTAATTATATATTGTAGCAGCATATTACCTCACAAGGTTGGATATTGTACATTTATTCAATACAGATTAGTGTTATGCTCCAATTTCAGTCTCCTTTGGTGTTAATTTTGCATGTTTGTTTAGCAATTTTGTGAGTGTAATTGTTCTATCTCTCGGGTTCAATTTCGACATGGTATAATATCCTTTGTACTTTGATTTCTCTGCTTCCATATTGCTATTACAGGTTTGACATCTTGACTAGGAGCATATTGTGCCGACTGAAGGGCATCGTTTCTGATCTATGGACCAATCTCAGAAGATCATCTTGACTCCATTCAATTTATTTGAGTGGAAATATGAGATTGATATATTATTGAGAGATAAATTTCTCTACAGGGTGACTATGGCAACTGAGGTAGAGCCCAATGTAGCTGTAGAGAAAATCAAATGGCACAACAAGAGGGATGAGGCCTATGGTCTTTTGTGTCTAAGCATTTCAAGAGACCTCCTCTTCCATATTGATGGATTGGCATCACCTAATGAAGTGCGGGAAAATATTTGAGACATTTTTTGTAATACAAATGAGATGAGAGGACATCAAATCGAGAATTATCTGATCTCCTTGAGTCCCAGTAGCTTCGAATCCTTGCAACTCTATTTTTCCAAGTTTAAAGCCCTTATTTTGCAGGTAAAATAGTGTGGGATTGAAAAGAAGGGAGAGCAGCTGGTTTTGTCCATACTATCAAAGCTTGGACCTGACTATTCAGTTTTTGTTTCGACCTTCCATGCCACCAAGTTCACAGCTCGAGCCTGAAAGATGCCTAAGCTTCCAGAATTCACGGAATCCCTCACACAGGAACAATATAAGTTGGTGATGATGGGCACCATCAAACCATCCAAAGACCAAGCTTTGGTTTCTGGAGATTCAAGAGTGGATTCAAAAAGCAAGAAAAAAGATAAAAATAAACCCGATTAAAAGAGAAAGGAAAACAAGTCTCAAGAGGATCCCCAAGGTTTCAAGAAGAACTTCCAGAAGAAGAAGAACAAAGGATAAATGAGAAAGTGTGGATACTGCAGTAAGGGCTATCATCCTGAGAGCTCTTGTATTAAGAAGAAAAATGACATTTTGACCAAACTCCTAGAGAAGAATAACATCTCCCTTCCTGATTGCTCAGAGAAGAGGGAAGGGGGATCAAATTCGAAGGACAGAGAGAGAGTACATGCCTTGGTTGCTAACACATCAAGCTCGGCTAGCTTCACCATAGACTCTGGAGATTCTAGACATATGGTTTCAACAAAAGAGGAATTCTCCTCTCTTGACATGTCAAAAGGTCCACCAATATTTTTGGGAGATGAATCTCTCATTGACAGTTTAGGGAAAGGAAGGATTGATCTTGACCATGGTAAGTTCAATAATGTCTTGTGTGTTCTAGGTCTTGCCTCTAATCTCTTGTCAGTGTATCAGATGAATCACACTAGGTCTCCGGTCATCTTCTCCCCTGATGATGTTGAAATCATTGATATTTCAAATGGTAAAGTCATAGCAAAAGGTGTTGTTGATCACACTTTGAACGTATACATGTTTTCCCATTTTATACCCTACATAAACCCCTCTGCTCTTCTGATTCATGCTAATGAGGCAAGCAATATTTGGCATGAAATATTTGTCCATATTAACTACAAGTACCTTTTTGATTTGAGTGAAAAAGATATGGTCATAGGGTTACTAAAGATCAAATTTTCCAAGGGAGTCTATCAAGGTTGTATACTAGGAAAACACCCAGAGCACAAATTTAAGAGAGCTAGTCATGAGAGAACCTCTGCACCTCTTGATTTGATCCACAGTGACATTACTGGTTGATTTCCTCATATGTCCATGAGTCAAGACAAATATGCGCTAACCTTCATAGATGAATTTTCCAGGTATTGTTGGGTTTACTTCCTAAAGCATTAGTCTCAAGGTTTTGAACTCTTCAAAGTTTTTAAAGCCTTGGTTGAAAACCAGTTTAGGAGCAAACTCAAGATCCTCATATTTGACAATTGTGGTGAGTATGTCAAGTATGAGTTCATTTAGTATTGTAAATATGTAGGTATTTAGATGCAGCATTTGATCCCTTACACACCACAACAAAATCTTGTTGCTGAGAGAAAGAATAGGCCAATGAAGGAGATGGCAACTTGCATGATGGAATCTAAGACTTTGACACCAAATTTTTGGGCCGAGGCTATAAAATGTACATCCTACATCTAGAATAGGGTGCATTATAAGCAGCTTGATGGTATGACTCCTTTCAAATATTGGAGTGGGCACAAGCAAGATGTGACCCATTTCAGGATTTTTGGCTCAAAGGCTTGGGCTAGAATTCCAACTTAAAAGAGAAAGGCTTTGTAACCCCAAAGCCAAGAGTGCCTATTTGTTGGGTATTCTGAAGATTTAAAAGGGTACAAGCTGATCAACTTGAGCACTAACAAATATTTCATTGAATTAAGTGTTCAGTTCGAAGAAGAGCCTTTAGTAGCAGTTGAAGTTAGAGAGTCTTCTCCACCACCAGATACATCGATTGTAAGTGGAGAGACTAATGAGTTTGTTGATTCTAATATTTATGATAATTATGATTTTATTGCATATCCTGACATTCCTACAAGATCAAAATGGGCAGAAAAGACCATTTATGCAGCTGGGGAACTAGCTGGAAATCCTAATGACACTAGGAGGACTAGATCTCAGTTTGAGAGTTCCCTTTGTATGAAATATCCTTTATTTGCTGAGAAGTTCTATGTGATGTTTTAATGAGATCCATGGACATATGAAGATGTAGCACATGATCCAGGATGGGAAAAAGCCATGAAAGAAGAATTCAGCTCGGTCCAGAAGAACGATACTTAGGAACTGGTTGATCTCCCCCCAGGGAGGAAGCTAGTTCAATGTGCATGGGTTTTCAAGACTAAGTTTTCTTTTGATGGTTCACCTTTGAAATATAAGAGAAGACTAGTAGACAAGGGCTACTCACAAGTACATGGTATTGAGTACAATGAAACCTTTGCACCAGTGGAAAAGATGGACTCCATAAGGATAGCTTTAGCCATTGTAGCTTCGAAGCAGTGGGAGGTACATCAAATGGATGTGAAGTGTGCTTTCTTAAATGGAGATTTCACTAAATATATTTACATGTAGCAACCTGAATGGTTTGTTTCTAATCCATATTTAGTGTGCAGGTTAAAGAAATCATTGTATTGGCTCAAGCAAGCCCCCAAGGCTTGCTATGCCAAGATTGATGCCTTTCTGCTATCATTGAGTTTTGTTCGATGCAAGTATGATCCTAATGTAGATTTGAAGCTGATTCATGGTTCTTTGATGATTATTGTCTTGTATGTGGATGACCTTCTGATTACAGGAAGTTCAAAAAAGAGATTGCCTCCTTAAAGGATGCAATGCATTAGAGGAAATTTCAACTCAAAATGGGCCTCCTAAAATGAATTAATAAAATAATAGTGAAAATAATAATAAAATATTTATTAATTTTGGAGGAAGAAAAGAAAAAAAACTACTTTTTTGTTTGTATTTTCGACATATCTCTCCGTGTTTTTACTCAAATTTCAATCGGGAGAGCTTGTTGGATGTGGAATTTAATTCCACATCCAACAAGTACCCACTCGGCATACTTTTGACGGACCCCGCTACCCCAAAAACAAGAAATACCTGAAAAAATGAAATGATGATGTCATCATTCCATTTTTTCAGGTATTTCTTTTTTTTGGGGTAGCAGGGTCTGTCAAAAGTATGCTGAGTGGGTACTCATTGGATGCAGAATTTAATTCCGCATCCAACGAGCTCTCTCGATCAAAATTTGAGTAAAAGCACGGGGCGATATGTCGAAAATACAAACAAAAAGTAGTTTTTTTTATGATACCTATCCCCAAATTTATATTAGAAAAGTGTTTAAGAACTATATGGTATTTCAAATTTAAAGCAATTTCATTGGCTAAAACATGATGACATGGAATTTGAATAAAAGTTAAAAGGCCCATTTTGAGTTGAAATTTCCTCTAATGAACCATGTATTTTCTATGACATATTTTGGATTGTTGAGCCAATTCTTGGATCTCAAAATTTCGCAATCCCAACATGGAATGAAAGTACATCAGTCCAAGTATGTGTTAGTATTTCTAAACAAGTTCAACATGAAATATTGCAAGCCAAGCAAGACTCCCTTCCTTTCAGGAGTTAAGCTTGAAGAAGCAGGTTCTTCTCCTATGGTAAACAATACATTGTATAGGAAGTTGATTGGGTGTTTTCTTTATCTTACACACACTCGACCTGATATATCTTATGCAGTTAGTATGGCTTCAATATACATGGATCGGACTCATGAGATCCACTAGAGAGCATCTAGAAGGATCCCTAAGTTTGTTTAAGGAACAAGAACTCACGGGATCTTCTACAAAGCAAAATTTGATCTTGATTTGATTGGGATTACTGAGAGTCATTGGGAAGGTGACACCACAGATCGAACGTCAGCATCAGGATATGTGTTCATGCTTGTAGAAGGACCAATCATATGGTCAAGCAAGAAGCAGAGTGCCATAGCATTCTCATCTGCAGAAGCAGAGTATAGAAGAGTTGTAAATGCAGCAACTCAATGTTTGTGGTTGTAGGCAATACCTGGAGAATGTGGCTTCGAATCATAGTTTTCAATTATTATCTATTGTGATAATCAGAGCACCATTCAAATATGAAATGATCTAGTTCAGAGACAGTGAACCAAACACATTGAGATCCATATGCACTACATCAGACATCTTGTGCATGACGGTACCATTCATCTACTCTTCTGTGCCTCTTTAGAACAAGTAGCAGACATCTTCACCAAAGTGTTTTGTGAGAAGACATTCAGCAATCTAAAATCACTACTAGGGATTGTTGATCATGCTATGAAGCATGATTTATGACAATATTTCCAATTTTTGTTTTTCCTATCCATGTTTAAGGGAGGATTTTCAACTGGTTTTTTGCCTCTTTCCTTGGTTGTATGCACAAGCAGTATGTAAAGGATGACTAAGCCTTGTTGCTAGGCCCTATAGTTGTCTAATATTTACTCATAAATTCAGTCTTAAGGGGGGGTGTTAGAATAATCAACTCATAGTTACCTACCTTAGACATTAATTAAATTATTTTTGTCTTATTACCTAGTCTCCTAGATTTCACTCTATGCTAGTTGCCTTCTACATGGCTTAGAAGTCAACACTTGCTAGAACTGAGTCATGGAACTCTAGAGAAACCTCCTAGAAACCATATTTAGCATGTCTGGTTTATTCCGCATCCTCCAAAGTACATATGTGATTTTTCTGAAAAGCTTCCTGTTTTATTGAGAATTAAGGCAAAAGGAAAAGCTAGACTATGTGTAGTTGACTTCTTTTTCACCTGCATCATCCTCCCTCCTTTTCTCCTAATAAAATCATGTATGATTTTTCTTTCCATCCCTCATTATCTTTTGTACTTGACTTATCCAATTCGTGACCATCTTGGTGGATTTGGAAACTGCTTTATGCACCTATGGGGGATTTGACTAGATTTAGTAAGCCTATTTTTTGACCTTTTCGAATGGAATCCTTATGCATTTGAATCTCTCATGTAATTATATATTGAAGTAGCATATTACTTCACAAGGTTGGCTATTTTACATTTATTCAATACAGATTAGTGTTATGCTCCAATTTCAGTCTCCTTTGGTGTTAATTTTGCATGTTTGGTTAGCAATTTTGTGAGTGTAATTGTTCTATATCTTGGGTTCAATTTCCACACATTTTACATCCATCATGGGCCACGCTATACAAAGAATATATGTGGGGTATAATAATAAGTTAAATACACTAAAAGAAGGTCATCAGACCCTCGCTCTACCCTTGCGTTGTAAGCACGGCCTCGACCATATTTAATAATACACAGTACCCTAAATCAAACCTTGCATTATCATGCCCTATCAAAAAAATCAATCTATAACAATGATAGCAATTCTGGGTTTACACCCACGGCTCTTATATTCTTCCTTACACATTAATAATTAAATATAGTAATTTATGTAATCATTTGAGCTATCACAAATTCCATGGAGAGCGCTCATGCAATTCATCGTGTGGCATCAACCTGTTGCTGCCGCAACCTTTCTCCCCGATTTTAGTTTTTCACTTAAACTCTGGGACCACCATTATTTGCTGGGATCGATTGTTGAAAGCTTGGCGCCTTTGAGCATATCTTTGCGTTTGAAGTTGATTGCCCACCCTTTTGCTTGCTTCGTTCAGTTTATCTTGAGTCGCATGGTCTATTTTAGTACCCGTAGAGCATGAAAATTTTTCCTTAATGAAGGAAATTGATTTTCGGCCGCAATTGGGCATTAGCGCTGTTGGTTTTCTCTTTGGATTGGGTCTCTTTCGGAATATGTTGAGTCCTCACTCACCCGCCGTTGCGGCTCCGAGATCAAACTGCCCTCCCGATTGAAGTTTCATCCGACGCCCGATTCATTGGTTCAAACCACTTGCTCCTGAGTTTCTACTTACCCGCCGTTGCGGTCGGGGGGATGAAGTCAGCTGTCGACGTGAGTTTCATCCGACGCCCGAGCTTTATCTTTTTTTTTTTTGAGCCTCCGTCGCCTGTCTTCAGCATTTGTCCCCTCCGCCGTTGCAGGTGGCAGAGCAATCTAGCTTCCGATACGTTCCTTCTAGGCGTCCAATTTCCTTGGTCGCATGCGTTGTCACTCACCCGCTTATTATGCTCCTCCGCGGTTGCGGCTCCTGAATCCTTACCCATCCGATGCAGTATTCTCGGCCCATCCGATCCAAATATTTCCCGACTGCCGACTCATTTTACCGTGAGTTCTCGCCCAGATGAACCAGGCCAGCTTTTTCTGGATTTTTCATCATAGTTAAAATTTTTCGATGCTTAATGTCTCATGTTAGTGGATAATGCACTAAAGTTATATGCAGGGAGAATCCCATAGATCGCTAGAGCAGTCTACGGCGAGGAAAAGGACAACCCAAGCGGATGATAGAGGCATCGACGCGGCGTTTTCAGCGGCTACTGTCAGGAGGTAAAATGCCTATGGAAATGATTAAGGAAAACACAACGACCAGAGAAGAAAAGGAATCGTCAAGGGCATTGAAAGGTCACACGCTTAGGGCAACCCAAGGGGCAGTAGCTGTAATTTAAATAGGGGGAATGAATACTGAAGGAGGGCTTTTTCCCTTAGAAAATTTTGTAATTGTTTGCTTGTAAGAGGAACTACTTCGTTTTGCTAAGTGAACTGCAATTTTGTCTGCTGGAAAGAGTAAAGAAGTGGAATGTACCAATGCAATTCGATGAATAATGTTGAAGAGGAACTATTTCATTTTCAGCTGTATTTCATTTGCTGTAAGAATATTTGATGTTTTGAACCTACGTTCTCGTTAAATGTTCTTCAGTAGTTTTTCTGGGATATATTTTCACTAAGAGCAATAAATGTTGTTATAGAATGATCGGCTATCTGGTTATTTGAATATTTGTAAGCGTTCATGTGCTTTAGGAGAAGTATCAGCTATCTGTGATTTTTCTTACTGTATATGATAATGTATTGCTCAGCCAAAATGATAACCATGCTCCCAGGGATAGTGTAGATAGTTAGCTTATTTATTTTGTATCCGGTTGAATGCTTGTGAGCAAGACGAAAGGTAAGAACCTGTGCATCACTTTGTGACCACTCCCTATTTATGACCAACCTGCATTTAGTTAGGGACATGCATATCATTCTTTTAAGTCAAAATAAAAAAACTCGGTGGGCCGGGCCGCAACCGGTAAAGCCTTTGTTTGTTACCTGACCTACGGTAGCCGGACCGCAAACCAGACGGATTCCCTATTCCAAACATTCAACGGGCTAGTTGGGAATGTTGATTGGGGAGAATCCCTAACTGTTGCCGCCTGCGAATTTCTAGGCCTCAACAGTTTTGGCGCTAGAAGGAGGGCCGCTAGTGCATGGCTGGCTGAGGAAACCCGTTTTACAGAGATTATTCCGCTGGTTACAGTTCTGAAAGTAGTGGACCACTAAATCCAATTCCAGAAGAAGAAAACAGAGAACATCTATATCCTATTCGCAATGAAATTGTAAATGATCTAAGAAGACATACCCGTGCGTATGTAAAGAAGATCAGAGGGTTGCCAATTATCCCCGATTTGCCTAGAAGAGAGTACAAGAAGAAATACTTTCCTATAATAGAAGATTCGGTGTTGGTTGGAGACTGGAAAGAGCTTGTGGAGACTTCCTTACAAGAGATTGAATTTCCTTTGAACGAAATAGGCCCAGACTCTCCTGTTCACACCCCTGTTGGTTCACATCCTCCCACCCCTGTTGTTTCACCTCCGTATTCTCTAACCTGACTCATGGTCGGTGTTAACGCCAATCAACCCCCACCTAATCCTCCACCGCCTGCATGGAAAGCCAGATCACCTCTAAATCTGACCCCACCTCTGCACGACTTACCTCAATCCTTCGAAAATTTATTGCCTAAGTTTGATCCCAATGAGAAGATATTGGTAGACGACCACTTGCAGAGTTTTTATTTGGCTATAGAAGGATTAAGGGCAGGGGAGCATGAAGATGTCGTTTGTAGACTTTTCCCACATACCCTCAAAGGAGCTGCGGCTTCGTGGTATTTTGGATTGCCTGCCAATTCTATCCCAGATTGGTTTACTTTCGAGAGAATGTTCACAAGTAAGTATGCCATCCAAAAGACTCACGCTGCCCTCATGAAAGGACTTTATGCATTGAAGAAAGAGAAAAAAGAAAAAGTGCACAGCTTCACACAAAGGTTTGCAGCATATCTAAAAAACTTCTTCGAAACAGATAAGCCTTCAGACAAAGTACTGATCGAATACTATACTTCAGTGTTGGGTCCTGATTTAGCCATGTTTACAAAAGGCAGAGCCAAACCTACATTGACAGAGACCTATGAAGAGGCAGAAGTGGTGGAAGCGGAGAGAGAAAGTGTGGAGGACTATCTGGAGCAATCAGGAGAGAGAGGTGCGGGAAGAAAAACCTTACTGTTCACCAAGCCAAAAGAAGAAAAGACGCTAGACTATGAAAGTATGGCTAAAATGATGCAAAAGCTGTCTAATAAGGTCATAGACTTAGAAAAGGAAAAAGAAACACAAATTTTTTTCAGGCCATACTATAAGAAAAGAGAGGATAGCAACCAGACCCAAACTCCTCCTCAAAAAACGGGATCCATGAATCTGACAGAAATAGGGATGGAAAATTTCTGTACTTTTCATCAACAGCCTCATTCCGAAAAAAACTGTCCGCAATGGATAAATTCTATGACATTGGTCATGAATTAGATGTTGGATTCGAGATTGACAGAAGAAGATGATGATGAAAGGAAAGAAAATGCCGCATCCACTTCTACGAAATACCAGGAGGAAGAGACTTTGGCATTATGGAGTTCTGTCTCCGTACTCGACGCAGAAGAAGAAAATACACAGGGACGCAAAGATATCAGGGAGGCTAACGTCACAACTAGGAGCAAAGGGGAGGTTAGTGATGACAGTCTTCTGCTCCCAAAGATTCGAAGGCTGCAAAGAAATATAAAAAAGAAATTTCAAGACAAATCATTGGCTGATCAGATTCCGGAATTTACCATTACCAGCTAGAATCCGAAGCAAAACAGGACGCCGCCTAGGCCAAATGAAGAGAATGTGAATGCTGATAAATCGTATTCCATTAGAAAACTAATCGAATATGACGTTGTTGAAGATTTAAAGAAAATAAAGGCAAACGTCCCGCTGTTTGAAATGTGCAAAGTGCCTCAGCAGAAAGAAAGATTGTTGAAAGCGCTGGAAACATCAGAAGAGAAGTTGCCCACAGACAATCAGCCTCGGGAGGAAGAAGAAATTGGGGAAGCTAGTACTGGAGGTAAGTCTAAAACCAAACATCCACCTTTCCTCTTGACGTTTGAAATTTTTAATCATAACATGCACAATTGTCTAGCGGATTCAGGGGCGTCAATTAATGTCATGCCCATATCAGTATGTAAGAAAATAAATGGGCAGCCCAAGCCAACCACGTGGAAAGTGGTGCAGTTGGATAGGACGGATGTCAAGGTAGTTGGCGAAATGGAGGACGTGCTAATCCGCCTGGCATCCGATGATAGAGTGTGCCAAGTCATCAACATTGTAGTGGCTGACATACAAGATGCTTACAGATTGGTTTTGAGCAGAGATTAGTCGGCCAAATTAAATGGGTATTTCACCACAGATTGGTCACATCTTTGGTTGCCGTACAAAGGGAGTCCTAATCAGATCAAGGTTTTGAGAGAGCCTCATATGAAGTACAATGTCACTCAATTGGATGGGAATAATGTACCAGTTGAATCTGTATTGGGAAACTACTTTCTTGAAATAGAACCAGGGAATTATCAAGCGGAAGAGGCTAGCAGCACACCTAACACCCAGCCTGATCTCCTTCGTTTTTCTCAGGCTGATGAGCTTGACTGTAAAATA
>LPNX010282372.1:66813-89572 GCA_001517045.1 Pseudotsuga menziesii
CAGCCAGGTTGGTTCCCACTAATAACAAATGCTCTATCGAATTGCTTTTCAGGCCATCGGTACTCGACATGATTACCAACTTGCGAGTATTTGATGATGATCAACAAATAATCGAATGTTTGACAAATGATGAGACTTTTAAAGGAGCTATCATAGACGATGAGGAACATCAGGCTGAAATGAAATATGACAATTTCATTCCCAAAGGAGTCAGGACACTGGATAAAATGTTTGACTTGAATGAGAAATTTAGGAGACCCGCTAATGTGAAGACACACAGCTCAACTTTACAGTTCGAGCTAATAAACTTAGGGACTGAAACGGAGCCCAAGTTTGTGAACCTCGGCAAATGTTGTTCACCAGCAGAAAGAGACAAGTTCCTCAGTTTGTTTAAATAGTACAAAGATGTCTTTGCATGGACGTATGCAGATTTAAAAACTTATGATACTAATATCATCAAACATATCATTCCTATAAAAGCAAGCGTCAAACCATATCAGCAGCCATTGAGGAAGATGCACCCAAAGCTGGAACCACTAATTCAAAGCGAGGTGAAGAAACTCCTGGATGTTCGGATTATCTTTAAAGTCAGGCATTCTGAATGGGTGTCAAACCTGGTGCCTGCCAGGAAAAAATCGGGAGAGATTAGGCTGTGCGTGGACTTCAGAAATCTAAATCGCGCCTCAGACAAAGACAATTACCCGGTACCTCCCATGGAGCAATTGCTACAGATGGTTTCTGGCTCTGAAATGTTTTCATTGTTGGACGGTTTCTCTGGTTACAACCAAGTGCTAGTAGCCGAGGAAGACAGATTAAAGACAACATTCAGAACTAAATGGGGAACGTTCGCCTACAGAAGAATGCCTTTCGGACTTATTAATGCAGGAGCGACATTCCAGAGAGCTATGGATATAGATTTTCGGGGACTGATAGGACGAAGTGTGGTAGTTTACCTTGATGATATCACAATATTTTCCAAGAAACGAGGGGAGCACGCGTTCTACCTAAAGCAAATTTTCGAGCTTTGTCGGAAGTATGGCATTTCCCTCAATCCTAAAAAATGAATGGCATTTCCCTCAATCCTAAAAAATGCGTGTTCACTGTCACAGAAGGAAAGTTACTGGGGCATATATTTTCAAAGAAAGGTATCTCTATAGACCCAAAAAGGATTAAGGCCATTGAACAAATTCCCATGCCTCATAATAAGAAGGGAATGCAATCCTTCATGGGAACAATAAACTTTGTAAGAAGATTCGTGCGTGATTTTTCCCAGAATGTCAAACCATTGCAGTAGATGGTCAAGCAAAACACACAGTTTAAGTGGACTGAGACTGAAAAGAATGCTTTCAGTAAAATCAAGACCGCTGTTGCACATGCACCCTCTCTTAAAAGTCCAGACTTTGACAAAGACTTTATTATGTATACTTTTGCGTCCGATGATTCATTGGCAGCCGTACTTATGCAAAAGGAAGATGGGGGTGATGAATTCCTAATTTCTTTCATGAGCACTGGGCTACAGGGGGCTGAATTAAACTACCTAGCCATTGACAAACAGGCATACGCAGTATTTAAGGAAGTCAAGCAATTCAGACCTTATATACTAAAAAATCAAACCAAGGTAATAGTCCCTTACCCAGCCGTAAGATCCCTTCTCATTCAAAAGGAATTGGGAGAAAGAAGGGGCAACTGGGTAACAGCCCTTCAAGAATACGATTTGGAATTCAAACCAGCCACTATAGTGAAAGGTCAGGGGCTATGCAAGTTGATGACTGGAAGCAGTAATAGTGAAGAACAGGCATGGGATAATGAAGCCGAATTGCATGTAATGGATGTTTGTCCTTTATTCACAGCTCCTGAATCTTGGTATAGAGACCTTGTACATTACCTGCAATCAGGGGTATTTCCTGAACATTGGAGTTCCAAACAAAGAAGAGCTTTGCGTCTAAAGTCAGCTTCCTACCAACTCGTAGAAGGCATATTATTCAAAAGAAACTATGATGGAGTCCTTCTAAGATGTCTGGAAAGAGAAGACGCTGAGAAAGTAAGTCTGAATTACACGATGGTGCGGCCGGCGGAAATTATTCAGGAGACACTACAGCCCACATAATCCTTAGGGCCAGTTACTATTGGCCAACACTCTTCAGGGATGCACATGCGCACGTCAGAAAATGTGATACTTGCCAAAGATGTGGCGGAAGACAACCCAGAGCAGCAGCACCTCTAAAGCCTGTAATGATCACTGAGCCTTTCGAGAAATGGGGAATAGACGTCATTGGAGAAATAAAGCCAAATTCCTCCCTACTACACAAGTATATTCTTACTGCAACTGATTATTTCACCCGCTGGGTCGAAGCTATTCCATTGCGCAAGATAAATGAAGACGAAGTCATCAATTTTCTACAAGACCATATCATGACCAGGTTTGGGGTTCCAAGTTCGTTAGTTTTTGATAATACTAAATACTTTTCATCCATTAAGATTACTGCATTTGCTCATGAGAAAGGGATAAAATTACACTATTCTGCTAACTATTATCCACAAGGGAATGGCCTGGCTGAATCCTCCAATAAAAACCTCATTAGAATCCTGAAGAAGACCGTCATAGAAAACCAGCGAAGTTGGCACTCAGCCTTACCCAATGCCCTGTGGGCTTATAGAGTTACCCCTAAGTCTGCCATAGGAGTGTCACCCTTTACCCTTGTGTACGGAAAGGAAGCCATCCTTCCCCCCAAAATCCTGCTCCCGTCTTCCATACTAGCTCAAGAGTCTAGGGGGTCGGATGATGAAGTTCTCCAAGTAAGAATATACAATCTTTTGAAAGTAGAAGAGGCCAGATCCAAAGCTAGAGAACGTTTCTAGCAGCAGCAGGAGGTAGTGAAAAGATGGTTTGACAAGCACAAAGCCGGGAAGAAGGACTTGGAAGTAGGGGACCTTGTCCTAAAATGGGATCATCCCCATGATGAGAAAGGGAAGCACACTAAGTTCCAACAGTTATGGGTAGGTCCGTTTCAAATCACCGCTAAACTTGGCCCTGCTACCTATATGTTACAGTATTTACAGGGATGGGAGGAGAACCTGCCAGTGAATGGTCTGGTTCTCAAACCTTATTTTTCTTAAGTTGTTTTTGAGCTTTCTGACTTGTACATAAATAAGCTGTGTTGAGTTATGCTTTCATTTGTTTTAAGCGAGTCTTTGCTTTCAATAAAGGTGGTTAACTCGTGTTTATGTGGGGAACTCCAAATTTCTGGAAATGGTAAACATTCGTTGAATAGTTAGACTGTGGTTTTCCATGTAAATTTCTTCCACCAAATAGTTTCTCAAAATCTTTGTGTGCATTGAGGTCCTGCTTAACCTCCTGTAAGGTCAATCAGATTCAAGAGTCTAGAATACTATGCTGAGGCTCCGCGCACTTTACACTTAGAATCTAAGGGGCGATGACAGGGGACCCATGGAGAAGAGAAAGATGAACAGGGTGTTAAATCTAAATGATCCCATGCTAGGAAATAAATTCCAGAAGGCAGATAAGAGTCAAAATTATTATAAAAACATCATGCTCCAAAGCTAAATCCAGATCATAAAGTACTAATTTTCCAATGATCCTCTTCGTCCGTGAGATGAAACCTTAAGCACATCACTCACACAAAAGGGCACTATGGGATAGAGGATCCTGAATTAAAATTCAGTAAGAAAGGCATGCATGGAGACTCTCAACAAAAAAGTACAAAATCCGAAAAGCACAAAAGCTGCTAAGATATCATGGGAATGAGGAACAAATGAACGTTTCTGTTCATCACCTGCTACAATCCTGTGGTGTCCAATGTCATTAGCCCCTGAAAACAAAATTAATAATGAACTCATATTTTGGCCTCGGCAGAGTTGTCCGGACTCGAAAATCTTGTCTCATTGCCCGAATTGGACCAATGTCAATGATCGAGGTACACACTTCTGTTATCGAGAAATCTGTATAGCTGGAAAAGTTCAATGGATACATTTGTTGTAGGACAGTCTGCTATTCAAGGAAGAAATCACCCAGAGATCTAGGTTCACCAGGAAATCGCCAGTTGTTGCTGCCGCAACCTTTCTCCCCGATTTTAGTTTTTCACTTAAACTCTGGGACCCCTCCTCACCATTATTTGCTGGGATCGATTGTTGAAAGCTTGGCGCCTTTGAGCATATCTTTGCATTTGAAGTTGATTTCCCACCCTTTTGCTTGCTTCGTTCAGTTTAGCTTGAGTCACGTGGTTTGTTTTAGTACCTGTAGAGCATGAAAATTTTGCCTTAACGAAGGAAATTGATTTTCGGCCGCAATTGGGCCTTAGCGCTGTTGGTTTTCTCTTTGGATCGGGTCTCTTTCGGAAGATGTTGAGTCCTCACTCACCCGCCATTGCGGCTTCCAGATCAAACTGCCCTCCTGATTGAAGTTTCATCCGACGCCCGATTCATTGGTTCAAACCGCTTGCTCCTGAGTTTCTACTTACCCGCCGTTGCGGCCGAGGGGATGAAGTTAGCTGCCGACGCGAGTTTCATCCGACGCCCGAGCTTTGTCTTTTTTTTTTTTAGCCTCCGTCGCCTGTCTTCAGCATTTGTCCCCTCAGCCGTTGCGGGTGGCAGAGCAATCTAGCTTCCGATACGTTCCTTCTCGGCGTCAGATTTCCTTGGTCTCCTGTGTTGTCACTCACCTGCTTCTTATGCTCCTCCGCCGTTGCGGCTCCTGAAGCCTTTCCCATCCGATGCAGTATTCTCGGCCTGTCCGATCCAAGTATCGCCCGACCGCCGATTCATTTTACCGTGAGTTCTCACCCGGATGAACCAGGACATCTTTTTATGGATTTTTCATCATAGTTAAAAGTTTTCGATGCTTAATGTCTCATGTTAGTGGATAATGCACTAAAGTTATATGCAGGGAGAATCCCATAGATCGCTAGAGCGGCCTATGGCGAGGAAAAGGACAACCCAAGCGGATGATAGAGGCATCGACGCAGCGTTTTCAGCAGTTACTGTCAGGAGGTAAAACGCCTATGGAAATGATTAAGGAAAACACAACGACTAGAGAAGAAAAGGAATCGTCAAGGGCACTGAAAGGTCACACGCTTAGGGCAACCCAAGGGGCACCAGCTGTAATTTAAATAGGGGGAATGAAGACTGAAGGAGGGATTTTTCCCTTAGAAAATTTTGTAATTGTTGGCTTGTAAGAGGAACTACTTCGTTTTGCTAAGTGAACTGCAATTTTGTCTGCTGGAAAGAGTAAAGAATTGGAATGTACCAATGCAATTCGATGAATAATGTTGAAGAGGAACTATTTCGTTTTCAGCTGTATTTCATTTGCTGTAAGAATATTTGATGTTTTGAACCTACGTTCTCATTAAATGTTCTTCAGTAGTTTTTCTGGGATATATTTTCACTAAGAGCAATAAATGTTGTTATAGAATGATCGGCTATCTGGTTATTTGAATATTTGTAAGCGTTCATGTGCTTTAGGAGAAGTATCAGCTATCTGTGATTTTTCTTACTGTATATGATAATGTATTGCTCAGCCAAAATGATAACCATGCTCCCTAGGGATAGTGTAGATAGTTAGCTTATTTCTTTTGTATCCGGTTGAATGCTTGTGAGCACGACGAAAGGTAAGAACTTGCGCATCACTTTGTGACCGCTCCTTGTTTTTGACCAACCTGCATTTAGTTAGGCACGTGCATATCATTCTTTTAAGTCAAAATACAAAAACTCGGTGGGCCGGGCCGCAACCGGTAAAGCCTTTGTTTGTTACTTGACCTACGGTAGCCAGACCGCAAACCGGATGGATTCCCTATTCCAAACAGTCAACGGGCTAGTTGGTAACGTTGATTGGGGAGAATCCCTTACTGTTTCCGCCTGCGAATTTCCAGGCCTCAACACAACCCTACGCTATCACAAATTAACACCTAAGTTTATAAATGGAAGCATTTAAACACATGAAAACCAGATATGAAAATGCCACATAAAACCTACCTCTAAATAACAAGAACACAATATAAAACAACGCAGTATAAATATATTTACACATTATCCATTTAAGTATTAAATTGATTTTACACAATCATCCAATGGCCATGGAACCATTTCAAGAAATGGGGCTTCCTTGGTTTTAAACCCAAAAAATAAACATGATTTACCATTACATACAGAGTGAGTCAAATTGCACCAAACATCCCTTTGTATTTCCCATAGTATAATTTTAGTTACAGTCCTAAACTTTGTAAACTCAGGCCCGTAGGAAAAATGAAAAACCCCACAGTGAAAACCCCAACCAAGAGATGATCTAAAACACAGTCCTATCCATAAGGCCGAGAGGTGACAAGAACAATTTTTCTTAACATGCTTACCATGCACCTTATGCCATCACCACAAACAAGTTGCAAATTTTGAGCCATGAAGTTCCACACCGGCCTTGTCACCTGCAACCACCAAGCACACAAAGGATGAGAAGTATGAAGCCAAGATAAGAAAACAAACAAACAACACAATATTGTAAAAACCACAATGATGGACATACGTTCGTTACTTTCGAATTTTCCTTCACCCACAGCGCAAAGCTAAGAACAAGCAAAACTCAATGAAATGACCACATCCATCGTGAGCCAAGACCTAAGCTTGGGTTTTCGCAAACACCAAGGTGCATTAATGGCTACAGCCTATAAATCATATTAACATTCAAAACCCACTTCTCTAAAGTCTCTATTCAATCCATTATCATTTTCCATGCAAGTCTTAAATCCCAAGGTATAATGTTTAAACCATATGTTATATTCGCTACCCCGAAGTCATATGCAAGGGTATAAGTATTATATGATTCACATGCTCTAGGATATAAGCCTTTAAACCTTAGCTTAATGATTTCCCTAGGCTCTAATCCAAGGACCATGGCATATGAAATATGCCATGGTAATATCATTATGTAGAGAGAAAAAATTTCGCCTTTCGTAAAAAATTATAAAACCTTCCAAGAACAATACAAATATGTCTTATTACTTTTAAATACAATAAACATGAATTCCAAATAGATTAAGATAGGAGCAATGGATTCATAATTACATAATGAATAGAAGGTATCGCATAGATAATTGAGCTAGGTGTTTAAATCATAGACATAGTAATTATTTCATTATCAAGCTGAGTCTGTAAGAAATCATAAAAAAACTAGTAGGTGGATTTAATGTTGAAAACATCCAACACTCCTTAAAACAAGTCTCTGTCGCTAGGTATAATTTTCATAGAATAAAAGAGGTGCCTTAGTTCGAATAGAACTAAGTAAGCCTTCTAGATGAGTAGACACTTCACCTCCCCGAGAGTTACATGGGAGAACAAGTCTCGCCACTCCGCCCACTTTAGTTCCAAAAACAAAGTTAAGTTAAAATGATATAAATAACAAGTAAGACTATGAAGAAATGAACGAATCATATAATCAAGTAACGGCACATACACAATAATGTATAACCATAAGAATAATGTAGTAAACAACATTAGGACATCATAAGTAGAATATAGTAATATTCATAACTGAAAGTAAGATGATAGAACGTAAGAACAACTTACGACCAAACAGTGGTAAGGTTACTGTACATTATATTCCGCAATTTAAATAATGTTTTATTTACGTAGTTTTTACTAGCCTAATAAGTTTTGTTTATTTTCAATTTTTGGGGACATTAGAAGTGGTATCAGAACCTAGTTGCAATACTAAGAGACCTATGGGCACACCAAGCATTCACTACAAAGAAAATAAAGTATGTTATTAAGTTTTCCTACTAACATAATTTTCTTTTTTGTTATTTAAAATTTTTGAAATTTCAAGAAAGTTTTACACGACAATTTAGAATATGAATACTGAAGAAGATCATAGTCAGAAATGAAAGATGAACACCCCAACCTTGGAAGCAGATCTGGTGGTAGAGTTAAATTATGATATTTTGAAGACAATATACAGTCTTCAAGTAGAATTGCAAAGTTTTGGAGAATATAGTCTGAACAAAAGAAAGGAACAACAAGCTATTAATGAAGCATTAATGAGAAATATGATGAGAAGAAGCTTGTAGGGTAAACCTACTCTGTCCACAAAAATATCAAAAAGAGAAACGTATGCCTAAAACACTGAAAGGAGATCATCACAGTCCTTCCAGTGATGATTCTCTTTCTCCTCGCAGAAAGAAGAAAAGAAGCAATGACAGTCTTTAGGGATATTTTAGAAAAATAAGAGCCCCGACCTATGAAGGTGAAGTAAACACTAGGGAGAAGGTTGGAGAGTGGTTGCTGGGCATGAGAAAATATTTCCATGTCCATAACTACTCAAGTGAGATGAAGGTTCAACTTGCCACCTATAATTTGAATGGCAAGGAAACAAGATGTTGGAGAGACCTGAAACACACCAAGAAAGATGAGCTAGAGAAATACGCTCAGATAATTTCTGAAAAATATTCCAAGAGAAATATATGTCGAAAATGTTCTTTGATAGAAAGGTGAAAGAGTTTCACAAGCTACGCATGGGATCCATGACTATGGATTCTTTTATTAACAAATTTATAGATCTATTACATTATGTACCATATATTAAGGATGAAAAAGTAAAGATCCAAAAAAATTTAGGATGTCTTCCTCCCAATTTTTTGGAAAGGATTGAGTTCAACATGCCAAAAACTTTGGATACCACACTCCACAAATATGGGCTCTCTTGTGAGCATGGAAAGCTAAAACAAGAGAACATGAACCGAAACAGAGACAAGTCTAAGAACTTTTCTCATAACCGCAGGCTTGGGTTTAACCCACAACCATACAGAAAGAAGAAGAATAGCTTTCCAGCAAACAAGAACTTCAATAAATCTGGTACGAAGCCTTATGTACCAACTTCTAATGGTAAGAAGCTAGTAGTAAGTGGGGCTAATGCTACCGTGCTATAGATAAAGTGCTAGAAATGCAGCGGGCCTCATTATGCTCGAGATTGTAAGAACAAGAACAATGGGGTCTTGCATAACTTACAAGAATAACTAACCATCGAGGACATAGTGGGAACACTGCGAATTTATGCAGCATTGGATCGCTGATAGGCAGACCATCAAGCTACAATGGTTGAGATAGAAGGTTATATATTGAACACTTATATTTCAATACTTATTGATCCTGATGCTTGTTGGAGCTATGTTTCACCTAAAATTATTGATGTATGCAAACTAGGAAAAGTAAAGCATGATAAACCTTAGCTGGTTCAGTTAGCCACATGTACGAAACATAAATTTTTCGAAATAGTTAAAATAATGTGAGGTAAACTTGAATGGTTTTCCAATGAAAGTAAACCTGAACATCCTACCCTTAAGATCATATGATACAATTATCGGCATGGACTGGTTGGAGAAGCACCATGTTATGCTCAATTGCTTACAACAGTCAATCTTTTGTACAGATAGACAAGGGAACCAAGTAAAGGTTTAGGAATTCCAAAGAAAGTTTTTGTAAGAAAATTATCTGCCTGACAAGCAAAGAAATGCGTTAGGAAAGGCTGTAAAATGTTTGCATAGAAGACTTCCTCGTTCTTGAATAATTCAAGAATGTGTTTCCCAAGGAAATCCCAGGATTCCCACCAAAACGAGACCTATACTTTTCCGTCGAACTGACACCAGGATTAGTTCTGGCTTCCAAATCCACTTACCACATGAGTGCACCTGAGTTGGTGGAACTCAAACTGTAGTTCCAGAAATTGATAGAGAAAAGGTATATATGACCTACTATGTCCCCTTTGTGAGAACCGATATTGTCCTTGAAGAACAAAGATGGTACAATGTGGATGTGCATTGATTACCGTTAGTTGAACAAAATGACTATCAAGAACCATTATCCACTTGCTAGGATTGATGACTTGTTCGATCAGGTGGGAGGAGCCAAAATATTTTCAAATATTGACATATGATCTCGGTACCATTAGGTACATATTCAGGACTAGGATATTCACGAAACCACCACTACGAGTTTGTAGTGATGCTGTTCGGGTTGACCGATGCACTTACGAACTTTATGTGTATGATGAACACCATATTCAGTAAGTATCTGGATAAGTTTGACTTGGTATTTATAGATGACATCTTGGTTTGTTCCAAGAATAAAGAGGAACATAAAGACTACCTTCACATAGTACTACCACTGTTACGAGAACAACAGCTTTACGCTAATTTTAGTAAATGTGATTTTTACAAACCATAGATCAGTACTTAGGTCACATTATATCCAATACAGGGATAGTTGTGGACCCGAAAAATATTAGAGCCATAAAGGATTGGCCTACCCTTGCTAGTGTCACTGACAAATGCCTACAAGTTTTTGATTGTCCAAACCCTAAATGTTTAATGGTTTCATGTATCCAATGCAAGGAGCCCAGTCACCTACCTTTACCGTGTGAAGAGAATGTGAAAACATCTGAGACTGCTGCTCGTAGAAAAGTTGAAGAGAGGATGACAAAGGCAGTTGTAAGAGAATGTAAAACCTGCAACTCAGAGATATTAAAGATTGATGGATGCAATAGGGTGACGTGTACTAGGTGCAGAACCACTATGTGTTACGTTTGCCGACAGGCCATCTCGTCCAACTATGAACATTTTTGTGATCATCATGATCACCGAGAACCTGGAAAACCCTGCAAAATATGTAAGGTCCAAAAGCGTAGTTTGTGGCAGACTGAGGTCGACGATAATGTGGCACTCGAAGCTAGGGAGGAAGCATTAAAAGAATCGGGAGAGAAAGAATTTGGAGATCAGAAAATTGGGCCTCCACTACAAAAGCAAACAGTACAATCGTCCAATCTGCCTCTGCCACTAGGCGCAATAGAATTTGTTTATCAGGATATTTACGTTAATGTTTATTGGGATGATCACCATAATGTTTATGGGTATGTACAAGGTAACGAAGCATTGGACGAGCACCACATCCAGCAACTGCTACAGGTAGTTGCTCGTCAGTTTGCAAACATGGCGAATATCCCTCCACCACTGGTTCCACCACAGATAGTGAGAGCTGATGTAGATGAGCTTGCAAATATACAATTACAGGCTAACGAAGGGCATGCCAGAGGTGAATTGGAGGAGCAGCAACTGCTACATCTAGCTGCTTATCAGTTCGCAATCATGGCGAATAGGGCCCAAGAACCTGACAGAGCTGTGTTGGAGGAGGAGCAGCACATCCCTCTACCATTAGCTCCACAAATCGTGAGAGCTGACGGAGATGATGATCACGTTGCGAACATGGATGTACAAGGTAACGAAGGACACAGAGCTAAACTGGAGGAGCAGCCACTACAACACCTAGTTGCTTATCAGTTTGCAAACATGGGGAATATCCCTCCACCAGAAGCTCCACCACAAATCGTGAGAGCTGATGCAGATGAGCTTGCAAATATGCAATTACCGGCGAACGAAAATGATTTGAGGGAAGAACAAAGGGCTGAAGATAAAGAAAATGGCAGAGCTGTATTGGAGGAGGAACAACACATCCCTCCACCAGTAGCTTCATGAGAAATCGTAAGAGCTGATGATGAGCATGCAAATATGCAACAACAGGGTAACGAAGATGATGGGACCGAAGAACAAAGGGCTCAAGATAAAGGAACGATCAAGGATGGCGATCTCCAAAGCAATTGATTTCGGTTCAATCAACTTTGGTATGTTTTTAACTTTTGTATGTTTTTCTTTAGTTTATTTAATTTAGTTATTATAATTAATATACACGGAAATCTTTGATTTAATCACTTACTTACTTTCACATACTTGATTTCATTTTATTATAATTTTTTATATTTAGTGTTTTTCTTTAATGGAATGGTTTTCCTACACAATGGAAGTGGATAGTAGAAATGCAGAAGTCTTTCCTTACCTATAATTGTTGAAATACTAATTATTGGCTGATCTTCATATATTGTTTACCGAATTTAGTTGAAGTCTGTAGTTGGTGATGTTCTGTAACTTTTACTGATATATTGAAGAGTTTAACTCTCTGTAATGTGAATAAGTGGAATTAAATTTATGAAATCAAGATTTTAGGTCTATAGTTATTGCAAACTTTAACGCTTCACTCTATAGCTTTACATAAAAGCTATTTACTTGCAGTCAAAGCTCTATAAATCAATAGTTTATGGTTAAGTACATGTTTATTTAAAGACACACTAAGAGTTAACTCAAATTTATCCCTGCAAAAATAAGTCGGATTAACAACAATGACCAAGGCCTTTAAAAACATATAAGTTTTTTACATTATAACAATAGCCGCTAGAAACCCAAATGTAGATTAGGGATACAGAAATCCCCTCCTTTGTTTGACTTACAGCCTGCATAAGAAAGTTAAATAATAATAATAATAATAATAATAATAATAATAATAATAATACAAGGTTAATGTAAGAAGGTTAAAATTATTATTATTATTATAAGAAGGTTAATGCAAGGTTCAAGCGATCATCATTATTTCAAGTAGTTCGGAGTTGATGTATCCAATCTTTTGCAGAACTTAATTAGAAAACACGACTGAGCATAGTGGATACCTATTGTATTGCTCATATTTAATCCTATGTAGAACTTAAATCTACGCTGCATAAAAGCTTTGGCTTGAACCAATACTTCCATTGCTGCCCATGGAGTTGTTACTGGGTAGTCTACAATTGACATCTATATAATATAGATATGAATCGATGCTCATTGCAAGTTTCCAAAAAGCCAATCAAAACCCTACCAACTGCTCCTAGTTGTTCCTTTCAATTCTTTATTAGATATTTCCAATCGCAGATAAATAAAGTAGAGGACAAAATAAAAATGGTTTTCTCGCCAGGTATTGCTATGCCTAGATTTCCCTCTATTCCGTCTATTGCAACGCCCAGATTTCCGTTTTAAAAGAATTGGGACAATCAGTATACTGACTTTGAGAACCTTGAAACATCTGAAGAAGGTTAAATACTTTTAAGAAGCCTTAGAAAGGTATTTTCTCTTTAGCCAATTTTTCTGCATTGCTTCCTCCAAACATGTTTGATTTCCTCAACCACTTCAGAACAAGCTCTTCATTTCTCAAACCTTTTACAAGGACATTATCGACATACCATAGAATTTCACAATGAGAATTTTATGTATTTCTTCCCTCATTATAAGAACTTTATTATAAGAACTTTACAGTAATACTGTTTTGGTGTCTATCTGCATGCCTTCTTTTCTTTAAAATTATTGAAAAAGCATGGCATAAGTTATAAGTACATAACAATGCGATTTTCAAGTATCATGTGTATTTTCTGTTTGTATGGACTTTTTGGATCATACATTTAACAAAATATATTTTTGTTATTATAAAAAAAATGAGCTCACTAATCTTCTAAAGAGCTTTAGAATTAAAGTGAAATAACTTATTTTTCAAAGTAGAGTTTGAGGCCAAAATATTTAAATTAGTATTGTTGGATGTAAATCCCTTGACAGAAGCTGCTCCTCTAGAGTTAGAGGTAACTCCATAAAGAGTATGTACATTCAGTTTGTATTTTCATTTTGATATGAAGGAAATTCCATAATCCTAATTTGTAGCTTATAGTGACTTTTCTCAAGGTAGGTCTTGTTTTATTATGTGGAATATGTAAATATCCATAAAACTTTATGAATAAAAAAAACTCTTGATAATTCAAGTTGATCTTTATATTAGTAAATGTAATTATATGAAACCATGCCTGTTTATCATCCAACTAACTCGTGTTTCCATGCCTCCCTTCTTGTAGATGCGCTATGGATGTAGAAACTTGTTAGTTGGTGCAAGTGAAGATCATGAAACAAAATCTATACATACAAGTTGTCCTAGCATAGTTTACATTATCTTCTTGTTTTGTTTGAGGTGTTGATCTATTCAAAATTAGAGTGTTGATACAAAATTTTAGTTATGAGACATTTGTTAGTGTTATAATGTTTGTTAGCCTTTGCTGCCACCATTAATCGTGACTATTTGTAAAGCTTATTGAAGGTGCCAACAAAACGAATTTAATTTATATGTATGTATATGATGGTTTTTGTTTTGAAATTGTTTTTTTAATGTGAATTTATATGCATATGATGGTTGTTGTTTTCATGTTGTTTTGTTCTTTTTACAATATTATCATTAATGACACTTTGTAACATTTATCAAAAGTGTCACTATAAAGCTATTAGTTTTTTGAATTTATATGCATGGATAGGATGGGTATTGTTTGAATTTATATGCACGGATATAATGGTTATTATTTAAATTTATATACATGGATAGGATGCTTATTGTTTTCATGTTGTTATATTCTTTGTAGAATATATTAGTTTAGCATGTATTTAAATACACATTTTGTGTATGGTGTTATGTATTTCTATTTTCTTCTTATTCAATGCTTATTTATTCATTGGAGTCAAGTAAATTTTAAATAGCTAGGAGAATTGTCTTTCCATATCTTTTTACAACTTCATTATTACTTCTTGTAAGGCTTTTTTTATGTCATATTAAAATTTTGACTTGTGGTTTTTAGTGTGGAATCATTAGTATAATATGTTTTTCATCCTTTGATGGATATGTCACTAAAAGAATTCAAAGCACTTAAAGGGATTGAGGTCTTGAAAAATTTAATGTTGTCACTTTTATGAGTTAGGAAATGAGAATATCTATGTAGTTTGTTTCTCAAGTCCTAGTCAATTACTTTTTCAATACATTCAAAGAACATGTAGATTTATCCTTAAAAAAAACCTTATGCATTCTCCTTATTCACAACTAACGCCTTTGTAGGTACAGTTTTTCATGTGAATCAATGGTTTCCATCATCAATAATTAAGAAAGAATATGATAAAATAAAAGACAACAAACTCAAATCTTGTAAACTTTTCATCTTGTAATCTTGTAAATGTTGGTTTCATAATCTCAATGCATTTCTTAGTTCTTCATGTACTTTGTGCTTAATTCTTTTAATACTATTTGTTTATAAAGATATGATAGTGCATGGAAATATTAAGAATATTCAAATATGTGAAATGGGAGTTTGAAGAGCTTGGTGCCCTTGCCTAGCATGATATTCCATATAGCCATTTGCCTTGAATTCTAAAATTTATATATTATGATGTGACTAAATTCTTAATTTCTACTCGATTTGTCAAAAATCAGATGGAATCTCAATGTACCAATCATCGATTTTTTTGATGAGCATCAACTTATGTATCTTAGTTTTCATTTCATGCAGGATTATAAGTTTTTCTTGACCGTGATATTCTCTCATGTTCCAACTCATTCCTTCATTTGAATAAAACTTATTTTAATTTGTTAGGGTGTCTCTTTTTCCTTGATTTCTATTCAAAAATGGATCTCCGTAATTAGCCTTCATATTCTTATTCATGAATTTTATGATGTGAAACACTACCTTCTTTGTCGATCTAGCTTGTTATTATATGTATCCCTTATTGGACATGTGTGGTGGATAACATGTGTGGAATATTTCTATCGATAATGATCACATAAATAATTCCATGGGTACAAGTGGTCATAGCTTAGATTACATTTTCTTTCTATTATGTTTAGTGATTTGCTCTAGTCAACCATTTTGTTAAGTTTTTTGTTCCATATTTTTAGTCCTTTACCATTGTTGTACTTTATAGTGTATAGAGATGTATTTACACCATGTCCATGTATGATTAGTATTTATTTTGAACTAGTAAATTGATAGAATAGTAATTATGGTTGGTGTTTCTTGAGAGTATTACTCTCAACACTTGTAACAACTATCATGTAAAATACCCCTTATACCTTAATGTTGTGTTTCGTTGTTACTACAAATGAGTCAAGCTATTAGCGGCAAATGTTATTTCATATCTAGATGTCCATAAACCATGAGTATTGTAATACAATCAGTCAGAATTTTATTTAATGTAAACCCCTTAAGATATTATTCATAACAACACCATGTCATCATCATAGTGCCCTCAAAATGACTTACTATGCATACGATAAAATAGTAAGATAATAGTAACATTTTGATTATCATTTATAGGATTAACTTCCATGAGAATATGTACAGAAATACAATGAAGAGAGTAAAATATTTCAACACATAGAGACACCAATACTCAAGTGAAAATAAAAATCATGAGACGCAACATGAAAAGACACCGAAGTACATGGTTCACCCGAAACTCGAGGTTACGTCCACCAAACGGTTGAATCATGTGACATTTATTTTCATAAAAAGTTACGATATGCACGCCATGCTTTCTTTTTCCTTTTCTCATGAACTCCCTCTCTAGGAGTAAATCCTTAGTCTCTACTAACAAAAACAAAGGCCCTTGTGAATTGATAGGTAACAATTATTCTCATCATAAACTCAAGCCTAACCCTCTTTTGGTTAATCATTCTTAAGGAGTCATTAACTTGTCCATGCTAGATATTTTCCTTTGCTTATTAATGCAGAAGAGGGAGAAGGTTGACAACTAAGCACAATGAGGGTTAATAATTCAGCACAGACACCCACTAATATTAAGGTTGATGGTTTTAATCACGGGAACCTTTGAGCTACCCTTTAAATATTTCTATTTTGAAAACCGAATGGATCATGTATAAGATCTTTTCCAGCAGAGTAGCACACTTGCTCATATTTTATGAGTCGCATTTCCAAGATGCGAACGAATGAGCAGCAATGCTCTGAGTTCAAATGCAAAGACATGAATAAAATTGGACACATAGAAATCCATAAAATCACAAACAAAACAAGTGAACACCAATATATATCATTAATTAATAATCGTGCTCATGCCCATCGTATTTTTTTTAATAGACAACAGAGCGTTACGGTCTAGTATGAAGTTGTAAGCATAGCTCCAAACTAGCTATGACCTAAATCGTGCTCATGTCCATCAGATTTATTTAATAGAAAACAGAGTTGTTATGGTATCCTATAAAAAAAAATCATATGCACAGTCCCAAATGCAGAGACATAAATAAAAATGACTGAACATCAATATATACCAATAATTGATAATTGTGCTCATGCCTGTAATGTCCCTCTTATATACCCCAAAGTAATTTGGGTTTCTGAATGTATGTTGTACTCATTCTTCTGGTGAGGAGCTAAAGGGAAAGGCCCCACTAGTAAAAATGATAAAATTAATAGAGTATAAGTTACAAGTTGTAGGCTTAGGATCTGGACACACCTTAATGACTGGAAAATTGAGCCTATGAAGGCAAAAGAGTAAGATTAGGGATCTTGTGTTTATGGCCATAATCAGCCCAAACTAAACTACCATAGCCTAGCCTTTAGCTATAAGTATGATTGAGCTAGGATGGAGGAGATTTACCTTCTTATTGACTTCGACATGGAAGGGTCGATTAGTCATAAAGTTTAATAGAAAAGAACTTCAGGTAAAAGTATATATAGATGGGGGTGGGGCATTATTTCATGCATGTATATTATGTATATGATTATTATATATAATAAGCAAAGAAATGAGCTTCATATATAAGTATATATGAAGGACATACTCATAATAATGGAGAACTATATTATGCATGTATATATATATATATAGACACGAGAGTATTATATATTTTAAAAGGGAGCCCTTGGAAAATTTATAAAAAAGGACCTTACATACAATCAATGCCTTATACTTGTAGTTGGACGTTATGTGGAAAACAATTACACACACACACACACACACACACACACACACACACACACATATATATATATATATATGTTGGTGGAGCACTATAGTAAAATGACCTACATATATAGAACTTGCAGTAGATATTATACATAGAACAGTATTAATGTTATGGCTATTGATTTCTCTTAATTATATTGACTATGGACAGTCAACTATCATCAAATTCTTGGATTTATAGCCATTTATTTGGGAGGCGTTGTTGAGCTGCTATTAAATTACCCTGATTCCTAGCCATTGATTTGGGGAAGTGTTGTGAAATTCTCTTAATTATACTGACTATGGACGTTGAGCTACTATTAATTTACTTAGACTCATAGCCATGCTATTAATTTACCTAGATTCATAGCTATGGGTGGGGGGGGGTTGGGGGGACGTTATGGATTTCCTAATTCAGATTCATCGATCACTAAAGCATTAAAGGGTTTCTTTGAGATGGAAATTTCAACTCACCAAGCCGGGGTACGGAGTCTTGGAGTCTCCATTCATGCGCTGAGGAATATGTGCTTGGAAAAAAGGAAGATCGGCGTATGGGGGAGGGAATCCCTACGTTTTCTTTAAGATCCCCTTTTTTGTTTTATAAACAATGGATATCAGCGTTCGAGGGGGATGGGAAGCAAGGGATCTATATTTTTATGTCCCGACTCTCTACCTGGATCGCTGGATGGTATGAGTCTTCTCTATTTTGCTAATTTACTATGTTTATGAGCAAATGTTAAGCTACGGCATAAATTTTTTGGATTTTTGCATGTAAGATAGTTTTGCATTGGAATAGATGGATTGTGGGTGGTTGTTACCATTCTTGCATCTTAGATTCATGGAGGCGTGGTATTTCTGGTTCATGTATTAGATTAGGGAAAGTGTTTGAAATCCCTAGTAAGACTTTACGATGAGGAAGATCATTTTCGAAAGAGGCATTGCATATTTCCACTATCATGATCTGCACTAGATCTGGGATGCAGACTTCTAATCGATTCTGGATATAGAGAACCCGCTAATTACACTTTTAGTGATTAGCGTGGACTTACTATGTTTCGCCTAAGGTAGGCTTCCATGTGAATAACACCTGAGTTTGCTGATAGATCTGAACTAGGTTCGTGTTATACCCTAGTAGTTATTAAAACTCCTGTTTGGGTTCCATTACAGATCTTTTTTGCTCTTCTTAACCTCGGCAAAGTAGGATCATTTTCGCTGCAAGCGTTGGTTTCCTTTAGCGTACGGATCATAAACCCTTGTGTGGCAGCTGATTTTCCAGCATTCATTCATGGGCGATGTTCCTTTCTAAATGGTTATGCCTTTGGATGTTCCCTTCCAAGTGAGGTTGAAAGGTTGGAAAAGGAAGCAGTTCTAGGTCTAGAAGGCTAAGCGCTGAGCCATTGAGGGCGCTTATGAAGATAATGTTTCCTACATGTTGTTTTTTATTTAATATAGTATCTCACAGTTTCAAAGTCGACTGTTTTTCGATGCCTATTGCAGGGGGGGCCATGTGCGTCTATTATGTTGGTTCTCACTTTCGTCGATTTGATCTCCTTTTAGTGTTGTTCACACTAATATTTGTTTAACACTAACCCTTATGTTTGGATAATTTATGGACTGGTTGCGAGTTTTTATTTCAAACAAATGCTCAATTTTGATCCATACGATCATGGAGACCCACGTGAATCCTTACTTCCATAGAGGCCCACATGCACTCGATTATTGCAATCAGCTATGTCTTTTCCCCTATTTTTTGAAGTGTTTTCTGTGTTGAGTTTCTTTCTATTGTGATTAATAGAACCTGACTCTATTCAAAAAAGTTGTATTCATTGACCTGTTTGACATCCACTCCTTTTATTTTGGCTAACTAAGGAAAATAATGAGCATTTGGGGAGATTTTTGGTAGGATGTTCGTTTGTACATCAAGCATACTATGTTATATTTAATTATGAATGTAAAGTGAGTAGGTTTGATAAGGCTCGCTTCATATTTGTTTATGCATTGGAATAAGGCTGGGATAGAAAATCTAGTGTTCTGGTTAGAACCTGCTAGTATCATGTATCGCTATGACCCTAGAATTGGTTAGTCTGGAAATACTCTCAGCAAGAGAGTGTGTATGGAAACATTGTCGTTGCTGATTGTAACTATTTACTAAATAATGTTGCATGATGTGATTGTTTGGTGGACTTAACCCCTGGTTTCAGGTGAACCACGTGCATTGGTCTCTGTTACTTTTTGTGTCTACATGTGTTTAATTTTTTCCATATTATTTTATGTACTCATGAATATGGTTATTACAACTTGTCAACCAATTTGTTGATAAGAGGATAAATCCAATAAAGATATGGTTACCTCAATGACTTGAATTATTTAAAAGACACCTCAAGAATGAATGCACCACTTAAGTTACAAATGATATTGTGTTAAGTTGACTAGTATATAGTTGATAGAAGATTGTCGAGTTGTGATATTAATAAAAATGGAAGTATGCCTCTTATATTTAGCTGGTTAGAAATGAATAAGTCCTTTTAACAGACTTAAGAGATGGCATATCTCCAACTAGGCATCACGAGGACAAACAGTTTATGGATAATTACCCAATGTTGAAATAGTGAACTCCTTTACTTAAGAGACTCAGCGGTGAGTCGCAAAGCCCTTATAACCTTAAAATGTGATTAAGGAAATTGGAGAATGTATACCAAAAATGATAGTTCCTATAAGTGGTCCTTTGGAGATCAAACATAGTCAAATAGGGCATGAATGATAACAGATCACAAGATCTTAGGTTATTTTAAGAATTACACAGTAATCTTAAATGAAGATGAATCGTTCATTAGAAAATACCATACAAGGGACTCACGAGAAGATCATGATATAGGAGATACACTACCATAGGTTTTGATTTTCCTGTGATCTATGATTAAATAAGAGGGTTGTAGGTACATCAAGATCATTAACATAGTTTCTTAAAATTCTCAAAAAGAATCAAGCTTTTTTATCTATGGGCACGACATCCATAATGTTAGTTGAAGGTAAATGAAAGTATGGTTAAAAGAAAATTGGAGTATGGTATCCAATTACACGTTAATTGCTACACCTAAGTATTTCGTCATTAAGGGATTACGTAATCATGTGAGTACTAGAAGGTATAATATGCATGTTGGTTTGTGTTATCAAAATTTTTTTTAGTAATTGAATGTAAAATTGCATGATTGGTTTTCTGATTAGGAGGATGAATGTAAATCGTTGAGTGATTGTTTTACCATGTGTGTAGTTTGACATTATCGAATTTTATTAAATGTGCTCCATTTAAATGTCATGTAAAATATGACCCTAACATTACTGATTCATTTTGTAGTAGCAGTAGAATGAAAAATTTTACCATTTTGACACATATTGGAACTGAGGTATAAGAGGGACTTTACAATGCCCAACAGATTTATTTAATAGACAACAAAGCATTATGGCCTAGTATGAAATCATAAGCATAGCTCCAAGCCAACTACGACCTAAATCGTGCTCATGTCCATCTAATTTATTTAATAGACAATCGAGTGGTTATGGTCTTCTATATAAAAAAAATTGTATGTGTAGTCCCAAACGCAGAGACATAAATAAAAATGATTCAACATTAATATATACCAATAATTGATAATCATGCTCATGCCCATCAGATTTATTTAATAGACAACATAGCATTTATGGTCTCCTATAAAAAAATCGTATGCACAGTCCCAAATGCAAAGACATAAATAAAAACTACTGAACATCAATATATACCAATAATTGATAATCGTGCTCATGCCCATCAAATTTATTTAATAGACAAAAGAGCATTTATGGTCTCGTATAAAAACAATTGTATGCAGAGTCCCAAATGTAGAGACATAAATAAAAACGTCTGAACATCAATATATACCAATAATTGATAATCATGCTCATTCCCATCAAATTTATTTAATAGACAACAGAGCGTTATGGTCTCGTATAAAAAATCATATGCACAGTCCCAAATGCAGACATAAATAAATATGACTGAACATCAATATATACCAATAATTCATAATCTTAGAACAAAAGAAATCAGCGAAAGGAAATGTTCCATCACACACAAAACTCAACAGATAAAGAGCTTAACTCAAAAGCAATCCATCAATTCATAAAAGCCCATGCGAAGGAGTGGCCACCCATCCTTCATCTTTTAACATGAATTTACACTAAATCAGAAGCTCAATTAAATCATATATATATGTAATATATATATCTCATATTTGAGTCTGAGTCCCCTTAATTCATTTAGCAAACAAACAGGGTTAAAACAATTCTACTATGAGATAATGCATGTAAACTTACCTCCAATGCAATCTTGCATACAAAGAGGTCACAGTTCATACCACCAGACTCCTAGATACTCTGAAGGATTCCTACACAAGGGAAAGTCCCTCCCCAAAATTCCCCACCGCTAACTCACAAGGAGATCAATAGAATGTTTTAATAAATGAGAGTGTTAACAGCTAATAACTCTCCATTATCTGGACATTGGCGCTGTCTACAAGGCCTAGAACCCCAAAATGACATGGGTTGTGCTATGGAGCAGAGACATGAGTATTTTTGGTCATCACGTTTTGGTGCAGGCAGCGATTCCCCTCACTGCGTTGTTCTCTGACCTAAGTGCATACCTTTTGCACTTACATGGAAACATCCGGCACAACGATCTCGGTGTCTATTTTTTTTACCCCTTTCAAAAAAATGAACACCGTGATATATAACTTGGTAACTCCTACTTCCATAATCAACTGACCTCCATCCCTCGTAACGCCTCCATAATTGGTGACCATAAAATAGGGCATTCATGATCAATGTATATTAGCTTAAGATCAACAATAATGCCTCCTCAATAATAGACGCAAGTCAAGGCATTTCAATAATGCCTCCACAGTTAATTGCTATAACCCAAGGAAAATCAATTAGCATTTATCTTCTCCACCAATATATCATATACAAAAATTCATTTTCTATCATTTTTTTATGTTCTTCATAATTATATATATATAATTTATTTTTCTATAATCTCCGCTAATATA
>LPNX010282372.1:89933-113082 GCA_001517045.1 Pseudotsuga menziesii
AATACATATATGCATGAGGTTTGTTTCACCATGTACTTTTCCATGATTATATGTAACTTTATATGTTCTACATATAATACACATCTCATATATATATAATTGTCTTCATTTATAATAATGTTATAATGTATCAAGTACCCTTGATTAACCTACGGTGGGAGTAATCTCATAGCGGTGAGGGTTTTCTATTCCCCACAGGTGCATATATATATACGACTTGTAGTTACTATTATGTCTTCAAGGTGGGAGAGAGATGTTACATCCTTTCCCCCTTAGAATTAAAATCATGCTCGGTGTTACTTGTTCATCATTCTTGTCATGGCTGGTCCTCATTGCTTGCTTTCACATTCTGGTGAGCAAAATCCAATTTTTGCTCCTCAACTTGTTCTTCACAAGACATCACCAGGCCTACCAAGACTATCGTCAGAACATACATATTTTAATATGTATAGGAATAAGTACTGCATTCGGGGTTTCTATGTTCCCAACTTGAAGTACTACATAAATATGCATCTTATCGACAACAATGTATAACCAATAATTTAACATAATTTAGTTTCATCTTTCCTTCAGATTTACACATTAAGACAAGTAACTGTCATAACTCATCAAAAACATTACTCCTTGTACTTATTTTGAGCAATTGAGTGCAACTTATATATACAGGTGGATTTATATTCCATAGTGCACGCCTGATCAATGGTCATAATCTTGGTCAAGTCTGCAGTGTTAGTATCTAAATGACATCATCTACAGTTAATGCTTGGTTATAAAACCTCTAGATTCGGCCAATTAAAAAAATATATATCACCCATACTTAACCTCATTATTTACGGCAGCAAATATTTTTCTAACAGTCCACTCTGGCTCATGGTGTTCCTAGCATATCGTGCAATGTTAGCATAACATATTTCCACATTTATCATTTTCAATAATAGTTGCTTTTAGACATCCCTACTCATCTATATTCTAGTAATTGCTAGTGAAGGAATATTCCAAATTTACACCACATTCATGTGTGGCGATGCTAGGGACACGAACATTCCAAAATCGTTAGTACTCAAGGTAAAACATAATTTCATATCTTAGCTACTTATGTCCTATAGTACAACTTTCCTAGTTCATCCGAATGTGAACCTTTACATAGGTGCACTCTTCCTGGACAACCATTAACATTAGGTATGACACATCATGCTATTTACCTTCGCTGAATTGTAGGCCAGGTCCAATGAGCCATTTGGTTCCCTTTTTGAATAAATATTGTAAGGAATGTTGCTGTCCTTGTGAAAATGTATAAATGGCAATGGATTTGTATAAATAGCTGCATAACCCAAATTCTTGCATACTAATAATTATTTTTAAAGGATACATTATAATAGTGGTGTTATTGTAACGAACTTCAATTTTTATTCCCAACAACTTTGAAAGTCCTACCCTTACTTAACATCCATTTAGTATGCTAAGGATATTCAACATTCACAAGTTAACCAACAACTTCTGATCAGGAAGTTAACATCTATTGTTACACATTTTTAGAAACCAAATTTACTTCTCTCATCATTCACTTATTATGTGCAACAACTAACCATTTCTAGGTTTATTAGCTCACTATAGAAAGACTATATTAACAGTATAAAACCATAACCTTCCTTATGTCTTATGCAATCGTAGCTGTTTTGTAGTTGTTTTGACTAGCCTATAACCATATGATTAAATGCAATCTTATGTTCCCATTTTTCATGAAGCAAGTGTTTCACATTTTATATAATGTTAGCATTGGCAGCTTTAATACCACTATTTATTTGACAAAATTTGCATTTATATAATCTTGACCATATAATATTAGTTGTTAACATAGCTACTATTTTAGCGTCACTTATCTTTTCCTTAAACCATTTTACTATAGTTGTGGCAATTCCCATAGATTGTCAATGTAATACAGTGACTCCTAAATGGTCAATTTATTAAGTTCTCTTTAACCGCTACTTGCTATTTTCAAGGGATTTAGGTGAGTCATACATGTGAATTTATGTATTAACATACATCCATAAGCATAATCCTCCACATGACTACACTTCTAAGATGTTGGAGCACAAGCCACTTCATTTATTAATTATATTAATGAACCCTAAAGTACGTCTAGAGGACTTAAACCCAATATTCAATTATCATTAGATCTTTGGCACTCCTACATTTGATTGGTAGTTAGCTACCCCTTTCAAATTTGCACAATAATTCGCTGTGTCTTACAATGTAACCTATCACAACTTTTCACAAGGAATTCTAAGAATCTGTTAACATACATCAAGTCTTTAACAACCAATTTAACTATAAGTGTAGCAATTCAAATCCCACATTATTTTTATAATAGGGAATACTATAGTACCTTCGTCAACCATGAGTTCATCTAAGAAGACTTCTATACTTAACTAGGAATTTAGTTGTGCAATCTTACATAGAGATGAAACAATTTAGCCATTAGTAAACCTTTTTGAAAGTAATCATAGAAATAGCAAGTTATCCATGCACTTAGGTCGTTGGCCTGATGTGGAAGTGGCAAGAGTGATGGGCCACCTTCATTGTGAGTTTGAAAAGATGTTTAACCTCCTCCTGCACATCTACAGTGTCAATAAACGTCTACATTTTGTATATATTAAGGTACCTGTATTTGCAGAATAGTAAGACTTGTTGAGTCCTGTTACCACAAATCAAAACTCAATCATTAGTTTCATCAAGAAATATGCACGAGTGTTTTGAGCCCAACTAGGCCCAAGTGTTCCCACTCTTTCTCTGATACCGTATGTAAAATACCCCTTGTACCTTAATGTTTTTAAGTGTGAAAAGGAGGTAAATGTTCTATTTCATTGTTACTACAAATGAGTCAAACCTGTTAGTGGCAAATATTACTTCATATCTATATGTCCAAAAACCATGAGTATTGTAATACAATCATTGAGAATTTTATTTAATGTAAATCCCCGAAGATATTATTCATAACAACAGCTTGTCATCATCATAGTGCCCTGAAAATGACTTACTATGCATACGATAAAATAGTAAGATAACAGTAACATTTTGATTATCTTTTACAGTATTACCTTCCATGATCATATGTATAGAAATACCATGAAGAGAGTAAAACATTTCAACACACAGAGACACCAATACTCAAGCGAAAATAAACATCATGAGACGCAACATGAAAAGACACCCAAGTAGGTGGTTCACCCAATACTTGGGGTTACGTCCACCAAACGGCTGCATCATGCGACATTTATTTTCATAAAAAGTTACAATATGCACACCATGCTTTGTTTTTCCTTTTATCATGGACTCTATCTCTCTAGGAGTAAATGCTTAGTCTCTACTAAAAAACACAAAGGTCCCTGTGAATCGACAGGTAACAATCATTCTCATCATAAACTCAAGACTAACCCTCTTTTACATAATCCTTCTTAAGCAGTCATTAACCTATCCATGCTAGATATTTACCTTTTCCTGTTAATGCAGAAGAGGGAGAAGGTTGAAAACTAAGCACAATGAGGGTTAATAATTCAGCACACACAGCCACTAATATTAGAGTTGATAATTTTAATCATGAGAACCTCTGAGCTACCCTTTAAATATTTATGTTTTGGAAATCAAATGGATCATGTATAAGAACTTTTCCAGCAGAGTGGGACACTTGCTCATATTTTATGAGTCGGGTTTCCAAGATGCCAACAAATGAGCAGCAGTGCTTTGAGTTCAAATGCAAAGATGTGAATAACATTGGGCACATAGAAATCCATAAAATCATAAACAAAAGGACTAAACATCAATATATATCGTTAATTGATAATCGTGCTTATGCCCATCAGATTTTTTTTTTAATACACAACATACCATTACGGTCTATTATGAAGTCGTAAGCATAGCTCCAAACCAACTACGACCTAAATTGTGCTCATGCCCATCAGATTTATTTAATAGACATCAAATCGGTTATGGTCTCCTATAAAAAAAATCATATACATAGTCCCAAATGAATAGACATAAATAAAAACAACTGAACATCAAAATATACCAATAATTGATAATCGTGCTCGTGCCCATCATATTTATTTAATAGACAAGAGAGCATTTATGGTCTCCTATAAAAATCGTATGCAAAGTCCCAAATGCAAAGACATAAATAAAAGTGACTGAACATCAATATATACTAATAATTGATAATCATGCTCATGCCCATCAGATTTATTTAATATACAAAAGAGCATTTGTGGTCTCCTATAAAAAAAATCGTTTCCACAATCCCAAATGCAGAGACAAATAAAAAAGACTGAACATCAATATATACCAATAATTGATAATCGTTCTCATGCCCATCATATTTATTTAATAGACAACAGAGCGTTATGGTCTCCTATAAAAAATCGTATGCACAGTCCCAAATGTAGAGAATAATTGATAATCCCAGAATAAAAGAAATCAATGAAAGGAAATGTTCCATCACACACATAACTCAGTAGATACAGAGATTAACTCAAAAGAAATCTATCGATTCATAAAATCCCAAGCGAACGAGTAGCCACCCACCCTTCATCTTTTAACGTGAATATATGATGAATCAGAAGCTCAGTTAAATCCTATATATATATGTAATATATATATCTCATATATGAGTCTAATTCCCCTTAATTCCTTTAGAAAACCATGTGGTCTTCACTTATTGAAACCATGCCATAGCACGTTCATTCGTGGCATATGAAACAATACCCCTATTTTCAAAAAATATTGGAAAATACCTCCCAAAATCATTTTTTAACCCCCTCCCAATATGCCTTGCCGATTTTTAAAAACCCCTATTTTCCTTATATATTGCATGTATCCATTTTTTCATTTACATTTTTTATACCCCTTTATATTTCTACCTAAGGAAAAAAAAAACTAAACACAAGAAAGGGCGACACTTGATAGGCGCCCTTAGGCAAATCACTTTATTAGGAATTAAAATGTATCACATGATGTCAAAACAAATAAGAGAGGGTTTATTTGTACCAATATCAAACAGTAGTGTGTTTTCCCCAAGACGGGTTCAAAAATGAAACTTACACCATTTATAACTACTTCTTTCCGTCATAGACTTTTTATCCAAGCACCATTTTGGTATCTAGGAGATTGTACAACTTCAGAAACAAAATTGATTTGGAATCTTCAATGCATAGAGTTAATCTTTTTAGATTAAAAAAATATGAATTTAAAAAGAGGAATGGAAGATTCGAGCTAGCATCCATTCATCCTATGAACTTGTGAGCATTTAAAGCATAAATTCATGATGTCAAAATAGGCCAACTTTCAGTGGAAGATTGTATTTCTAGTTCAGATGTCTACCTCGTCACCAAGTTCCTAGCTAAGTTTTACTCAAACAAATTCTTTATCATCTACGGGGAAAAGAAAAAAAAATAAAGGGTTCTGACAAACAAGCAAGTTGGTCGGAAGACATAAACAAAAAGATGGAGAAGCAAAGTGAGCTAAAAAATATGAACCAAATAACTGAACACCAGTAACATTATGAGCAATTTCAAATTTAGTCTTCAAACTGACAAATTTTCTTCAACATAGATTCAAGGCAAATTATGGAGGTGTGACTCTAACAAAGCAATCAACCAAACTACATAAAAATATTTCCAACAACATATTTTCAAAAGAACTATGATACATAACCCAATCTAGTGCACAAAAATTATCTTGTAGACTTGGAATTAAGACTTTTGTGGTTGGATTAGAGTCATAATCATCTTCACCAGCTTCATTTTCAGTTTGTAACTAAACCTGACAACCAATATGGTTTGACCATATGGAAAGGGTTCACCTTGTGAAGCCCAATGGGTTATCTCAATCAATTCAAATAGGCTATTTCAAGGTGGAGTTCACTGTAAGGTATTGAGTTCTAGTCTGACTAAGGTTCGAGTCCTGCTAAGTCTGACTGGGTTACCAACCACCATTGCAGCTAGTTGTTGAGTTGCCCTCCATCAAGATATTCCAGGGAAGAGGGGGAGAATCCTGTGAGGATTTTATTGGAAAGAAAAGGAGTTTATCTTGTGATATGGTTAATCGTATCCAAAACCAAAGTTTGATTAATCTTAATGTGTATGAGTGGATCAAAAAAAATTAAATCTTACAAGATTGTTTCATTCATGACAGTCGGGTGGATCTAAATACCCAAGACAATGCTAAGTTTTATATTTTCTACACCAATAGCATTAATAATTGAAAAGGAAACCCAAACCCATGAATGTACATAAGTTTTCAAGTGTATCAAGTTTAGTGAAAAGAGTTTTTTGCATCAAATAAATTGGTTTTCTATTCAAGAGTTAGGATTGCTGAATAAACAAGCAACGAACATTGTTTCCAAACTAAAAAATTCATGGAAAAAAGGGAAAATGGCTTGCAATAGGCTATAATTATATTAGAATGTAGATATCTGGAGGTGTACATAATGCTTATGTGATTATTGGATTTTACTACATAAGAGATTTTAAAACCAACGTTTTAGATGAACTCTTCACTCATAATCAGGGAAACCAATCAGTTGGAAAGCAATGCTGCAAATGAGGAGTGGACCTATTTATTAATATAAGGTAGGAGGGAAAGTCATATGCTATGTGTAAGGTAGGACAAAAATTCATGGGCTATATAATATATATAAGGTAGAAGGGAAAGGAGAGGAGGACAGTATCCTCCTCTTCTTTCCCTTCTACCTTGTATATAGCCTCACTTTCCCTCCTACCTTATACAAGCCCACTCAACACTGCTTTCTATCTTACAGTTGGTTTCCCTGATGATGGGTGAAGAGTTCACATAAAATGTAGGGCTTAAAATCTTTTATGCAGTAAAATCCAAAACACACAAACAAGATGTGTAATTAAGCAAAATCTGACAATATAAAGAACAGATCATAGACGGAGAGATGATCAATGAAATATATTATTTACATTTTCTAGAGGGCTTGCTTTCATTAGGCATTTAATCCTATTGCCTTGAATGTTTGTTTACAACCTGTCCAAAAGCTTGTTGCAATTTTGGCAATATGCAAAGCACTGTATCCATGCTAGAAAATAACAAGATTGATAAGGGTCATATTAAGATACATCTTTCAGGTTATACAAATTATTCCAACAATGATAGATGTAGCAATCTCTGAACAACTCATGCTAACTGGAAAAGGTAACTCATCAATGATCTATACCTAGGGCCTGCCTGCTCGAGAAGCCAGTGGACCAGCCTTGCCAGATTTCATCTGTGCAGCTTTTGATTGAGCAAGCATCTCATCATAATTCTGCAAGTCATTAAATAGAATGAAAATATTTATCAATGTAGAATAAAAAAAAAGAACATAATGAGAAGGAAGTGTAGAATATGTTCAGCAACAATCCTGCAAACCTAGGTTAAATTTTAAGGCAAGACATTTAGTATAAATGAATTAAAAATGGTTAATGCTTACCCTTTTCTCCATGACGAGACCCTGTTTTGGGAGGATTTTATCAGCAATACCATAATCAATTGCTTCCTGTGGGAAAAAGTATCTTGATCTTTGAATATCCTTTGCAATCGCTTCTTGTGTTTTGCCAATTCCTTTTGCCAGTAATTCAATGTAATACTGTGTATTTACTTCCAACTCTTTTTCCTGAAGAAGACATAATTTCATCAGGTGGCCTATAATAAGTATTAAGCACTTCTTTAAAAGGAGCTAAGTGAGCATTTACCTATTACTTAAGAACTACTTTCAAGATTTCTTAAGTAACATCTTAAAAAAAGGGAAAAATATTACCTTGATATACATATCGATGGAAGAACCACTGGATTTATTCATTACTGGCATGTGCAGTTTTGCTATGATAGAAAAAATACAGATCATCAGCATATTTTTTAATAAAGAATGACTAGATATATGAACCTACTAAGATTGCATAAATTACCAGAAAAAAAACACAAATCTTATTAACATTTTCAACTGTGTTTTTGACACTTGCATATGAGTGACCCTTGGATTTTGATAGGATATCTTACTTTCAAGTTCCAGTAGGCCATATTGCAACAAGCTATGAGTGTGCCCTTGAACTTATTGAGAAACTGCATAAGCCTGAATGAAGTAGAGACTCACATAGTACATTTACTTGTTAAGCTAGGCATAAGAACATGATTTGCCTTGGTTTCAAGTGACAGAAGCTTTGCTGCCTGGCCAAAGGCCATTCCACAGTTCAGTGTGTAAACCTTGGGCTTCACATACTGCATACAGGATATTTATAGGAATATACATTTTCTGTGATTTTCAAGATATTTAAAAACAGGATATGGCACCTCAAAAGACCCAAAGAGGACCTTGTGAGTGTCCTTGACAAAATTTTCATTTTTAATTTTGCGTTTCATGTCAATAAAGATCCATCTGTTCAGCAATAACTAAAAGTTCAAAGTTTAATATTATTATGAGAATTCAAAGAGGGGGAGATTTAAAATTCTTGTAAATGTCAACTACAAATTTCCTAAACTTCAAATTGCATTTTTCAATAAGAATAGAATTCAAAGCCATTAGTAAGCGTGTATTGAAAAATAAAATAGGAAAAGATCAAAGCCATTCATTCAACGGAATGATAGAGAGGAAATGCCGATAGAACCCATCAAAGAAGCATCTTACAATCTATGCACAATAGAGAAATCTTGCATACAATTGGAATTAACTCAAAGTCCGACAATCATTGATGAAGGCAGAGATCTTGAGCTAAATGCAACATGAAGACTTGTATACAGCAACCCTAAATGCCATGATTTTATAGACAAAGATATGTCTGTAGAAACCCTGTGTAAACAACATGGAGAGAGTCGGGTAACATGAAGACCAAAGCATGCGAGAGATAGTAAGGGGTAACAATAGCAAACTAATTGTCATATGCAATGTCATTGGTAGGAGAATGGAAGCCCTACGCAAACAAGAACACATTTTGAGTAGAAAGTACTATTTTTGAGATTTCTGTACTTATAGCAGCTCGCTAAGAACATGTAAATGCAGAGGCTGACTACACTCAGAGAGTCTAGGAGCCAATAAAAGTAATCTAAATGAGTTTTATTCAGGTTGTCTACAAACCAGCAACTCCCCTTGTTTCTGCAACTAAGCTTCTCAGTAACTAAAATAAGGATGCTGCTCAGAAAATTACCAACCCCTAGAACACTCAGATACACAGCAATACCCATAATTTTCATAGTGTCTGGCATCTGATCATAAAATAAATATTGCATTCCTACCATTACAAATACATAAGCTATGCCAAATAGCATGTATTGTGGAAGCAGCAGAGAAATACAGCCATTTCTAAGAATTTCTGGTAATGAGACAGTCCTCAAATGGTCACCTACAGTAGCCCTGGTTATGATCTAAAGCAGCATCAAACATCCTTCAGTTTAATTCTGGGCATCCTTGAGGCTAATCTGGGCACTTTGAGGCTATTCTGGGCAGCCTTGAGGCTATTCTGAGTAGAAGAAAAGGAAACTACAACAAATCTAGGTAAATCCTGATCATGCTGGGCACATAGCAGCTTCAATACGGTAATCCTTAGCAATTCTAGAAGGTGGAAATGATAAGAAGGAAATCACCAAACATTTATTACAGCCTACTCTTATATTCTATAACTTTACAGCCACCAATCATGACAGAAATTTAGGTCTGTGACCTATTCCAGTACTCAATTTGATCGCTAGAAAAACACATCCATAAACCCTGATCATGGCATCCTGTACGTGCTAGCTTCTAAGTATGAAACCTCCAGCCTTTCAAGGGGGGAATCGTTACTACCTATTTGTGCTCATCCCTAAGAGGAACCTTCAAGGGTACCATACATATGGCAGTAGCATGTTTCTGAGTTTCAGTAAATAGAGGAAGTTGTTTGGTGACCCCCTGTAGCAGCAAGGTGATGATCATCTGTAGCCCTGTTACAATTATCAGCCTTGGGAGACCCTATTATGTGGTTTGGAGAACATATCCCCTGGATTCCCAGAGATTGAGAAGCCCTTCATGATGGTCACTGCGTTAAAGTTGGATCCTTTGCGATATTATTGACCCAACCTTAGTGGCACTTGAGATTGGGAGAGATATGCTCATGTGTTGAGGCTCCTTTGTGAAAATATTTTCCCAACCTTAGGGTTTGCATTCACAATGTAGAAATGCTTGGGCGACAAATCTATATCTTGGTAATTTATCTAATCCATCCTATTTAAAACATAAGTGGAGAGTCTAAGGAACTTCTGGATGTAATTACTAATTAGTATATTCTTTCATGCATTCATGTTGGAATTTCCATTTGTTTTAGGGAGGTATTCTATTAAAAATACCATGTGGACTTAAAATTATTATATATTGGTGTTAAAGGTAAACTTTAATTGAGCCCCTAGCATATAGATCAATTGTCTGTAGGGAGGATTGTTAAGGCATTCCTTGCAACATCGTTGGTTCAAACCTTATGGCCCCTACGTAATACCATGGACCAATGTTTGTAATGTTTGTATGCATAATGGTATAATCGTAGCATATTGGAATCAAGCCCATGCCACACAAGTAAAATCCTGGCCTATCTACCAATTTCACTAGTTACAAAAAAAAAGCAAAACTTTAACCGAGTCTACTTACAAAGTGGTATAAGATTGGTTTATGTGAAATTGTTAAGTATATGCTATGACCATTATAGGTATCAACAATTCAATCCTATATTTGTGTTTTATTATTGTGTTCCACAATACTATACAACATCTTGATATGGGAAACCAACTCTAACACTCGAGGAGATATACAAAACTACAACAGTGACACTGGTGCAAAAATAAGTAACAAACTGTAGTAACAAGTTGTAACACCCGACAAAAAGAAATCAACCAAAAGGTGTTGCAAGCAAAACATGAATGACACAAGTACACTGCAGAAGCGTCAAGGAATTGCTGATGTCAACAAAAAATAGCCCATAGACAATCCAATTTTAGTACAATGTAATTGAGAAGAGAGGTGACCTAGCTAAAAGAAAGAACACATAAGTTGTAATACGATGCAAAATATAATCAATGAGAATATGAACAAAACATCTCCAAGATAGTTTACAAAATGAATGCGGAAGAGCCACTCTAACATCTTGTTTGAATATCAAGTTTTAGCCTAGTGTGCTGAAATGACCAAGTGTAATAGAAATAGAATTTGTTTTCAAGCCTTCGATTCAAGTTGTATTGCTTGCAATTGCTAATGAGAAAGCAAGTAGGCAACACAAACTAACTCTAGTTGTGTCATCAGCTCAAAGGCATGGTCATCATTTTTATAGAGATGATTTCTCTATAGGCATCATGGAGAAATAGAGCATAAACTTAGTAATGCATTACAAGAAGAAACCAAGATGACAACTACATCACATGTTTAAGTAGGCAGTCACCTTGATCCTAGCCATAGCAGGCATGTTTCAGTACCAAAATGTGGAAATGCATGTGGTACTGCTCAAAAATATGTTTCCAGATATACAAACGCATCATGCACATGTCAAAAATGTTTCCAATCTATACCAACAATATCTATACATTGCATTTCCAACACTGTATCTATCTATTTCGACTAGATTTTACTCGTTCTATTACTAGGTTTGGCCAAAAAATTGGTAATACACTGCATTCTATCACCTTCATAATAGAAATAAAAACACACTATTTACACTCGAAATATTTCTACTCAGGTTGAATTCTCATTATGTAATTAATCCACTACAATACCACTTGTCCTGAAGTATTGCAATGTAATGTACCTCCTATACCTCAGTGCCATTAGGTGTGAAAATGGTAGAATTTTCACTTCACTGCTACTACAAAGTGAATCAATCATGTTAGTGTCAGATGAAACATATTCCATTCAATTTGATAAGGTCAAACTGCATGCATGGTATAACAGTCATTTGATGACTTACATCCGTTCTCCTCGGCGGTTATAAAAATTAGTCATGCAATTTACATTCAATTTACTACAACTTTTATTGATAACATAATGTCTCATGGTCGGATTGCAATCACACTCTATCTGACTATGTTTGATCTCAATAAAGAACCACTTATAGGAGTTTTTCAATTATATTGTAATGTCTCGAATGTACTCGACATTAGATCCTTGATGATGTAGGGAAAATAAAGGACTTTATTTAAGGAAGCATGCTATCATAACGACATGTTTACAATGATCCGCTAATCTTAAATGTATAGGTTGTAGAAACAAATAATCATGTCTACCCACAAAGAGTAACTATTTCCCTTCAATAATTGCCATTATTCATTTGAACCCCTTTATTACTAGATATGCTTTGTTACTAGACAAGTCTGAGATCCCATTAGAATTATAAGTTATGTTTCCTACTAATATGCATCCTATGTAAAAACAATTGAAAAATAACCCCCCCCCCCCTCAAGAGTCATGTATGCTTAATTTATTCATATCATTTAAACATACAAAATAATGCTAATGTAACTTAGATACACAAGTGAAGAAAATATACAAAACATAACTTTTCTTTTTATTTTGAGTTATTTGGGTAATTGTAATCCTCCTTAATTCTTACGTAAGAGTTCTAGATTTTCTATCGAGATTTTAAGGCTCATTAGGAGTTATTTCCAAGTATGTACATTTTAACCTTACTTACTCTTACTGAAGAAAGGAAGTAGAGAGGAAAAAGTACAGCATTCCATCTCAACAACCAAAGGTATTAAAATTAGAGCATTGCATGACATTGCATATATATCAAAAGTTAAATTCACACAAGATGCATGCTAATATGTACAATTGGAGCATTTGCAAAGAATATTAAAACCCGTAACTTATGCATAATCAATCATTCCTTCATCATCTTCGTTGAAAGCATATGACCATCATTAATGGAAAACTTGTACAAATCAACATCAATGTAAAATATCAGACTGAAACAATCATAACAAAAAAAATGCAAGCATAGGAAAAACACATGATAAAGGCACCTATCTACGTGGTTTGCCCCAACCTTGGGGTTATGTCCACCAAAATCTTTCATCTTCTTTATTATACACAACCATCAAGGGAAAATATTACAACACACACCACCAGGATATGTCATCCTTCTCCTCTTCTCACTGTGTTCTCATGAACTGAGAGAGAGATCCTCTACATTAAAAAAAAACTCAAATACTAAAGGTATCTTTAATAAGAATGCCCTCTTTTAAAAATATCATTGTTCACAAGTACAGACACACCCTTCTATAAGTCCACCGAACCCAAGCATCCTATTGGAAATCCACTCAAGCAGTTCATCTTGCCAATTTAGATTTAAAATATTTTAAATTTTTTGTGGATAGGAAAGGAGTGGGCCTAATGGTTAAGAGCATGTGTTTCCTCTTAGGAGGTCACGGGTTCAAACCCAGAGGGGGGTAGTGTATGTACACCTCTATAGACTTTAGTAGTTAAATCGTTGTGCAGAGGGGGGTCCCTTGTCCCACAAACAAGGGGGTCTCATACACCAATTTGGTGTCTTGCTTGGCAGTGACCTTAAAAATAGATTATTATTATTATTATTATTATTATTATTATTATTATCTCATTTACTTTTAAACCGAGAGGGGATGTTCTTCTTCCTCTCATACTGGAAGATGTTTTCTAACTACAGCCTTGTTTGAGATATGGAAAACCCAACATCTTTATATATCTGGTCATCATCCGTACGCAGGAATAAAAGTAACAAGGTTGCGAGTTTGTCCCCTCGGGTTTGTTACAACTGAGGCATGGGATACAAATCAGAGATTACAAAAAATGAAACATGCAGATCTCTCAACCAATTAGCGCACACAAATTAGTGAACTCACTAATCCTATCTTAGAACAAAAACACACCACCCAGGTTTCTTTACCGGATTCTATGTCCTCAGGTAAGTGGAGCACAAGTTTGGATCTACTAACAACGCGCAGACCAATACAACCTGTGAAAACGTATGGGCTAAGTTCTTGAATTCCCAAATAATACAAGGTATAGTTTATCTAACCAAGAGTAACCTAACTAAGACAAAAATCTCCTCCTTATCCAAACACGTTAAGACCTAAAACAGATTCATAACCATCTTGTTCTTATTAACCAATGGTGAACTAAATCGTATCCATTTATTTATGTGAAATGATTTATGAATTAAGAGTAATTCATAACCCTCTTAGGTATTAGAATATTATCTATAATACTCAGTGATGGGTGACTATTCTTATATAAGTTTAAGCATATTTCAGACCACAACCGAGGCCAACAAGATCTGAATCGCAGTCCCTAAAACTTCAAGTTTAGAACCAATGGAAAAACCATTATGTAATGGATAGTTTTTTTTAATAAACAAAAATCAAACGCAAGGGAAATCAGATCTAGCTTCGTTTTCCACCAAACCAAGCTCGCGGCCAGGGAGAAAGACCATTTAACAGACACAACGCTGCTACAAAGAAAAGACAGGCTATTGAAGTTACGAGTGCTCGATAGCTTAAAACTCAATGAATATTTTTCTTCTTTCAGGCCCAGAAACTGTTATGGGTAATCGTTTTCTTCTCGCTACTGAAATAAGGGTGTTCTTGGGTTTTGGGAAAAACAAAAGATGCACTCCTTAGATCGCAGGTAGAGGCAAGCAGGTAAACCCGCTCTCTAAGAAAACAAGCTCACACACAGTTGGAAAAGATCATGCGACATATTTTTTTCAGATCACCAGTACCAGCAATTAAGATCTACATGCAAGAAATCAGTAATGCTCTTACCTAGATTCTCCTACTCCGATCCATACCAACCGAGTCTCCTGCAGGAGGTGTTGTGCATTTCACATTGGGTAGGAGTAGTCCTAGCAAAAATTGCCAAGAAAAATAACTAGGCACGGGTTCCTATAGATCGCATTCTCTTCCTTCACTAGGAAATTACTCTCCTCTTCCAGATTACATAAATCGAATGTATCATCTTTGCAAAGACAAGGAGGTCACCACTTCAACAGAACTAAAAAATGTGGAGGGAAAACTCATCACTCAGAGGCCGACGATCCTTTTGGAAAAATCGCAGAGGATGCTACCTCTAGAAATCCCCCCCACCTATGGAGATCACATTCTTTTCAAAAGGTCCCGGAACTCTCTTTTTTTCCACCCTAAAACTTCATAACTTATTTATCACCACAGCAGGAAAGGTTCACTCCCTAGGATACCCAACGTTTCCAGCAAATCAAGGCAGCACATTTGCCATTGATTTTGCTAAGGCATGACTCCCTCAGTCTAGCAAATTAATTCACGTAGTCAGACCCCTACTTCAAGGGCATGCGCTCATGGTTTTCTTAGGGAAACACTATGTTTATAAATAATAAAAATAAAGGATCTTTTCTTTACTTACCCCTTTATTTTTTTCACTAAGGGATTCCCCTATGTTTTAGGCAGATTTCCTCCAGGAATATAATTGAACCAATTTCTTATCATGCCCACTATGGTAGGCACCATCTTTTAAGCTTTAATAAGAGTATGACTTCATATAAGTTATAATATGAATTCCTATAGAATTAGGCTCAGTGGGTGTGTGTCATTGTTTAATTTTTAAAAGAGGCATGAGGAAGATTGTATCTTCCTTTGCCTAATATATATATATATTCTTAAGTCGCTACGACCTATAGTATTTTTAGCCCTTAATTCCTTTGTTTTAGTTTCACATTTTAAACCTTTAACCCTTGATTTGTTATGTTGGCGTGAAGATGAATTCAACTTCCTTCAACATGGCTTATCCATAATAGGTTTAATAATCTCTCCTACGATATCCTGGCTGGGATGAAATTTAGGAAAGTATGAACCCCTTCAAGGGCGGACCTTCTTCCTAATACCAACATACTTCAAATGATAAATAAGACCAAGTTATTACTTATGGCTCTTTTAGTTATTCTCCTTTAGCCCTTGTGGGCTTAGGTTACCGTCGTTAAGTGGTGTCCATGCACTAGGTTTCCTCAGCTTTCCTTTTAGGTAACTAATTCAAATTGAGTTAGAGTTCTTGTTTCTGGTGAGGCCTTGGGCTTGAGCTCCTCACCAGAAAAATTACACTTTAGCATTTTTACAATTACGAAGAATTTTAGGGTACAACAAGTGGGACATTACATGCAATACATAATGCACTACAATCCAACTGAAATAAAGAAGTGAAGCAAGGGATGTGACAATATTTCAAAATATATTATAAGCACTAAATATGAAGGCACATCCACTGTATCATATTGAAAAAATTAAAAGAAAGAGTACGTGTTAATCTCTGTAGGTGGCCAAAAACCTAAAAAGGGTGAATGAGATTGGAAGGCATAATAAGAATACATAGATCAAGGGAGTGCAAAAGGAAACTCCATAATTGTATAAATCTAAAAGTCAAAAGCATAATTGAATTTCAAATTAACATCAAATAAACAATAAAAAAAAAATCGCGGAAGGACCTGTGACATATGAAATAATCCCTCCTTAAAATTTGGATAAAGCTGCATTGCATTTTTTGTGCCTGCACTCCCTTGTATTCGCCAACATGTTCCTTTCAATGTGAATAAGAAATTCAAACAATATATACGAGTCATCCAAGTCAGCTTCCGCATGGAAAATTTCAACAAATTTTCATTAACTATATATGCGTACAATGTACACAGAATTTTTATATCCTTATTCAACTGTGCACATCAATCTAGGTCTGCTAGAACAACTTCATGATCTGTGGATTTGAAAAAAAAACATACCTACATTAACTCATAAAATATACGTTAATTTAATGTGTCCAAGAATGTTTACAACTGAAAAGTCTGAAGAACTCTGTTATTTAATGTATATCCGAGTTCCTGCTAAACCTGCATATTTAATGAGATTGTCTAAGAAAATTTGAGTAGAGCATAAAACAGTGGTAAGATGCACTCCCACAAGGTAGGGTGCAAGAAGTCTCAAAGTCACATCCACCTACTACCCCACTTCATTCCTTCCTGTAAAATAGAGTAAAAAGTGTAAACAGGATTTTATATTTATTAGTGACACCACACCATTGTCAAAAAGATGATATTGGTTTTGAAAAATTTGAACAACATATATACAATAGATTGTGCCCTCATCAATGTGTAGAAAATTAGAAATAATTGAAGCACTCACATCTCAGGTAATGTATGCTCGGAAACAAGACGTTTATACAAAAATGTCATATTTCAATGTGCATGGATATCAAAAGCAAGTCATTTAAAAGGAACTCAGCTTTTAAACTTTTCAAATATTGCAAACTTTGTCACCGCTGTTATGAACATAGTCCAGACCCTGATCACAAAGATATTAATTTTCAAACAGACAACTTAAAACGCCGAAGAGACCCAAATATGGAATACAACATTCAAGTTGCATGCATTCAAATTTTTGATCACTAATCGAAAGCTAAATCTAACTTAACTGTCAAGAAAAATCTCAAAACCACTAGTTTTGGAAAATCCACTAGAAATGAAACTGCATGGATCCACGACATATGGTGCAGCCATGTTCAAGTTGTACAAATGTATACAGTACATAAACCATGAACTTCATGAATAAACAATCATGACAAAGCAAAATATTATTGGAAAGAAATATAAAAACAATCTCCAAAAGATGTACAGGCAATTCAGGTTCCATGCTAGTTACCATAACTTGACATATCAAAAGAAGGTTATAAACACGATATACAAAGTTTAGCATATAAAAGGAACTGCATTTGAACTACTGCACAATACACATAGGACCACTTTAAGAATCCATAGACCTCAGAAGACAATTAGGGGAGAGAGAAAACTGTATATAATAGTCTCAAAAGCATTTCCTCTCTAAAGCAAGATGAAATGCTACCCTTGATTTAAATTTTAGAGGCGACTTTGTAGAAAGGATTTGCACCCATTTGAAATTTGGAAATATAAAATAAACTACAATGCCAAAATGACAGCATTATAAGAGAAAATAGGACAATCTACTCGTCAAATTTATAGTTCCTTCTCCTCCACCACTGCTTGTGCTTTGTTTTGGACATGAATATCGAGAGGACATACTTTCTTATGAGTGTTATAGTTGCTGGTCATATAGTGTCAAAGCGAGGGTGTAGGTCCTTACACATTGTTGGCTTCTTTCTATGATACAATTTCCTAGATAATCAGTTCTACTAAACAAGGTTCACCAATATCATCATGACATAATTTTCCAAAAACCTCAACACATAGTACTAAAACTAAAATGCAACGATTGTAAGAAATCTGACTTGATTATCATAATTCAATATTGAAACAGAGATGACAGAATGCTAGTTGTCATGTTTCCTTCTCTAACATTTGCTTGAACGTTGTGAATGCACTTGAAATCATAGGGCACATGAAGAATTGTTTTTCCCACTTTTCACTGTATGTGATTGAAGTTGGAATCTTGCCACCAAGGCAAGAAAAGACTAATAACCCTGCTATAGAGAAGGGCATGAAGTAGATGAATTTATACAAATCCTACAAATTTGCAATGACCCACTACTTCCTATCCCATATGGCCTTCCATGAGGCAAGAGCATGCTCCATGTATTTGGAGGGTGAGATGCAAGAGAAAATATGAAATAGAAACTCAAGTTATATTATGTACAAAGAGAGGTCAATACCTTAACAGAAAAATATGCCCATACATTTGGCTTGCTTTTAAAGTTGAGTTCCTGCAAATATTTCACTACTAGAATATTCACAAGTATTTCTGCCAAGGTGTTTTCCCTGGAACTTCCACCCCTTTCACTATATTTCGACAAATTTGCCAAGTTCCTTACTATCAAATATCGTGAGTATTTGTTGCCAAAAATCCATTTATTTTATAAAACCTTTACCAATTATTTTTTATAATTATTATTATTTTAAAATAAAAAAGGTCTTTTAGCTTTTGTTTTATAGTAATAATTTTTATTAAAAAATATATTAAAACAAAAAAACATAAGGAGTTTACCTTAAAAAATTGGCATATTGCATTACATGTAGTCTGGCATTAATTTCTGAAAAGTTTCTAGGTTTCACCTTTGTTTGTTTCTCAACCTTATCACTGAAATGTATTTCAGATGTTTAATGGTAACACACTCCTTTTAGAGTTTGTAATATGTGTCACTGTTAAGGAAGTTTCTTTGTTCAATCTTTTATTTTAAATGTATATGATAAAAAAATAGGAAATTGATCTTTTTAATAAAAAATATTATTTAATTGAAAATTAATTTCTTTTATAAAAGTATTGTTATTGAAGTTTATTTTTAATTAAACTTTAACATCATTGTTGAGAGATATTTTTTCACTAAGATTGTGTCAGAGAAAATAAAAGACATAGTTAGAAGAACGGAGATGAAATGAAATTCAATAGTGATGAGTAAAAATAGAATTCCTAGGTAAATCTACAAATTTAGAGGGTATTTTAGAGTTCCAAGATTGCACTGAAATAATCAAACTGAAATGATACTAAATTTTGCACTGAATTAATCAAAACTGAAATGATACCAAATTTTGCACTGAATTAATCAGACTTAAATGATACCAAATTGTCTGCCAAAAAAATATTCATCTGTTCTAATGTAAAAAATAAAAATAGATTCAATGCTAAATCTGTTCCACCCATTTTTCAATGGAAAAAATCATAACAATAAACGTAAAATTCTCATGTTAGATAGACTACCCAATTGATTCATTTTAGACTCTAACAAAACCCCATGTGCTAGTGCACTTACATGACCAAACTATGTGCTTTCTATACTGCCCATATCCCTTAAAATGAAAAAATAAACCTACATAGGCATGCCCAACCAAAAAATTTCATTTGAACATGAAGGTTTTCATGGTGGACCAAAAAATATCATTTGAACATGGAGGTTTTCACAGTGGATGGATAATAATTGTGCCAAAGTTTATAGAGTTAACATAGCAAAAACTACATACTTTACTCTCATAGTACAGTGAAAACTCAGATAGAAAAATATAATCTCAACTCCATAAACTTTAAACTCATGAGACAGAAAATATCATCTCAAAACATAAGCTCATGACACAGAAAAGTATCATCTCAACTACAAAAACTTTAAACTCATGATACAGTGAAAGCTTCTGCTCTGACACAGAAAAATATCATTTCCAACCTTTGACCCTTAACCAGATTTTCTAGCAGATCTTTAGCCTCATAGCCAATGCCTAACAATATTTCAAAAAAGCACTGCAAAATATCACATACAAATGCTAAGGGATTTGTAATCCACGGTATGAATATTCCTACTAACTTTAGTTTGTAAGAATCTTTGATTTTGAAGACTGATTTCGTAAACATCATGGAACTGACAACTAAAACCATTTACCAAAAAATTGCAGGGCATGCTAAAGCAGTTGACACAAAAAACTACAAAATATTGAACAATAAAAGCACCCTAGGGCATTATTTTTCAAACTACTAGTATGACTACTTTTATAAATAGACTGTGGTCTCTTTCACAACAGTAAAGGAAGAGCATTAATTTTGTCTAGATTATTAGGAAATGCAACAATAAGAGAATGAAAGCATGTCATCTAGATATGATAGAGATCTCTGAAGTACTGGTATGCAGCTACAAATACAAGTATGGCTATAGCAGATAAAATAAGTGAAGTATATGCTGATGTAATTTAACATTGCAAATTCATCCAAGAAACCTCAAGGTTGAGGTGGAATTTCTAAATTTTCATTAAAGGTTGAGGCCTTCCTACGTTTTCACCCACCATCAGCAAAATCTATGTACATTGCTCTTCACACCTGTCAATGGTAGCTACTAAAAATTCACAGAATGAGTGACGACAAGAAAAAAATTACAATGGTGAATTGGATGAGATCACAAACTTGGGAGTGACCAGATCAGCAATTGAAAAGCAACGTAAGGATTATGTATTTTCCTAGAAGAAATATTCTATCCACATTGAACTTTGACCCTTAACCAGATTTTCTAGCAGATCTCCAGCCTGGAAGCCAATGCCTAACAATATTTCAAAAAAGCACTGCAAAATATCACATACAAATGCTAATGGCTTTGTAATCCATGGTGTGAATGTTCTTACTAACTTTAGTTTGTAAGAATCTTTGATTTTCAAGCCTGATTTCGTAAACATCATGGAACTGACAACTAAAACCATTTACCAAAAAAATTAAATGCTCTTTCCCCATGCTCAAGGATTATCATGAGTTCCAAAGGAGACACGGTTATTTTGAACTGGTTCGGGACAATAGTAGCCATCAATTGGGTTTATACTTTGGAAAAGGTGTATCCACTCCATGGGCAGCCCATAAAACCACCAACCGCAATGCTAGATGTATCTGAGTCAGTTTGAGCAGATCAAGTGGGAAAACCCGTGTGACAACTAAAACCATTTACCAAAAAGCTACAGGGCATGCTAAAGCAGTTGACACAAAAAACTACAAAATATTGAACAATAAAAACACCCACTAAACGGCCCCTGACCATAGGAATTTTTCATCAAATATTAAACACAGTACAGCATATCTCCAAGAATGATATGCAATGGCTCTCCAATGTGCCTCCTCCAGCACCAGAGAAACCCACCACAAACCCACAACCACAAAATGGTGAATAAACGCCCTCGTTTTCCAGAAAACACTGCTACCACTACAATGCTCCTGGAAAAAATGCCCTGTTATCGAGCAAACACGATGGAGAAAACGTGGAGAAAACCCACAGAAAACCTAAGGAGTAAAACGCCCTCATTTTCCAGAAAACATTGCTACCGCTACTCTGATTTGAAAAAACACCCTTTTATCCAGCCACACAATGGAGAAAACGTGGAGAAAACTCCCAGAAAACCCAAGAAGAAACACACCCTCATTTTTCAAATAACACTGCTACCACTGCTCCGATTTGAAAAAACGCCCTCTTATCCAGCCACACGATGGACAAAACATGGAGAAAACCCACAGAAAAACCAAGGAGCAACACGCCCTTGACCACAAGAAAACCTAGCTCGCATGCACCTCGGCTTGGTACAGGTGCACTCAGACCACAAGCAAAGGAGCTCGCAGGCACCTAGCAGGCAAGGCTTGGAGGACTGGTGAACGGCACAAGCAAAAATGTTGAATAAAACACACCCGAGCATATTGGATATTTAAATAGTAAAAAAAAAACCCCAGTTACCCCTAATATACCCCCAACATATTGATTTTTAATTTTTTAATTTTAACACCTGCAATATGAACGGATGTGATATCATATTGGTCCCTAGGTGATGCCCCTGTGTAGCAAACAAATAGAGTTAAAATAGTTCTACTCTGCGATAACGCATATAATCTTACCTCCAGCACAAGCTTGCATACAGAGAGGTCCTGGATACTCTGAAGGATGCCTAGGCAAGGGAAATTCCCTCCAAAAAACCCCACAGCACTAACTCACAAGGAGATCAATAGAACGTTTTAAGAGATGAGAGCATTAACAGCTAACAGATCTCCATTATCTGGACATTGGCACTATCTACAAGGCCCAGAACCCCAAAATGACATGGGTCGCGCTATGGAGTAGAGACATGAGTATTTTTTGTCACCGCGTTTTGGTGTAGGCAGCCATTCTCCTCACTGCGTTGTTCTCTAACCTAAGTGCACACCTTCTGCACTTACATGGCAGCATCCGGCACAATGATCCCGGTGTCCATTTTTTTTCCCCCTTTCAAAAAACTGAACGCCCCCATATATAACTTGGTAACTCCTACTTCGATAATCAACAGACCTGCATCCATGGTAACGCCTCCATAATTGGAGACCATAAAATAGGGCATTCATGATCAACTTATGTTAGCTCAAAATCAGCAATAATGCCTCCTCAATAATCAACGCAAGTCCAGGCGTTTCAATAACACCTCCATAGTTAATTGCTATAACCCGAGGCAAATAAATTTGCATTGATCTTCTCCACCAATATATAATGTTTTTCTTTCATATAGGAAAATTATTTTTCTATCGTTTTTGATGTTCTTCATAATTATATATATATAATTTCTTTTTCTATAATCTCCGCTAATATATATGTATATATGTATATATGTATATATATATATATATATATATATATATATGTATATATATA
>LPNX010282392.1:0-15000 GCA_001517045.1 Pseudotsuga menziesii
CTCAATGCAAGATATTTTGCATAAGTATCTCAAAAAATCCAAGTAAGTTGAGGGATGCCTGATTTTTCAAGTTTCTATTGCATCTAACGTGCACAAAAAGGTCCCTCAACTTCTTGCACACACCCATAAGAAAGATTGAATTATTGAGGTGGAACATTAGTCACTTATTAACTTCTTCTACAATTTGTTTTTTAACTGCAAGTCGAAATTCACATGACATATATGCATATCATTGAGAAGCCAACATAATATTCTACAATTTGTTTTTTTACTGCAAGTTGAAATTTACATGAGTTTTCAGGGCTTAAGTTTTCATCACCAAATTTGACCAAAATGTATTACCCACCTTCATGGAATCAATATATGTCAAGAAGAGATAAAAAAAGTAATGATTCTCTCCAACTAAAGAAATTATCTTAAATAGTATGTCAAGCATAAAAAAAAGTAATGACAATTATCCTTTATATTTTTGCTTTATAACTTTTATTCTTATTTTATTAATTACCAAAACATTGATATTACATTATTAGATATCTTAAATTAAGTTCATTTTATATAATGCTCTTATCCTTAGTGTTTCTCTTTAATGTAATATTCAACTACACTTGTAACAAATAAAAACATGGAACATTCATAATTAAGTCATTCTTTGATCCAAACAATGCTTTATAGTTATAAAAGTTCATTCCAACACTTTATAGTTCAATGAGGTTGTGAGTTTTTGAGAGACACTTTATATTTCAATGATGTTACATATTGTTAACCAACAGTTTTAAGAAAATTTTGATCATGGTCTAATTCAATGTTTGGATCATAAAATAAAATTAGATTTATATTCAAATGCGCAAAATCTATAAATAAATATATTATTACACTTTTAATAATAACATTTTCCACCATGAAATACAATTAAAATTGGAAGTGAATTTAAACTTTTAAAAAGAAGGCGGGAAATCAGCAAAGGGTATCCCACCGAGTAAACAACCCCTTGACGTACATGATGTAATTAAAATAAAAATAAAAAAATAAAAAACACATAAATTGACCAGTAATATATTTAATAAAAGTGTTATTATATTAAATGTATAAAAAATAAAAATAAGAAAGTACACAGTGTCACCCCACATCTTCTTTCATGAAACCAGTAGAGCCCATCTCACAGCTCGCTCCCTTAGACCCCATCTATCCTCATCTTCATTCATGCAACCAAACAACTCTCGTGGACCCATCTATCCTCATCTTCATTCTATGCTCATCGGATGAGTCAACTTTGTGCTTCTTATTGGCCATCAGTAACAATCCCGTGACGCAATTCCCTTTCGTTGCACTAACATGAACATCGATGCTGGAATAGGGTTTGAGATCTTGAAACAATCTGGAATCTTGTGTCCACATAAATACATGAAGCCTTTGCACTTTCCTTCCCTCCCCAACATGATGGATTGTGGACAAGTCACTTGACTTGTGAACAAGATGATCATTGTCATAAAAATTTACAGTGTAAGAGAGAGGGTAAGGTAACATTTCACTGATGTTCATAAAACACAATAATATTGCACTGCGTGATTGCAGTTCTTCTATCTTCACACGGCCATTCAACTGCACCTCTGCAAAGTCATAGTCATCGCGTAAACTAACAAGATTGTCCAACTCCTGCAGCACAAATTTGCGTATACGAAAAAGACTGTTCCCCTCCTGCAGCACAAATTTAATTAATTCATATCAATTCATTCGAATTTCAAGGAATTGCTTTAAAAAAAAACACTCGTCAATCGTGGAAATTTGAACACTCACCGACTTTCCATTAAAGATGAAATCTGAAAACTCAGGGCTAGAAGACGATGTCTGTACAAAGTTCAAATTTCATAAATTCAATTAGCACAACAAGAGTAAAATATTTTGTTTTTCCATTCAAATTATGATCACTTGAAGTCATAGTTAGGTTTCACACTTCAACGAATACACCAATAGAATAATCCAAGGTTTCTTAATTACCATATAATAAAATGTTCGGTGTAATGAACAAAAAGAAACTCACCCAAAATTTGGGAAAATCTTCCCAAATGTCTGTTGAAATCCTGAAACATTTCAAACGTTTCAGCGAACTCAATCCTTCTATCTTCTTCAGCTTCCAACACTTCCCGGCTTCAATCTCTTCCAATGATATTAGACCTTCTACTCGCAGGGTTTCCAGCTCACAGCATCCATTTATGTTGAGGAATTTAAGGTTTACGAGATATGAGAGATTCTTTATTGTCTTCAATTCACAGCAGTTTTGCAGGTTTACTCTTACTAATGCTGACGGCAAAGCAGTAACCTGCTTTAGCATAATATTTTCTGAAAGATCAATAGTTTGGAGCCAGCTGTAAACACCTTCACCCATACATATCTCTGATATGGCTGTCTTCGTCAAAGTCAGATCTCTTAAAACATGCATAGTCGGCTCATCCTTTTCAAAACTGAAGCTTGCTATTGGACAACTGTCTATTCTCAAAATTTTGATTTTGGGCGCTAAAATTCCTTCTGGTAACAGGCATTCTAGACCGCTGCATTGAATCACAATCAACTCCTTTAAACTCCTCAACTTGGCTACAGAAAGTGGTAGCCTCCTCAACTTTGGGCTCCCTATTCTTAGTTGTTCTAAGTTGCTGAGTAGTTCCAAGTCTTCGGGTAATTGTGACAAACTGGTACCTAGTAAATTCAGATATCTTAAATGCCTTTGATATGGAATTCCCTGTGGCAAGTCTTCCAGTTCCTTACATCCTTCGAAGTCAGCATACTCTAGTGTCAAAATTTCTCCCAAAACATCGAATGGGATGAGAAGATTCTTGCAATCTCGCAATGCTAGATGCTGAAGACGAGTTAACTTGGCGAATGATTTTGGCAATTCTTTGAGATTAGTGCAACCAGATAGATCTAAATGTGTTAATATTGGAAGTTCCCCAAAATCAAATGGTAGTGATCGCGGAAATCTTAGTTTTGTTACCACCATCTTGACCAAGTTTTCCAATATAGCCCATTTCAGGAAATTGGAAAAAAAAAATGGCACGACACCTCCTTGTTGGACGTCAGATGAGGTAGGCTTTTCTGATTTCCCTATAGAATGTCCAACATCAAAAGTCGACCCGCTGCTCGAGGTACTTGGAACTTGTGGATCGTCCACTATCTTAACATTCATCTCAGTTAATCGCAAAGGTATCTGCATGCAAACGATAACGAATTTTGTAATGTTATATACTGCAACACACGTATCTACATGTATATCGCCATCTCGCTGGATGGCTGGTGATGATAGCTTTTAGATGGTTGGGGTAAGAATGTATGTGCTCATACACCATGCATGAGGATATGCACGTGTTCTGAGTACATATGTTTACCACAGTAAAATTGAGATATTAACAACTTATCTACATCTAACCTTGTAAAACTTAAAAACCTAAATATATAATTTAATGACCTAACTATATAATTTATTAAGATAATTTCATATCATTTAATTTTAATTATATAAAATTACACAATTTTCATTAAAAAATAAAATTATTATATTCGATTTCCCTTTGACAACCATAACGTTTCCTTTAAAAAAATTTACATCTCATTGACTTCTCCTCATGGTCACACGAATTGTAATTAATTTTGTCAAAGCGTCTCTCAATATCTCTCCCTCAAAAGTTTGTATAAACCAATGTCACAATAAAATGCTGAGTAAATTCGGTGAGACGTGGTACCTTATCAGGGTTTTTCTTCACCTGGTGCATCAATTTTCGGAAGAAGTTTTCGATAGAGTTAGCATCACCCTCAAGTTCCAAAACGGTTAAGCTCTTGACAGAAATGGAAGAAAGAGATTGCATGGAGTCGAACTGGAAATTGCGCAAGCGAAGCCATACCAAATCCCCAGTAATCTGCCACGAGCCAAAATGTAGAGGAGCTCGCGTCTCCAGAGCTAATAGACGGACACTGTCAGCTGTGATGTGCTCCAACTTGAAATCAGGTGTATTCTCTTTGGAGATTCGAATACCCCGTATTGGGATCTTATTTGATTCGCCCTGATCATAGCATAAACTGAATTAGAAGGGGTTAACTTAATGAAGTCAGATGCTATGCTCATCGATAGAGGAACCCAATTTTTACAAATTTACGATTATATGAATTTAAGGAGAAATTTAGATTATGTTAAAAACCCTAATTAAGAAAATTCCAAACATTATTAAATTTTGCATAATTTTTCTTACCAGCCTAAAATACTCCGGGTTAAGATAAAAATTATTAAAATTGGTTCAGCTGTGACTGTTTTGGGCACAGCTCCATGGGGCGCATCTCCAGGGTGGCAAAAGCGCCTGGGCACTCGTCCATGGGATTGGGGAAGCATCTCCAGCCATGGAGGAAGCATCTCCAGGTGGGAAAAGAGCGCCTGCATGGCTCCATGGGACCCATTTCCAGAATCCGTCCAGGTAAAAGCTCCCTCCAGCTTCTTTCTTTGGTGAAAATCCATGGAAAACATTTGTCTAGTGACATAACTTGTTTTATTTTTTGGGAGGCCGAGAACCTAGTTGCACTCTACATGTAAAAAGTAAAATTTTAGATCTTATTCAGAATTTTCCGAATTTAATTTTTTAATATTTTTTTGGATTGCAACATTTTTAATCGACTATAAGGGTATGTTATTGCTATTTAATCAATCACATCAATTTGATGTATAATTGTGTTTTAATATTAGAATTTTACAAGATTGCAACATTGTTAATGGACTATAAAGGTATGTTATTGCTATTTAATTAAGTACATCAATCTTTATATTGGTTGTGCTTATGGTTGAACAACTATATCATGACTTTAATTATGGGAAACTTTTTCTACCTTATTTTAACATTTTATTAAGAAGTTTTCCTAAGTTTTTCCAGGATAAGTTTGAGATTAGAGGTAGTTTGGCTAACCCTGATATTAGAGGTAGTTTGACAAACCCCAGAGGGCAGAGGGTCTTATTGATGAATACTATCTTGATATAGATAATGATTTTTATGATATGTAATTATTTGTTGTAATATGAAGTTTTGGACTTTATAGGTTATTTAGCCTCTTTCTTTATATATTTTGGATTAGATATGAATTGCAAATGATATTTTTCAGTTGTATGCACCCTTTATATATATATAAAAAAAACTTTGTACATTTTTATACTATGCTTTGGATTCATATAAATACACATGAATATATATATATATGTTTACAGTACCTCAAAATATCTAAGTTTTCTATTTCAAACCGGGTTAATAGCTCAAAGAACATTATCTTTTGAATTTTATAAAAAGAATTAAATTTAGATATCCATGAATAAATGAATAAAATACCTGCCAACGCCACAATAAATGTCTATTTATCATTACAATAAAAAGACGAATAAAATACCTTCCACTTCCGCAATTCAACAAAATCATCAAAGCAGCTAAGCCGCAGTGAGGATTGCGGTTTTGATAACCCGCTAAACTGTTCTCGGGCAATATTTCTCGCCAATTTCTCAAGTTGACCGTGCATTGTGAGATTATAACCCCTATACTGAACGGAGATATCATCGTAACCAATATTCTGAAGAAACAAAATAAATGATTAGCCGAAAGTGGAAGACTGCCAAGATTAATTAACACTGTTTTCTAATTCGGGTAGACATAATACTTACAGGATTGTCCTCCTGTTTTCTGCATTCAAATCCATAATTCGACTCCACGTCATAATGAAAGTCTATGAGGCATTTTTGATGGAGACTTTCAAGGGAGTGCACAATATTGCTTCCATGTAATTCGTTCAAGACTCTAATTGCTGATTCTGTCTTTTCTCCCACTAAGAAACATCCCACGTCCAAAAATGCTTCCTTCTCTTGATCGTTCAGAGCATCGTAAATGACCCTGAATGTTTTCATGATATCTTCGTGCAGAACTGAACGGAACAAACTCTACTTTCTCTCCCAATATTCTTTTTTGTGAGCCCTGCCAACAAAGTGTCCTCCCAAAACTTTTAATGACAAAGGCAAATCCTTACATATTTCCAAGAACTCCTCAACTAGAGCTTTTAATTCCTCGGGTGGTTTGGATTGAGGAAAAGCATGTGCGCAGAAAAGCTCTCGGGCATGCTCTCTATTTAATGGCGTTACATTATACAAGAAAGTCTTTGGAGAAGTGCGTCTCAGTAAATCTCTGTCAGTAGATGTGATTATTATGAGACTCCCACACCCCACCGAATCAATATCTAAAAGATCATTGATTTGATCAATGTGATCAACACCATCGAAAACAAGTAAAAGTCGAAAACTTTGTATGATATGCTTCCCCTCTTCGGTATAGCCCATATGCTGCAAAGCCTGATTATAACCAAACACGCCACGAAAAAGCTCACTTTGCAAAGATGGTACATTTTTTTTCCCGACATCAGACAGAAAGCATGACCTGTCTTTCAAAAAATATGGAAGACACAAGTTGTAGACATATTTAGCCAGAGTTGACTTTCCAGATCCACTCATTCCCCCAATCCCTACAATCTTTGTGTTGCCCAACTTGTTTTGTTCCAGAATTTCTTTCAAATCCTGTGGCGCTTGGTAGAGGCCAACTGGGTATTTGGCGATAACTAGTGATTTCCGTTTAATTAATACCTCTTCTAATACAATGCTTACAATTTCTTTCATTGTCTCCCATAGGTCACTGAAAAAGACAAATAAACATATAGATCAGATTTATTGACCATAATTAGGATTCGGAAAAGTTGAACGGATATATATATAAAGTGAGAAATGAGTAAAGCGTGGATTCACCTTTCCTTACTTTTAACGAGCTTGCCAGAAAGAAATGAGGCGTCCTTCAGGGCCTTCTTCCATTCTTCTATCTGTGCAGTGGACACTCTGCCTTTGCTTTGGTGTTTTTCAAAGGCAGCTTTATAAGCTCCGTTCTCAATGTGGCAAAGATGAGAAGGCTCAACGTCCCAGAACACCGGAATAATCTTCTTATTGGAATTATGTACTGATTTCAAAATCATACAAAGTTCATGTAAGCACCACTTCGATTGAGCATAGCTCTCAGAAAAAATGGTAATATGAACTGAGGCACTCTGAATGGCAGCCTCGATTGCATTTATGTTTCGATCTCCTGTACGAATCTCCTTTTTGTCGAGGAAGACGCTAAGCCTGAAGTGATCTGTGAGTACACCGTGGATGAGGCTAGCAAGGATATTCTTGGAGTCAGGTCCCCTGTGATTTAGGAAGACCTGGTATTCAGTTGGCATTGGCCCTTGCTCCATTATAAGTATCACTTCCTCCAGATAGATATATGGTGTCCGACCGAAGAGCGGGCAGAATGATGCTGGAGCACTGCAAAACGTTTAAAAAAATGAGCTTAGATATTCATAAGAGCAAGCATCTGCCACAGCTAATTATAAAAGAGTACATGTTAGAACCTCATTCTGATAGGAACTTAGATATCATGATAGGCCAGCGTGCGTCAAAAATAATTTATTTATTTATCTTAATTTAGCCTCAATCTTTAATTCCAACTCTGATATCATACTTGTGAATAATTCCATGTTTGCCATTCACAAATACCAAATGACATGCAGCATGTAAATTTTTTCCACCGAACGAGACAAAGCAGTTGGACGAGGAAACCACATACAGATTTGTAAATTTCTAAAATGAATATTTCCCTAAACAAACACCATCTACACTGCCACATCCGCTATAAATTGCCACACAATGTTCATAAGTCGAATATGAAGTCACACCGACTTGGATATAAGACTAAACATTTCAGACTGGTGCAATGGAATCGTGATCTATTAAACTCACTGGAACATCTTAGCCAATAGAATAGCTATATGTCATTAAAAAAAAATGGTAGGAAGAACATAAGAAAAAAATTTGTTGGAAATGCAAAAATATTTTAATTTATTTTATATTAAAGTGTTTTAATTGATAACGAAATCAAAATCAAAAGATGATATAAAGTTGTTTTTTAATTTATTTTATATTAAAGAGTTTTAATGATTACAAAATCAAAAGATCATATAATGCTGTAAATCATTATAACTTTATGCTGCCAACTTTGTTTATTATTAATACGAAGTGACCAGTCCCCTTTGTATGGGGGCACCCATAAAGAACATCAATAAAAGGTTTTGTAACTTTGTTTATTATTAATACAAAGTGACCAGTCCCTTTGTATGGGAACCCATAAAGAACATCAATAAAAGGTTTTGTAAGACATGCAGACGCCAAAATCCCTAACTGTATATCAAACCATATATAATGAGAAAGCAGTTGTTTTCTGGGTATTGAAATACCACATATAATGAGAAGTGGTTGTTTTCTGGGTATTGAAATACCACATATAATGAGAATCGTCTATTTATAAACCTAAACAACTTTGGATTTTCATAGCTTTTAAATTACATAACATGACAAAACTTGAAACCTAGATATATTAGAAATTTAGAACGTATTGACTACCCAAGATTAGTTAGTCATGCAGAGCATCGAACAATCATTTTCAAAAACAAAATATAATTAAAATAATTTTACTAACTTTGCAAACCATGTCAGCTTTGCAATGAACAACACTACAAGAATCAACAGACTTAAGGGAAAACACTCACGGGGTAAAATATAATCTAAAGGGCTAAAACAAAAGATTATCATGGTGTTCCTTCGATGAAACTAATGGTCAGCTATTCTTTATTGAGATTTCAAAACTACCAAATCTCTATGCTTTATATAAAATGGATCTTATTGATCATTGGCTGAATGATGGTCATTAATCAAAGAAATCAATATCTGCTACTTCCATTAAGCTGGAGAAGAGATTAAATGTCTTAGGTGAAATGTTTGTAATAAACCCAGAACCTAAGCAGATAATCTGGTTTAGTGAGTCAATCTCTTGTTGAAAGTGCTTCATAAAGGCATAAAAGAACTCACTTCACAAGTTGAAACCCTCAATCCAAAAATAGGTATTCCAGTGATGATCAAGTAATCCACATGGAGTACAATCACCAACACATGTTCATCCTCCCTATGAAAGGAAAAGGAGGTATTTACACTTGAAAACCTATCAAAGGAAACAAGGGTATTTAGAATGGAAGGAGTTTAACATTTTGTCTTTTAGACACGAATCTTTATATTTTATTTCCCATTATAATCATGAGATAGATAAATAATTATATTGAGAAGGAACCAACCTTCAACCACCAATGTCGCTTGGATTGATCTATAAAACTTGAAATCCAAAGATATGCCCATTGGATTGGGATTTTCGAAAACTTTCAAATTCTAATGCAGATTTGTACACAGACTTTTTAAAGTAAGTTTGCACTTAGTAAGACATCACATCGAGAAGCCATAAAGATTGTAAGAAAACACTAACAAAAATGTTAAAGGTGTTATGACTAAGAGGAGATGGTCTATTATTAAAAACCCCTTATTCATATAAGTGGTCTCCACCATTGTTATTTGTAACTATTTGTTTTGAACTTCATAGTGACAATGTGAAATAACTTTTTTATTTATTTTAAGAACATGTCACCCTAAACAAATCAATGCCAAGTTTGATGTCACCCTAAACAAATCAATGCCAAGTTCCATGTAGATATAGTTGTACTGAATAGTTATAAAGGATTCTATATGTGAACGCCATTCGCACAAGATTTGCTTTATCTCTGTCTATAATATGAACATTGGACTCGTCATTTTTTGAAGACAAAATCCTTGTAGTTTATCTACATCCCAACATTATAGTTTTTAATTGAACAATACTACACAATTAAGACAGACCTTGTTTAAGACAAAATCCTTGTTCGATCTCTACTTCCTAAGTCTGGGGTGTTTTTAAGACATTGTTTAAGACATTAGAGGAAATTTCAACTCAAAATGGGCCTCCTAAAATGAACTAATAAAATAATAGTTAAAATAATAAAATAATATTTATTAATTTTGGAGGAAGAAAAGAAAAAAACTACTTTTTTGTTTGTATTTTTGACATATCTCCCCGTGTTTTTACTCAAATTTCGATCGGGAGAGCTCGTTGGATGCGGAATTTAATTCCGCATCCAATGAGTACCCACTCGGCATACTTTTGACGGACCCCGCTACCCCAAAAACAAGAAATACCTGAAAAAAGTAATGATGACATCATCATTACGTTTTTTCAGGTATTTCTTATTTTTGGGGTAGCGAGGTCCTTCATAAGTATGCTGAGTGGGTACTCGTTGGATGTTGAATTAAATTCCACATCCAACGAGCTCTCCCGATCGAAATTTGAGTAAAAACACGGGGAGATATGTCAAAAATACAAACAAAAAAGTAGTTTTTTTTATGATACCTATCCCCAAATTTATATTAAAAAAGTGTTTAAGACCTATACGGTATTTCAAATTTAAAGCAATTTCATTGGCTAACACATGATGACATGGAATTTGAATAAAAGTTAAAAGGCCCATTTTGAGTTGAAATTTCCTCTAATGCGAAATCTTTTTGTTCCATCTCTACTTCCCAACTTTTTCAAGTTTTTAATTGGACTCACAGAAGAGGGTTGGAAAATGGTTATTAGAAAAGGATTGAAATACAATATTTTACTTCATCTAGCAGTATATGTTTGTAGTAGGGTTATGATGAGTCGAAGCAATATTGAGAACGAGAGGAAGAACTGACTTGTGAGAAAATCCTAGGACACATGGAAGAAGCAAGCACTTGGTTCAAGACCTACATAGAACACTAGATCCAATAATACAATTCATGTGCTAGACTCTCGAATCAAGGCTGAAAGGACCTCTTATCAGTTCACATTCATAGACTAAAGAAGAGGATTGGCCCCATAGTAAAATTTAAAAAAAAAAATACAAAGGGATCCTCCTAGTCACAATATTAAATCCTTGATGGCGTTTATCCCTTTGTTTTCCCTTTTCCTACTCTATATCTCTATAAGTATTGGAAGAACTTTTGAATGCTATAAATTTGAGATCCTGGGAAGAGCTCAATATATATATTGATTTGGGTTTTCTCGCTTTTTGATTTTTTTAATTTCTAGGGTTTTGGGGGTTATTAACCGTGTGAGTCATTTTAAATTTTGCATTTAGGCCCTGCATTGCTAGATCTCTTCATCATACTTTCTCTTTCCTACTCCATATGTTTATCAAGCTTTGGAAGAGCCTCTAAATGATACAAATTTGAGGTTTTGTAGTGGGCTAAGTCCATCTATTGATTTCAGTTTTTTGGCTTTGAGTTTTTTCAATTTCCGAGGATTTAGGTTATGGATGGATCATAGAATGGCCATGATAATGTGGTGCTTCCATTTCTCACCAAGATGTATTACATGGCGGATGATAGACTCGAACTCGATAGTTACATTCAGCTCCGAAAGTATGAACTTCAATGTATGCAACCCACTCGAATTTGCACAAGACTTGCTCCCCAAGTACTTTAAGCACAACAATTTCTCCAACTTTGTGAGACAAATCAAAATGTATGTAAGTCTGAAAAGATGCCTCTAGTCTTTATTTGTGTTTATTTGTTTGAATGTGGGTAACGGGTTTTGGTGATTATTAAGTATGTAGATCATTTTTAAATTCTGCAATATATTAGAGGAAATTTTGGGTCTAAAATGGGCCTCCTAAGGAAAATAATAAAAAAAGCCACATCCCAGTACAAATATGCCATGTCTTGATTAAATCTAATGAAAATGTAATGAAAGTCAACCTAAATCTCATTAATTAATGGTAGTTGACAACTACATTGAGTTAATGTAGAGTTAAGAGATATTGGTAAAAAATATTAATGAAATATTTAGATTCTTGTGCACACATAATAAATGATAGGAAACTTTTGAATTTTATATTATTATTTTTTTAAATGAATAGACCACTACTTTTTATATGATGATGATGATGATGATGATGATGATGGTTAATGTCCCCTCAGACCAAAATTTGGTCTATCGGACCCTGAAGAAGAAAATTAATTAGTTTGTTTTAAAGTTATATTTCTATGCTCAAAGAGCTTGGAGAGAAGCGTCCCGAGCTTACTATAATTTTGACAAGCTAAAAGGCAAGGAATGTCGGTATTGCAACAAAGATTATGAAACGGGAATCTAATGTGGGTGTATGCAGGCACTCTAAGAGGAAGTGATTTTCATCTTCAATGTTCTTACTCTCACAAAGGAGTTTTAGGGACTGTACAACGACCAGTTTCCCTGTGGAGCTCATGCGAGTTCGTTCTTATCTTAGCTATATTAATTTTTTTCATAGGACTGATTAAAACAGAGAGATAGTTTTGATCTTCAAGAGTACATATATTTAATAAATGTAAAACTCAAATATATTCATTTATAATGAAAAATATAATTATAATACTTTAAAAAAAATTAAAAAATCACTATTATTTTTCTAAATAATTTTATATTAATTCATATAAAAAATATTACATCACATAAAATAAAAAACAATAAACTATGTATATTCATATTATTTTATATATTAATATAAAAAAATTTGTGGTTTAATGGGTAGGTAGGTAAGAGAGAAAAAAAGTAAAATCAAATTTTATTATAATTTTAGTAACATTAAAAATATTTTTAATTTTTTATTTTGTTAGTATTTAAATGTTTTATTTATTTTTGGATGTAATAATTAAATATATTTATTTTTTAAATATTATTTAATAATATTAGAAATATTAAATATCTTTTATTTAGTATTTCAAGATAAGTCTATTTAAATTAAGTATTATTTAGTTTTCTTTTTAAAAATGTTTTTAGTATTTCAAAATGCTTCCACTACAATTTTAATTAATGCCAAGGTTATGTTTTAGAGGAGTTGGAAGTAGTGATCAAATAAAATATTCTATATTTATTAGTTAAAGTTTATTTATCTTATTTCGAGGTGATCTTTTCAAGAACTTAACCAAGGTGAGGTTGATATGGAGTTAGCTATTGTCAAATAAAAATATGACACATAAGCATTATGTGTCCAACTCAACCATAATGGTTGACCAAAGATATTGAAATTCTATTGGTTTAAAAATTCAACTCAATCCAGCTCATCCATGGATTGATGTAAATATGTGTAGGTACTGGTTCGTGCCAATGAGCTCAAGGCAAAGGCCTCGTTAATGAACATTGTAACATTAGACATCATTAAATGATTTTGTGATGGAGCCATGTGCTAGCTAAAAGCATGGTTATGTTATGTGTATGATGTAAAATGCAATAATTAAATAATGAAAATAGATATAGTTGCAAAACATCTGAAAAGAGGGGCAATGCTATTGACTAGGAGGAAAGTTGAAGGAGAGTGAAGCCTTGGGAATTATAAAGATGACTAGGTGTCATCATGGTACATTCATGTGCGAAAACTAAGCCAGTAATGAATGTGTGCGTGATAACCTAAGTCAGTAAGTATGACAATGAGTTTTTATTTCTAGCCATTGAACATTATGAGACAATGCATTGTGGCATGAGAAAGCAAATAGAGTATTTTTTTTATGTACACAAAATAACTACTGATATTATCAATGTTATTATTATCGAATCCTATCAACTGGAAAATGATAAAAATGGGTGTGTGCAAGAAGTTGAGGGACCTTTTAGATGCAATGCTACTTTTAGGAAACACACTCATGATACAAAAAAACACAACATGCTCGCGTTATGTAATTCTTGGTTTGGTTAAGGTCAAGCCTGACATGTCATATGACACGTAGGTTAGGTTGAGAAAAAGGTGCACGGGTTTTATAGTTACAAAATGTGCACGCATTATGGAGAAGCAAAACGCGTACACGTTATAGAGAAGCAAAACACGCACGCGTTATGGAGAACCACAAAAAATGGTTTTACTGCATGGCTAGGGAAATGACTAAAAACAATAGTTTTCATCATCAAGACTTAAGACCTATAGAAATGTTTTGGTATTATCAAGAACAACATCTCAAACAACCATGCCTAACCTCCCAATAGTATAATTTTTCTTTGTGTTGTAATGTGGACGCTATTAGGAGGTTTTAAGAACTAAGTATGGGTCATAGTCCCTTGACCATGCTTGAGGGAGGAAACTCAAGACTTATGTCCTAAAGGTAGCTTTTAAGGCTTTAGGTCCATGAACAAGGCGTCGAACCTGCACATAGGACCTTCACATGTGATATTTTGCATCTAAGAGAGAACATGCAGTACATTAGAGTTCTCTTAGCGCTAGAAACATATACATAGACATAGTTGATGGAGGAAACCTTGTAAAGTAATCCTATATAGATATAGGGCCAAGAAAAACACCCCAAACAAACACACATGATCTCTTTAGGGTATCCTCAACCTTTAAGTTGGGATATGGCCATTAGATATGGAGGATAAGGTGTTAATCATGGTTGTTACATAGAGCTTTAATTTTAGGTTGTAAACCAGATTTTAGGGCTCAAGGTCCATGAACGACACCTTGAATCACCATAGATGACCTCTCATGTTGATAGTTTTGTTTTGAATGGGGATATGGGAACCATTAGGGGTTTTAATACTATGTATGTGTCTTAGGACCTTAGACATAATAATGGAGGAAATGTAGGCCTTAGCCCCTAAAAGATGCTTCTATCCATCTAGAGCCAAGAATGATGTGTTGAACAACCTCAATAGATCCTTCCATTGTTTCATTTACCTTGAAATGGGGATATTGGTGCCATTAGAACATTTTTAGCAATAAGTACAGATATTAGGCCCCTTCACATGGGTGGGGGGAACACTTTGTCCTTAGGCCTTAAACGACATTGTTAACCATTTAGGGCCAAAATTGATTCCTCCAACCACCACTCATGACATTGCAAGTGAATCATTTCAATCTTAATCAGGATATGCATGCCATCATCATTTTTTGAGCACTAGGTATGCATCTGAAGGCCATGGACATAGTCAGGGGAGGAAACTATGGCCTTAGACCCTAACTAAAGATTCTATGCATCCATGAATAGGAAGGATGCCTTAAAAAATCACA
>LPNX010282392.1:19894-50160 GCA_001517045.1 Pseudotsuga menziesii
TCCGACATCCTCCTAGGCCATTAAGCCTTCAAAACCCCCTCTAAACTATTATCCATACATTTGATATATTACATATAGTGCTATATTTTTAGCTCTACAAAACGCGTGCGCGTTATAGAACTACATAATGCGTACGTGTTTTGTAGTTCTATAACGCGCACGCATTTGGTAGTTCTATAACGCGCACACATTTTCCAATTCTAGAAGGGCAGGAAATGTAATTTGAATTTAAACATGCCAATTCACTTGCTCACATGTTGCCAATAGTCCTATGTGTAAGGTTTGGAATTCGCTTCGGTAATACCAAACCTGTGCTATGGTATATGATAAACCATAGCTAATTAGGCATTTCTTCCAGTTTCTAAAGAAGTCATTGTTAATGCACTCGTTACAGTATTCTACACACAATAATTTTTGATGAAATCTTAAACATAAATAGCATTTTTTATGCAGATTCTAAATATTTAATTTTTATTAAAAAATATTATATTTTCCTCTTTTTTTTCAATTTCTATTGTGTCCTATCTCCTTAAGTCAAAAAACATGTTGCTAGTGTTTTTTCCATAACTTTTTCAATTCTTAATCATTTTAAGAATAAATTATATGGTGCACTAGAAGACATCGACCTCTACATTTTATAAAAAACCCATTTCATGATTATTTAATTAAGACCTTCAATGGCTGTACCCACAAAAGACGTACCATTTTCGAGGAATGATCACTTAGATAATTATAAAAAAAATTAAAAATTACTAATTTTATTTTCGAAAAATAGCACTACACTAGTGCTATATGTTCTCTACATTCTTGCAAATTTTTATATCCCGAAAGGATCATTTATGCCCTCAAAGGCTGCACCCACAAAAACATATACCTTATCATTTGCCTAAAAAATAAAAAGTGACTGTTAGAAAAAATGAAACTTGTCATAGTTATAAACATTTTCAATACATAAACCTTATATATTTGGAAATGTGATTCAATTTCCTACATTTAATATTTTTAACTCAAAGCAAGATATTTTGTGTAAGTATCTCAAAAAATACAACTAAATTGAGGGATGCCTGATTTTTCAGTTTTCTGTTGCATCTAACGTGCCAAAAGTGACCCTCATTAGCCTACACTCACCCAAATAAAACTTAGTATCTTGAACCTGTGACCTCAAGAGACCCTTATAGTTACTACAAGTAATATAGGGGTTTTATTGTTTGTTAGGATTATTAATCCTCCCTTGTCTAATTTGGTCATATGTCTCAATCGGGAGTCCATCCAACCTATTTATAGTCATTAATACCATTGGGCCCACTTGGCCTAATTAAGGCACATGTTTTAGTTACTAAAGTGTGGGGAACACTAATTGAGGCTCACTGCCACTGATTGCACTTGATTGCATCAGTTTAGGAGCCTCCTAGACCAATCCCTACAATTTAGGAGCCACCGGGAGTGCCGAAACCAACCAAGGTCAATTCAGTTCAGTTGATGACTAGTTAAGCTAAGTTAGGAGTCAGTTACATTCAATTCTAGTCCTCTACATTCAATTAGCACTAGATTTACTTGACTGCACTCAGGAGGGGCACATTTCTCACCTACCACAGTCAGTTAGCCTTAGTCAACACTGAATGTAACACTTGAGTTGTGTTTTAGAGCTCCGATGAACTCTGGTTATGGTTTAGACAAGGTCAATTAACTATTGAGTCCTCCGATAGTGATTTAGACAAGGTCTTAGTTACCTACAGTTAAGTAGAGTCTATCATTTCGAATTTCCTCACATGGATTCGAATTTCATGTGGCTATTAAAGCCATTGTACTTCATTGTAATTATCATCTAATTACTCTTTAATTAATGAAAATGCATTCACAGCTGCAAGCCATTTTTGCATTGTTTCATTCTTCAATAACTGAGTAAATTGTGTGATCTATGTGTTTGTCCAGAGATCTATGTGCTCAATTTAATATGATATCAGAGCCTCGGCAGACAAGGCACTTCTCTTCCTCAAATCTCCTATTGGATCATTTTTGAGAAAATTGCTCCTTCCAGCTCTGCACCAAAAGTAGAATATTTACCACTTAATACCCCAAGTAAAGCAATTGTTGATCAATATTGATCAACTATGCTGGGTGTGACGAAAACCTGAAATGTGAAGGTTGTCGACCTTACGGTTCCCTTTTGTGTTTTTTGCAAGTACAACCATGAATGGATTCATCAGTTCCTCTTCTCACCCTGTCCACAAACTATTCAGAATGGAAGAAGAAGATGATTTCATCTCTGATGAGACAAGGTCTATGTCGAGTGTCTATTGGACTCGGTAAAGAATGTTTTAGTGAGATTGACTGGCTAAATAAAAGTTATGGAGATTTTGGAACAATAGCAATGGGTCTTTCTCCTAGCTTGCGCTACCTCATTAGATCTATTGAAGATCCAAAGGAACTCTAGATAAGACTGGACAGGACCTTTGGAGTGATTGATGAGGATCATAATAGCATTTTGGAGAGAATATCCAGCACCATAAGCACTCTTGATCGAAAATTCTCAACCTACACTCTCTCTGATGAATTTGTTCAAGATGAAGAAGAAGCAGAAGCTTCTACACAATCAATTCGAATTGAAGATAGTCTCCATGCAGTGACTCCTTTTCTTGATGCTCCGGAAGTTCATGAGATCTCTGATTTCTCATCTCCTCATATTTCTGAAACAGAAGAAGACATTCAAATCTCTGATATTGAAGAAAAACACTACTGCACTTCCATGCAAACATTCACCGATGATTTTCCTTTGAATTCTATGCCAAATTTACCAGTAATTGCTTTTGAAACTGAAGAGAAATTTGATTTTTCTCCCTCTAATGTTTCTGCTGGTGTGCAAATATGTGATACCGTGGATATTTTGGAAGAAATATCAGATTACCAGAGTGATCAATTGACTCCCCATGATCTAGATTTTACAGCAAATTCCTACAGGATTGCATGCACCAAAATTCAAAATTTTGAAGAAGAAGAAAGTTGTGCATCCACCGTCTCGGTTAACCATTTATTTGGATATGATATTAACCTTATTGGATCTGATATGATCTTATTTAGATATGATCTGACATTTCTTGGTTTAATATATCAAATTCATAATCTTTTAGTACTGCTTGTAGCTATTCTCATCAACGGTGTGAAGAAACAAGTACCGCAAGTCTCCTACAAAACTGCTGCTAGGGATTTGATTCCATTTCACAGTTTTGGATATGTTTTGAACCTGTTTAGATTTGATTTAATTTTTTATCTGATATTATTTGGTTCATATTTTAAAATTCAAAAGCTTTCAGTCATGCTTGTAGCTACTCTCACCAATTCCGGTGTGAAAAATCAAGTACCGCACTTTCTCTTCAAAGCTGCTAATGGGGATTTGGTGTTAGTTTCCTCATATGAGGTTCCTGATATTTTATTATGTGATTCATTAGCTGTTTCAGAAGCTATATCAGACTATGGAGCTCAAGCATTTGCTCTCAATAGTCCCAATGCTTCTCTACCATTCATCACATGCTCATCTCCTCACAGAACTAGTAAAGAGGAAGATTTTTTGCATCCGCCTGGACATTTGCTCCTAACACTTGGGGCTGTTCTTACCACTCATGGTTTGTTGTTCATGGCTGCAACATATCAGTTTCTTGAGTGTTCCTCACATGTTCTGAATCCTCAAGAACCTTTTCTCACTTATCAGTTGACTTCAGTTGCTCTACATGGGTCCAGTCTTCATCTGACAGCTGTCTATATTTCTGATTTAGTTGAGCATATCATTCTTCTTCCAAAGAGGAAGATTCCTCCAAATATAATGATGGAGAGGTTCACATGCCAAGCCCCAGGATACCTATGCACAGAAGAACCAGATTGATCCTGATTCTACCTGCTTAATTAGAAGGTTTTTTTTTTTTCCATGTGGTTTTTCCCCGGCACCTTGTTTTCTAGCAGTTACTTTAATTTACTTGATGTAATGGGTGACCTATGGTCTTAGTTACCAGGGCCCATAGATTGTCCAAGTTAGAATTCAGGGGGAGTGTTAGGATTATTAATCCTCCCTTGTCCAATTTGGTCATATGTCTAAATCGGAAGTCATGTCTAAATCGGGAGTCCATCCAACCTATTTATAGTCATTAACACCATTGGGTCCACTTGGCCTAATTGGGGCACATGTTTCAGTTACTAAAGTTTGGGGAACACTAATTGAGGCTCACTGCCACTGATTGCACTTGATTGCATCAGTTTAGGAGCCTCCTAGACCAATCCTTACAATTTAGGAGCCATTAGGAGTGCCGAAACCAACCAAGGTCAATTCAGTTCAGTTGATGACTAGTTAAGCTAAGTTTGGAGTCAATTACATTTAGTTCTAGTCCTCTACATTCAGTTAGTGCTAGGTTTACTTGACTGCACTCAAGAGGGGCGCATTTATCACCTACCATAGTCAATTAGCCTTAGTCAACATTGAATGTAACACTTGAGTTGTGTTTTAGAGCTCCGATGAGCTCCGGTTATGGTTTAGACAAGGTCAGTTAACTATTGAGTCCTCCGATAGTGATTTAGACAAGGTCTTAGTTACCTACAGTCAAGTAGAGTCTATCAATTCGAATTTCATGTGGCTATTAAAGCCATTGTACTTCAATGTAATTATCATCTAATTACTCTTTGATTAATGAAAAGGCATTCACAGCTGCAAGTCATTTTTTCACTGTTTCATTCTTCAGTAACTGAGTAAATTGTGTGATCTATCCTATGAGTTGTCTGTTTGTCCACAAATCTATGTGCTCAATTTAATATTGTTATGGTCATAACTAACTCATATGTTTAAGTACAATGTTACCATTATTTTTCATTCTCTAATAAATCTTTTTACTTACACATATTTTATACATTCAAAGTTTAGAATAAAGTAAATGTGCCCATTATTTTTTAATCTCTAGTAAATCTTTTTACTTGCACATATTTTATACATTCAAAGTTTAGAATAAAAGTAAATGTGCTTAAATTTATTAAGCAATCAATTTTCTTTATATTTTATTATGATGTATCACTTAAAGTTATTTGCGTTATACATTATGTATTTGATTGATATGCAAATATTGAAATTATAAAATTATTTAATTATATTCAACTCTTAATAAAGATGAAGTTATTTGACGTATACATTGTGATATGCAAATATTGAAATTATAAGATTATTTAATTGTATTCAACTTTCATATATTTGATTGATATACAAATATTGAAATGATAAAATTATTTAATAATATTCAACTCTTAATAAAGATGAAGTTATTTGACTTATACATTTTGATATGCATATATTGAAATTATAAGATTATTTAATTGCATTCAACTCTCAATGAAGATGAAGAATATTGTTATAAAAGAAATTAAGGATTGGATTTGTTAAAAGGTTATAGTTAGCGTTTCCAACAAAGGGGAGTGGTTTTGAAAATATAACTTCCACCCTATTTTGTTGAAACGAGAAGGGCTCTTCCCGTATTTAGGATGTGTGTGTAGAGTAACTTTCTTTTGCTCCAATCATACAAACCAGAAGTGAACTTCATTTTACATAACGACGTCACATAAAAAACTGAACTACATTTTACTTCACATGTAGTTGTAGAAAGAGGAGAAGGGATCTTATTATATCGGCAAAAGGCATGGTATATATCATTTTCGATATGCTTTTTATTTTCTGAAATATTTTTTTTGTAGTTTTACATTTGCATTGTCTTGTTAGATGCTTTTTCTTATTTTTTTAAATTTTTGATCTTGATTTATGTATCACTCCATTGTTCAATTGACTTGGAGTGTTATTGTCAGAGTTTGTTCATTTATCCCAAGTTTTTGAATATGTATTACATAGCTCTTACAATGCATTTAATGCACCTTTAATATACTAACAACCCTTATATGCACCGTCGACAAACCTTTCTATCACCCCCACCGCCATCGCATCTATCAACTCCACGACCACTTGATAGTCACCACCACTTCCTCTTCATCATTCCAGACATCAAGCCAAAAAGTTCAGCCTTCTGTCTAAATATAACGTCTGAATGACTCCAATATTTTCTAAGCATAAAGATCGGATTTCACTATGGTGCCTATTGTGCAGTCATCAATGAAACGAACATTACAAACATCGGGACACTCTGTTGTCAAAGGATCTCATGGCAATATCAGGGGATGTGCTCTATTAAAGAATCTCATGGCCGCAATAGTAGGGGATGTGCTCAAGGCCAATATAAAAACCCTTGGTCCTTTGGTTTTGCTTGTGTGGAACCATTTGCATCTGAAGTTGAATTGAGAATGGGAAGATCCTATCTTTCAACTTCTTCAAAAGGTGTTGTGTGTTCTAAGTGCAGCATGTTGCATGGCCTCTTGTCATTTATGCATTCTCTACTCCTAAGCTTTAACCTCATTCCTTAATAAATTCCTAACATAGCTTGGATGGATGCAAACAGAACAATGGAGAATAGGCCATGCTGTTTCAAATATTGGTGTTGCCATCTAGTTCATAATTAAACAATATGTTGCTTGATATTTTTTGAGCTTTAGTTATTTGAGATATGTATGTAGTTATTATTACGATATTAAAACTATTTCATTCACCTATAAAAACGGTTTCATTTACCTATGTTTTCTTGTATTGCCTTGTACGCTTCTCTCTTCACATTTAACAGTTTTCTTTTCACTTTGCAAAAATATAGAAATAATTTTATGCATGTCCACTTTACAAAATACATGAGTTTAGATGATGGCTTACTTAACTAAATCAACTAGGTTCGTACGTTTGTTTATTTCTCTCCTTCATATCCACTGCAATGGCATCAATTCCAGCCTCCCACTACCAGAAAACCTGTACCAAGAGCACCACCGTAGATGATGCCAGCATAGCGAAATTCCATTTGAGCTTGATAGCCTTATCCTTTGAGTCAAATATGCTCCTTCATTTGGTTTTTTTCAGGCCTTTGTATGCAGGTCTCCCTTGATTGTTTTCAGCTTTGGTCACGCCCTTTCTAGGGAAGCCCATTGTTAAAGTGATGATAAATCAATTGCTTCTGATATTTACACATTTTTACTGCCATGAAATGTAACAATCAACACATGAATGAAGCTATATTTCCAACCATAACTGATATGCACCACTCTGCCTCATTAGTCTGACATGATCGATTGGGTAAGCCGACTTGACACGTTGAAGAGATAATCCTACTTGAGAGGTCAAAAGGTCAGCCGACTTAAACAATGTTGATTTCCACATGGAGCAAGGTTTATTAGACACTAGCGGCGGGAACACAATAATCAAAGCCATCCCATTGCATTAAAGAAAGGAATTTGACGAGACTCCTCTTAAACATGTGTAAGAACATGTAATATGTAATGGAAGGGGGATTTAATCCCACATTCCTCATTGTTACTTTTCCTCCAGCTACACGTACTTGAACAAGCATAACAGGCTCACAAGGGCCTTCACTGCATGTTTTCCATATTCTTGAAAGCATAATAAAGTTAGAACAAGCATAACTGGCTCAGAAGGGTTTACAGGTGTTTTCAATATTCTTGAAAAGTGATGCATGGATAAAAGAGACAACTCCCTGGATACATATGTGCTTACTAAGTGGACATGCTAATCTATAGTGGCCTCTATCATAGCGCAATGACACTTCAACATGTTCCAATATGATTATATTCAAGCAAGCATATGGATTTTATTATTGAGTAATTTTAAAGTTTTAATATTTAGTTTAAATTAGATATTAGTGTTAGCCAAAACCAAGCCACTAAACTTGAGTTTATTAATTAATTTCTTTTTATGTCGTTTTTTTTCTTTTCGTTTACTTGTTCATTCTATCGATAGTTACTTCGACCACTTGTCGGTAACTTTACTTCAACCACTAGTCATTTGACCTCTTTGACCACTAGTCAGCTAATCATTTCGACTGCTAGTAGGTTTACTCAACCAACCTTGCTGGTTCACTTGGTTTTATTCAACCAACCTTGCTGGTTCACTTGGTTTTAGTCAAAATCTACAGAGTATGTTTCTTAGTATTTTCACCTATGAGTAAGATGAAGTAAAAATAGACACATTAACAATCCAACATAACTTATAAAACATATACCCAAATATGTAGGAAGACTTGAGTTGACCACTCTGCCATAAAACTTGGAATTGATCCTTTTACAGAGCTTCGGCTCTTCGACAGTATCACATACATAGAAGCTTGAGCTTCAAATTCTCTTTCTCTCTTTTTCTCACCCTGGAGTTCTCTCGTGAGTTCTGCTGTCTAACTTGATTTACAATTTTCTTCTTCTATTTATAGGAAACCTAAAAATTGCTTCTACATGAATCAACTGACTCACCATTAAAGACTGTAATAACTATCTACCTAACAACTTAGTTTCAAAAAATAATTCGACTAGTTTACATTTCCGAATCGTGGGGTCTTCCCTCTTGTCAGAGTGACCAACAAGATCTTGACTAATACAGACTGTGACTGAGTCGACTAAGATTTAGGTACATATCTACGAGTGATTAATAGTTCCAACAATTAGCATATACAAGAATCTTTACAACGCTAAAATGTATCGTAACTAGCCTCGATAGTTTCACAATCTCCACATGAAATTTTAAGAATGTATAAAGCTTTTCACAACATAAAATAACTAACTCCTTTGCATTATTTTAATATTTTATTTACTTCATTCCTATCCATAATTTACATCACGAATTTAAACAAATTCAAATCCAATTTGTTCTCCCATTTACATGTTGTAAGTTCCAAGTGCTTCCACCCATACCATAACAAAAACTAACCGCATCATTACAATGAATAAAGTTCTTCCTCTACTCATCAATAACATCGTGGAAACCCACCAATTCGATGTCCATGCAAACACGTTCCTTTTTTTGGCCCCTGACAAAATGTTTTAGCGTGTCAAAAGAAAGCCTTGTCTCACACAAGTGTTCAGATCCATGTCGTGCATTCGGTTTTTTATTATGTCAATGGCTCACCAAATTTTTTATTTGAACATGATTCGAAAACCATAATTATGTTTAGATTGGGCATACATGATATTTGTATAATTGTCAAAGGAAATCCCACTACATTTTGATATATGTTATCTAGTTATTATTCTATGGCTTTTCGGGTTCCAAACATCTGAGGTTGTTTTGAGGCCTTAAACAATTTTTTTTGGCAATTCAAGGAGCACAACCATTTTTTCCTTAATAGAAAGTTATAAATCTCAAATATACCTTTCCAACAGGATATCGAGCACCCAAATCGAATATCATATGCAAATGTTATGACCCCGGGATGTTGATTATTAAACTTACCACCTTGGGGCCGCAAACTTTATGACGATTCATCTTCTAGGGTTATGTTTTGGACTTTTGGGGTTCTTTCCCTCATTCTTATTATAAGTATGTCTTTTTGGCCTCATTTTGTATTCATCTTTGGACGGATGAACGTAGAAGCCACATCTCTTATCAGAGATAGCTACCACCATTCTAGCTGTTGTATTACAATATGTTCTATTTCCGTAATTTAATAGAATATGTGTTTACTTATCTCTGTTTTCATTGAAAAATGTTTACGTTCAGGATTATGTATATGTTATTTCATTTTGTTCACGCATAAATCGGTATCAGTGGTATCAAAGCAATATACTCTTTGATTGTTTCTCAGCGCACGTCCTCGACGAGGTCAAACTATAGAGAGTTGGGTCTTGAGCTCATTTCACTTGTCAAAGATCACTCTTGCCACCCTAAATGACCTCCCATGGCGGAAGAAAAGGGAGATGACGAAGCAAGAGATACCATCAAGTCGTTTCTTGAGGAATCCCTCAAGCGACAAAGGAACGAGATGATGGATAGCTTCGCCCAAATCCTTCAACGAATGCCAATAGCGGCAAGGGCATCTTCAACGAGCAGCCAGTTCAGGGATGCAATTCCATTTAAGGTACAAGTTAAATATGATATTCCTTTATTTGAAGGCCAAATTGAAGTTAATTCCCTAGATAAGTGGTTGAATGTTCTAGAAGGGTATTTCTCTATCCACAATTTTCCCAACAGAGAAAAGATCACCTTTGCACTCCTTAAAGCAGTCTCCCATGTTCAAAATTGGTGGGGTACTTATTGGGAGCAAATATCATCAGATGAGTCTAGAATGTTTGAGACAAATCTCATTTGGGCTTCTTTCATAGATGTCGTCAAGGAACAGTATTACCCTGTGGGAAACTATGATGACCCATACACCAAATGAACCATTATGCGTTAAGAGAAGGACTAGATGACGTCGAAGTACACCAAAAACTTTCATACCTTGCGTACAAAGTTAGGTTTCAAGGATTCTAAGCGGCACCTGATACTAAAATATCACAATGGTCTACATCAGTAATCCGAATTGAGATGGACTTCCTTGACATATCTTCACTTGGATCTACCTCTCGATATGCCGTCAAAATCGAGGACAAATTTCAGCAAAAGAACAAGAAAAACTTTGTACCTGCAAACCCACCATAGAAGCAAGGCAAGGAAAACCATGGCCTGCAAAACACAAGACAAAGAAAAGACAACCAGTCCCTACCACAAGCAAAGAAGAGGAATGGAAATACAAAGAAGTACACTAAGAAGTGGTGCGAATTTCATAAAATCCCTTGGCACAATAGTGATGAATGCTGCTTAAAGCAGTCATTGGTAGCCGAGATCAAATCTTTAGAATCAGTTATCGATTATGATTCAAAACCCAATTTCATTTTTACATACTATGGGAAGCAAATCATTGATGCATACCCCATTGTCACCATTGCTACCATACAAATTCATCCAAAGGAGCGTAAAGAGTCAGAGGCAAAGGAGCGCCTCTTCCACCCACAAATGTGGATAAAGGGAATCCCACTACATTTTGTTGTTGACAATGGTAGCTAAAAGAACCTGATCTTAGCAGAAGTCATCAAGGTATTAGAGCTTCCAACAACGCCACACCTGCAGCGCTACAACATTGGTTGGCTAAGCCAAGGACAAGGTATCTGCATTACTTAATAATGCCACCTACCATATGGTATCAAGACTTTTAAAGACTAAATACTCTGTGATGTGGCCCCACTTGAAGTTTGCAATGTTCTTTTAGGACAACCATATATGTGGATGTTGTGTATCTAAATATTTATGAGCAATTATTTTAATATTAAATATGATATTAGTTAAGTTGAAATGTAGGGTCACACCATTTCATTGAAATGGTGTGTTTCGACCTATTAAAGGTCTTGTCACTTATTGTAAAAAATCATCATTCAATAATTTATTTCATTGTGGCTATATTCGAAATACGTGGGATTAGTATTTTCTGCTTCAATGGAAGCGTCATATTGTATATGAGTCATGACCTCGTAGTGTCTTTGTCACTTTAGGAGGAGAACTCTATCGATACCAGAGACAATTGCACCTAACACCGTCTCGCAATGTAGGAAGATAATCTCCCACACAAGGAAATTATCCCTCTTCGCAATTGCCTCTGAAGGAGAACATCAGATCACATAGACCTCCACATTCTCTGCACAAGGTGTCTCTGCTTTACAAAAGCAAGAAGAACACAGAGTCATTGTTTCACCATCTACCCAAGTACCTCTACAATACAAGGCCATGCATTCAAGGTGCTCCTCTAGGAAGAAATCATCCAGATTAGAACAAACCAAGGACAATACAACAACCAAAATTTTTGAACAGTTTCAGTGCATCAATCTGCAACAATTACAACCCTCTTCGGATGTCAAAGAAAGGCAGCCTCTTCACTTTAGAAAATATTGCACCAGGAGATCATCTTAGCACACAATTCGAGATATGATACAAGATTTGATGCAATGGATACCATTGCTTCATAAGGTGGGAGGATTGATCCAAATGAAGATCAGTGACGACCCAACTATTCCACTGGCTCAAAACAATTGTCCATTGTGGTAGTTTCTTAGTTATTTATCTACAAATTTTCAAGCCTCCAACTTTCAGGGCCGTTTTGAGGCCCTAAACGACGTTTTTTGGTGATTCGAGGGCTAAAGAATTTCCTCGACAAAAATTCAGCCTTAGTCGAAAGTTGTAAAACTCAGATATACCTTTCCAATGAGCTATACATCGCTCAAATTGAAATCATATGCAAAAGTTATGACCCCGAGAGGTTGAATGTTCAACCTACCACCCCAGTGCCACAAACTTTATGACGGTTCATTTCCTAGAGTTATGTTTTGGAATTTTGGGGTTCTTGCTCTCATTCTTATTATAAATAGGCCTCTCTGGCCTCATTTTGTATTCAGATTGGCAGAGGTCAATGTAACAACTACTTCTCTTCTCAGAGATAGCTACCACTATTCGATTTGTTGTATTATAGTTTATTCTATTTCCGTCATTTAATAGAATATGTATTTACTGTATCTTTATTTTCATTGCAAAATGTTTCCATTTATGATTATGTATATGTTCTTTTATTTCATTCACAGAAATTCGGATCATGTTTGGATGCACAGAATGCTAAAATAATTTTCATAGACCCAACAAAAACCAACAACCATATATACTACGACAACAATTCAGCTATTGCATTGTTAAAGAATCATGTGTTCCACAAAAGAACCGAGCCTATTGACATAAGGTATTATTTCATCAAAGAATTGGTAAACAATAAAAAAAAATTGTTTAGAATTTTGTTTAGAAGTTTGCAGGTGTGAAGATCAGCTGGAAGATATCTTTACAAAACCACTAGAAAGGGCCACATTGTAGTATTTGTGAAGTTCCTTAGGCGTAAGAAATTCTTCTGCACAGTTAAGTTTATGTATAGAGCAAATTCAAGTTTTGAAATTTTTGTTAAACTTTTGTTTTAATGATCTCTGTTTGCTCATTATTAAGTCGGATTGTTATGAAGTTTAGGGCTCATCTTAATTAAGAAGAATGGAGTTGAAGAAGGCTAAAAGCTCAAGCTAGTAGAGAAGAAATCAAGAGCCCAAGGTCTGTAAATGTGGAAATCCAAGTAAAGATTAAATTCAGGTGTATGTAGTCGTATAACTGCCAGTTAGTCTGGGTAATATAAATATTTATGTGTTATTTCCAAAGGTTATGCATGTCGCACATATTTTTATGCATAAGTATGTAAATATCATGAAATTGATTTTCTTGTGAAGAATTAAAATTAAGTTGTTGAGAATTCACTTTTAACTGCGGTGTGAAACATTGTATCCAAGAAATCCCAAATTCATGACCATGTCCTAATACATTGCAAAGAAACTAATTTGTGAAGTTCTAAGTTTAGAAAAGTTAGTGAAAAAATAAGTGGAATAATATTTCATGAAATTATTATGAAAGATGAGTATTACGCAAATCACGTTGTCATGAAAAGTATCTTGAGCAAAAGTCTTTGTGTAATAATCTTCGCAGTAAACTGAAGATGGAGCAAAAAATTAAAAATGCAAATTGACATAGCGCGGTAGCGGTTTTTCTTTGAACTAAGGCATTTCACCATCATTCTCTAACATTTCTCAATGGAGAAATGGATTCTCAACATATTTCAAACTCACGAAATGAATAAAAACAAGTTTCACACACCAACAAATTTCACAGAGATTACTTCAGTGATTAGTTATTGGTATATGTTGATTGCAGAGGAATATTGGATTTGACTCTTTGCCCCCAAAGCTTGGATTGGAAATAAATGCACCATTTTATTTAGTAGCATCTCCAATCCAATTCATGATGCAACCAAGTGTGGTTGTGATAGGAAATCCACCTTCATGAACCTTCACTCCATATGACTTGGTTAACTTCCCTTCCTTATATATATTGGCACCATGAGGAGCCATGTAGCTGCCAAAAATACAAGCATAAGTAACCAATAATGGGAATCTTATCGAAGCTTATGTAGAGGTTCGTAGAAGCTTATGATAAGACTTGAAATCATGAGACCAAACATAGGAAATATAACCCATTGACAGTCACCGAAATTTAGCCCAAAATGAACATTGGATCCTCTAGCTCATTAAGAGATGCTAGGTTAAAAGATAAATGTCTTTTACAAGACCTGACTTGCCATTCTCCATATTACGTGGCTTTATCTTGATTTTCTCTACTTAAAGATCATCCGGAGGACCAACTCCAACAAGCAAGGAAGGCGGAGATGAAGAAGATTTATGGCTACCAACTATAGATCCATTGCTCATAGGTTGTATTAGAAGCAAGGAAGGCAGAGATAAAGAAGAGTTATGGAAACCAACTATAGATCCATTTCTCATAGGTTGTATAAGACATGACTCTAGACTACCAACTATACCTATTGCATTGGAAATTGAATTATCCAAATGTATTTCCAATTTCTTTGCTTACTATACCTATTGCATTAGGAATTGAATTATCCAAATGTATTTCCAATTTCTTTGCTTATTGCTCTTTAGATAGATGCAATTGTTCCAAACGTGTAAGCTGCAAGTATGCACCATTGTCAACAATCAAATCCCCCTCAATAACCGTAATCATATTGAAATTTCCCATATGTGATTGATCCATCACCACAACACCTTCGTCTACTTCATTGTCTTGCACTAGTAGAATGAGTTCATCAACATATGTGTGGGATTGCAGGATGTCTACAAGGTCTGGGTTTAGGTATGGAGGATTCTCCTCGTCTTCATCATCCTTCTTGATTTCAGGGATTGGTGGTCCATATTCTAAGACATCTATGTCTGTGAGTTCATTTCCAACTGCTTCATCATCATATCTGTGATTACTTCTTCATGCTGCCAATCATCAACTTTCTCTTCTTCCTCATTTAAGGAACTATGGCTATCATAAAACATCTTGATCCTCATCTTCAAAGAGATATGTATAAAATTATCATAAATATATCCGTGTTCATGACGGCTAAGTCTCCATCTCTGCTTCATGTCCTCATGAAGATAACAATCAACGTTTCTTCAACAAATATGGGCAGCGAGAATCAACTAGCAATTGATCAACTTCCAATGCCAGAATAGGATCAAGTATTCCAAACTTAAAATATGGGGTAGATGCACTAGTCCATGGACTGGCTTTTTAAGACATTCATTTAAGACAATTCTCTCTTATGTCTTAAAGTTTCCTTTTTTTATGTAGGGTCCACTAGTAAATACATTAACGTGAAAATACATTCCAAATTCTTAAAATTTCCAGCGTAATGACCATTTGGGATCTTCATTAATGGTTCTCTCAACCATAAATATCTTCTTCGCGTATTGTCATCGGTGAAGATGGGGTCTGGCTCTTTTTCCCTCACATGCAATGATGTAGAAAAGGACTAACCCGGACCTGTTTGATCCCTTCCTCCATCAGCTATGACAGGTCTCTTCGTTAATGGTGGTCTCAACCAGAAATCGTTTTTAGTGTAGTGTCTTGAGAAGAGATGGGATCTCTTCCTACTTCCCTTGCATGGAGTAATTTATAAGAAGAATGACCCAAATGACATGTTCCCTTCCTTCGTTAGCTATATGGACATGGCTCTTCGTTAATGCAGGTGCTCTCAACCCAGAAATATTTTTCATCGTAATGCATTGGTTGGAGATGGGGTCTAGCTCTGTTTCACTAGCATGGAATAATTTAGAAGAAGAATGACTTGGACGGCCTGTTCCTTTCCTCTGTCAGCTATATGGAGAAGGCTCTTCATTAATGGTTCTCTCAACCAGGAATATTTTTCATCGTAGTGTCTTGGGAAGAAATGGGTTATGGCCTTGTTTCCCTCACATGGAGTAATTTAGAAGAAGAATGGCCTGGATCTATTCCCTTCCCCCATCAACTATATCAGCACCAAGACAAGGTCATGCATATGAATTGGAGACAGTAATGGAGACAAAGTCTTTCCATGGAGTCTATGAGGGTGATTGTCAAAGGTGGTGATAGCAACTTCAAAATAAGGTGGTGATACCAGCTTCTTAAATCCAAACCCATCCCCTTTTGGAGATGGATATAAATCTTTCCAAACCCACATCAATGTTGGCTCGAAAGGTTTTTTTGGAGCGACTAGTGAGCCAACCCTTTCCTTAGAAATTCACTTAGCTGATCAGAGCTTCAGGCCCTTTGTACACATATAGAAGGGTTTTATTCTATCATCCATTGAGGGATACTTGCAATGTAGGAGGGGCCACTTTTACTGGGTCAACTATTGTATGATAACCTGTACCGATCTACTACATTTCAACCAGACAGCGAGATTCTACTAAATAACATGTATTGATTTGCTAGGTTTCAATGGCACAAGGAGCTTCTAAGGTATTTTCTTCCAAAGGGGTGGTTTCCTCTAATTTCAGCCACTCATGATACCAACCTAGCTTTCACTCATGCATTGTTTCTGGTGTTATTCGTTGCGGCCACTATGCGACACTTGTGGTTGAAGAGAGATAGAGTGTGTGTCATACTACATATTTCTGTTAGGGTTTTTAGTTCATACATCTTCTACCTCAGGATTGATAATCTTCCAGATCCTATTCAACTTGCATTACAGATCCCTTGCTTAATTGGGTAAGCGTGTTTTCCTTTTTGGGTTATCTTAATCAGCTAACAGACTATATTTTTGTTTGACTAAATAATTCAAGGTGTTGTTATTTTGTAGAATGCAGGTTTAGAAGATTATTGGAGTTGATAAATCCCTTGAAGATGGCTTTGACAGAGATATGAAGGAAGCTACAAATGGCCGCATCAAGCTGGAAGGGGCCACAAATATTACAGGTTCTTGGGGTTCTCTTCACAAATTAATTATTGATTGTATTATAATACTTAAATATATTTAACACTGAAATTTTTATGTGGAGAATTTTGTAGAAGGGTATATTACTATATTTTGAAGAAGAGTAATAATATAAAATTCGGGGAGACAAATGAGATTACAGTGCATGCTACAGATCGTGAGATCCTTTTCTCCTGCTACTAACCACCTCTATTAATTTTATTGTGTTTTCACTGCTTGGGATATATTAAATATGCCCATAGGACTTCCGTTTCTTACATTAAATACCAAAAAAGTTGGGATTGAATTTTCCAATTGTCTCTAAGCCCCCACAATTGAAAAGGGTTTCTTTGTGAAAAAGGTTGACCACACTCTTATAATCCAAATCCTTTTTTCTGTTTAGGTTTCAAACCTTGGCTGCATTTTAACTTTTCCTAAAAAAAAATTAGAAGAATATTTTTTTAGAGATTTACATCATAGCTAAGAATATTAACTCTTAATGCATATAATTTTAATTTTATTGCTGGATAAAGACATTTTTAAATGTTTTGGAATGTTTTGGTAGGACTATTACAAAAGATGTTTTAATTCTTCAATAACATTTTATTCTCTGCTAAAACTTACATTGCTGAAAATTACATTTCAAATAGCTTCATTCACCCAAACAAATATTACCCAATGCAAAAAATCTTTTAGTATGATGATGTTACAAGGTAGAGAATTTTATAATGTTGTTATGGTATTTAATTTGAATAATCTCTCTTTCACATTTTTTTAATTTATTTTCTGATAGCTGGCACAAAAAAGGATAATTTTGTTGTTTTTAAAGATGTCAATTAAGAGCACGATGTACCTTGGAGTAAATTACTAGATAAAACAACACCAAAAGTACTTAGTAACTATATTGACTTATGTTTCAGCTCCAATCTTGAATATTTAATTATCTTATATTAAAGTGGCTATTGTAAGAAGAAGTCCAGGAATGGGGCAATAACACTATCATTAGATTTACCCTTTAACTATTTACACATAGGGTATGCAAATAAAAGAAAAGTAGATTATTTTGATTATTTAGTAGTTACCCTATTTTTGTATGTAGACACAAAAATTTAGAAATTGAAATACAACTGATCACATATCAACTTAGAGAAGAGAAAAATGAGAAAAAGGTTACTAAAGCCAGCATCACCCCTTAAGTTTGGAAAGCATGGTAATAAAGATTCTACGATGCTATGGTTATGCAAGGTAACATGATTGGGGTAGATAATGATATTAACAATTGAATGATGTATATTTTGGACTTAATATCTCATAAAGACAGTTTGAAAATGGCTAGCTGTAACAACTTAAATAATAACAACAAATAATAATAATAATAATAATAATAATAATAATAATAAACATATATTTATAAAATAAATAATAATAATCAATAATGTCTTTATGAAAAGACATGACTATTAATGAAAGGGTATTTCACCACAATATAAATAACAGACCCTCATATGTAATTCATCATCTTATCTTATTCAATATTTATTACTACTTACCAACATGTGGGATTCAGATTACCTGTGGGCATTTTAGAGAATTTACAAACGTTAAAGAAGCATTTACTGCTTCAAGTAAAGAAGCTTATTTGCTTCAATGTAACAACTTAAATAATAACAACAAACAATAGTAATAATAATAATAATAATAATAATAATAATAATAATAATAATAATAATAAACATATATTTATAAAATAAATAATAATAATCAATAATGTCTTTATGAAAAGACATGACTATTAATGAAAGGGTATTTCACCACAATATAAATAACAGACCCTCATATGTAATTCATCATCTTATGGTTCATTCTAGCTGTCAATTTTGATTCCATAAGCGGATATTCTCATCATCTTTCCACTCTTTCAACCACTTTTTTGTCTCAACCTTAGCTTGTAGACTTTTATTGATCTCCTTGTATTGTTCTAACTCGTCCACTGTTGTTTGTAGCTGTGCCTTCATTTCCGAATATGTAGTAGCCATATCAAAAGTTGTGCTCAACTCTTAGTAGTTCATATCGACATGTTTCATCAGCTGTGACAGCACACAAGATGATGCAGAAACATTATAAGGCTTTGAGGACAAAGCCTTTCTCAGGGAGTGGCAATGTAACAACTTAAATAATAACAACAAACAACAACAACAACAATAATAATAATAAACATATATTTATAAAATAAATAATAATAATCAATAATGTCTTTATGAAAAGACATGACTATTAATGAAAGGGTATTTCACCACAATATAAATAATAGACCCTCATATGTAATTCATCATCTTATCTTATTCAATATTTATTACTACTTACCAACATGTGGGATTCAGATTACCTGTGGGCATTTTAGAGAATTTACGAACGTTAAAGAAGCATTTACTGCTTCAAGTAAAGAAGCTTATTTGCTTCACTAGCCAAATACCTGTGGTATTTATTAAGATCGTCTACCACATGACTACTTTATTAAGTTCAAATAGAGCTGCAATAATTCAGAGTTTAATACTTTGAATGCCAGGATGAAAAAAACTACTAAGAAGGTGTCAAAATTCCTTAAATAGAATAGAGTTACTCTCTGAAAATAAGCGACCATATGAAGTTTACAGTATTGGATTTGAAGCTCAAAGAGAAAGAAGACCATTATCTGATGATATCTTATTGGACCTTAGAAATTCTCCAGGTTCTAACAACATAGAAAAAGGTTGTTTTGAGAGTAAGTGTACAGAGGGTGTACGTGAAAATGATAAGACCTTCGCTGGAACAATGGCACAATTAGCTTCTCAAATTATTGACCCCAATGATGTATTCATCATTTATAAGTTTATTGAATCTTGGCTTCCTTTTGAACTTAAAAAGGTGATTACATCTTTACCTAAAATTATTAGGATTATTGGAATCTCGAATGCCATCTTGGGTTAATCCTATTCAACATCATGCTATATCTATTGTCCATGGATGCATTCACTAGAAAGAACTTTACATCTTCATTTCTATTATTGTTGTTCTCATTGGATTATAAGATTTTTATAAAAAACTACTTGTTTAGGCTACACTATCATGGATTTGGGGTCCTCTGTTTGATTTTATAGAAACTTGGGATATGATTTCTCACGTTAAATATTTTAGACACAATGCTTTCTCCACACAACATTGTAAAGGTATTCAAGTAGTAACTGATTTTCATTTGTGTTGCAAAACAGTTGAATTATATATTCGCAAGATCCATGGTTGAGCCACTTGCAGAACTTGGAGGATTTATATTAGCACTCTAGGATCTTTATCTTGATAAATATGATGACTGAATGAATATGGTTTGGTTTTCCACACCTTCATCATTCAGTTGTGTTTTATATTTACTTTAGCTGCTAATATGGTTTTTCATGATTCTACTATCCCTTTTGTGCAATCTAGGCATGTTTCTACCCCATGAAAGAAGCCCTAATTAGTTCACATTTGTATATATAAGAAGAGGATTACTACGACTACCCACATTAAAAGTAAAAGGAAACAAAGGGATCCTTCGAGTCATGAGATTGATTCCCAACTAGCTTTTATTTCCTTGTTTTCCCCTTACTTACTCCATATCCCTCTTGGGTTTTGCAAGAGCTATAGAATGTTGTAAATTTGAGGTCCAACATCAAACTTAGTCCATATAATGATTTGGGATTTCTTGATTATGGGTTTTTTTTACTTATGGTGTTTTAGGGTATGGATGGATCTCAATACAATGAAAGAAATTTGGTGCCTCTGTTTCTCAGCAATATGTATGACATGGTGGGATGACAACTCCATTGACTTGATAGTTACATTAACTTCCGAGAATAACAACTTCATTGTGTGCAATCCCTTGTAATTCACATGAGACTTACAACCCATGTACTTCAAGGACAACAATTTTTCCAGATTGTTATGAAGCTCAATGCATATGTAAGTATAAATAATTGAAATAATTGCCTTTAATATTAAAGTGTTTTTCTTTATTTGATTTTGGGTAACAGGGGTTTTGGGAGTTATTAAACATGTGGGAACATGAATTCTATATTGATGCCATGATTGCTATATCTCTTCATAATATCTTATATTTCCCGATGTATGCCCTTGTTATGATTTGGAAGAGCTTCCGATTGATGTAAACTAGAGGTCACGTGGTGGCCTCAGTTCATGTATGGATTTGTTTTTTATTATTATTATGTATTTATGGGGTTTTAGGGTATTATTGATCTCAAAACAGCCTTGGCAATGCTCTTTTCTAAGTTGGAGGCAGGACGCCATCCTTCAAAACAACCTTGACAATGCTCTTTTCTAAGTTGGAGGCACGATACCATCCTTTATGACTATGAAGAGCACCCTTTAACCTGGCACACTTGTTCCTTCCAGAGTTTCTTCTTGATATTACAGTTATTTTGAGCATTCTAAAGAAGACAAAATTGGACTTTAGCTGGAATTTACTAAGGCCACTTTCAATGGAATTGACCAAGGCCACATATATCATTTATCCAAGGTTACTTACGTTGGCTACTTTCAATGGAATTGACCAAGGAAACATATATCATTTATCCAAGGTTACTTACGTTTTTCCTCTCTTTTATGTACATAGTACTTAGTCTCAGTTGTAATACTCATAGCACATGCTTGTTGGGTTAAGTTGAATCAATGTACTTATGAATTTTTCTAGAGGATTGTTTGGATTAAGATTGTTTCCTTTAGATTTTATATTAAACGCGTTTGTCATATAATGAAAATCTTATATATATATATATATATATATATATATGTAATTTTAAGCTTTTTTTCTTGTAAATGATTTTTTCAATATTTATACTTGTTTTTCTCAAGTTTATTTCAAACTTTAGTTATACTACATCATTGCCAAGTCACTCCTTACCCAATGTCATGTTATTTTGATAGGGAAATGTATAATTTTTGAGGATGTAAAAATTGATCTAGTGTACTTCATTCAAATGAACGAGGATTAACTTGCACTTTTTTATGAGTGTATTTTGTACTTGGTTTAGATAAGGAAAAAATAAATTACATTTTTTTGTCAATATATTTTATTGTTTGACACATTTTGAAGAGTTTGAAATTTGTAAATGAGTACCTTAAATCATTTAGTACGTTATCTTATTCTTTCACTGCTTTTATTTACAATGTGTGATATGTAATGTGTTGTTTTCCATCTATATAAATGACTTCTTTGAGAGCTACATAAACATAAATACCAATTTGCACTAAGCATTGGCTCAGTTATTCATACACTATATCGAGATCAAAATGTAGGTTCTTAAGAGTTAAGTTGCTCATAGTTTAAGTTGGCTACATTTTTGTCCTTTTTTGAATTTTTTTATTTTATAGCTCATGTGCTCTTTCCAAAATTAATATTCATTATTCCATTGATACCTTTCTTATTTTTTGAATTTTTAAACTTTAGAGAATACCATGTATATGTTGAGTTTTTATTTTTATTTTATAACTCATTGATTATAATGCCTTTTAGAATTGATGTTCATTATTCCAAACAATGGTGTTAATACCTCTCTAATTTATGAACTTTTAAACTTTAGACAAAACCTAAAATACTCAGTGTATTTGACCTCCTTTCTCCAAGGCGAACTCCTTTGTTCCTCCCTTTTATGGGAAGATGACTTAGTCTCAGTTGTAAGGCTCATAGTTCGTGCTTGTTGGGTCATTTTTTATACACCTATTTTTAACTCCATGATAACTATAGATGAATGAGTGAAATAGAGTGAATATTTTCAGCTTTTTTTTACTTAATGCAGAAAAAATCTAGAAAAAGTAGAAATATTCTTACTACATATGAAGTTGAAAGGCACTAGTTTAATGGTAGAGTGGTTGCATTATATAATGCAAAGGTTGGTGGTTTTATTCCATCGCGCCCTATCATATACATTTGTATTATATCACTACTACATTGAGGGGGTATTTAGACAATATTTTTGTAAATTGTTTCAACTTGAGACAAAAACAAAATTGTGTGTTTTCTTAAATATTGTCTTTAAGCTCTGAAACTATTGTCTTAAATTTAAGACAATAATTGAGACAAAAACAAAATTGTGTATCATCTTAAATATTGTCTTTAAGCAGGTGTCTTAAACTATTGCCTTAAATTATTGTTTTAAATTTAAGACAATAGTTTAAGTCACCAGCTTAAAGACAATATTTAAGACGATACACAATTTTGTTTTTGTCTCAAGTTGAGACAATTTACAAAAATATTGTCTCAAATATTGTCTTAATAACCCCTCTATGTAGTAGTGATGATTCCTTTAATTCTTCTTCACCATGGTTGCCAACAACTCGTGCAATACATTTCACCACCTGTAAATTCACCCAATAGTACTAGCAACTTGTTTAACTGGAGAAACAATTTCTCGTTGGTATAGCGATTTCCTTTTCCATGTAACATCGATCACTCCTTCACAAAGGTAGCCTCTTCACATGTCACTCACATGTGGTCTCAAGAAGCATTCTCTTCCACGCACGCAAGACTCTGATTTCACACACAAGCAGCTCTCCACAAGATAGGTCCATAGGACACCAAGAAGTAGTACCAAATTAAAATTAACATAATCGACAACCAAGCCACAATGAGCTTCAAACACAAGTGAGATGGTCACTGCACCAATCTGATTATCACTTTGCAAATCCATTACATTTATAGCGAGATATCAACTTTAACAAATTACGATAGAAATATATTTGAAACCACCTACGATAGAGATGAGAATAATAAAACACGCATGAAAAATATGTTCTAGCTACTCTCTAGTTATGGCATTTCACTATTATTATCCAGCAATTTCATGGATGAACCTCTCAATTCTCGCTTGAAGTTTGATAACCATGAAGTTTGATAACCCTCAGATAATTAGATTGACTTGGAACCAAACCCTTAATCGAAAACATGTTACTTGGAATTTTTTTAAGTTTGATGATCGTGAGATAGCTAGATTGACTTGGAATCAAACCCTTAATAAAAAAAATATGTTACTTCGAATTTTTTAAACACCCAAAGTCTAGAGATACGATCCTTGGGCTTTATGTTAACCTTCAAATCTAGCGATATTTGATGGGACATTTTATGTTTGCAAATATCACATCTACTACTAACAAAATCTCAGCATATTTCAAAATTGCAACTTCACATTAGATTTTTGTTTTGAAATTGAGATTGTATAATAAAGATAGATAATAGTAGCAATAATTTTTTAATTTATTTGAAGAACATGTTTCCTTAAACAAATCATTGCTCAATTTACCTATATATTATAACGCGTCATTCTTAGATAGACTTATAGAAAGGTTATACGTTATTCTATATGAAACTCAAGTAAACCTATGTTTGGACATGATTAGTTTCATATCAATATAGAACATGAATATCTAATACAAATGATCTAGTTTCAAGAGGATTATACAAAACTCTAATTATACTATTTAGATTTAATTATTTGTTAGAAGATAAAATTTGTTATAGGTTTAACATATCTTTTTTAATTGTATTAAGAGTAATGACATGGATAAGTTGTAATATTTATTGCCTAGCATAATGCAATATAATAATAAATAAATAAATAAAGAATTAAGAAAATTTTTGTTGACTTGTAAAATAAAAATAAAACCAATATAAATTCATCTTAAACCTATATTTATAGAAGGATCCAATTTCTTAAAATGTAACTTTTTTTTTCTTGATGTACAATAAATTTAACATAAAAAAATTACACCTTAAGAAATAAGATTCATCTCTATGTTTGATCAATATATCTACAAATTAATTCTATTTGTTATTATTACAAATATTGTTTCTGAAAAATATATAACACAGTTATAATTTACTCCTAAACTTGACCTTAACCATTATCTATGAGAAAAACACAAAAATTAATATCCATATTATTACATCTCCAAGCTTTTAACTATAATACAATTAACTCATGTAATTGTCAATTAATAATTACTACCATGTTTACAATCCCTACAATATCCACTAGTTTCCAATGAAGTTATAATCACATGTCCAATAGTGTGATAGGTAATGATATTACAGCAACATCCACTAGTTTCAAATGAAGTTATAATCACATGTCCTACAATATCTACTGGTTTCAAATGAAGTTATAATTACATGTCCAATAGTGTGATAGGTAATGATATTACAGAATGGGAAAACTTAGCATAAACAAATGGAAAAAGATAAATGACATTGCTTGATATTGGATATGGATGCAAAATTGGCAATAAACAAATGGAAAAAGATAAATTGCTTGATATTGGATATGGATGCAAAATTGGCAACTAGAGTTGGCAGTGGCCAAATCTTCAAATTGATTTAATTAGTCATATACATATATGACTGTGAATATAAATATAGAAATTTTTTACAATACCAAAAACCTTATCTAAAAGAGAAAGTAAAGCAATTATGGTTTAAAAATATATATAAAAAATTGTTTATAACATTAATATCTTAATAAAATACAAACTTAAGGAGAAAAGAAAACAAAAATTAGTTTCAATAATGAGATCTCGTATGATATATATATATATAAACTCTAACAATTGGAGAAAAGAGAAAATCCCATACGAAAAAATACCTCTACAAAATGGTGATAAACACCAACAATACAAAGGCCTTGGAATTGAAAGTGAAAAATATTTATAGACATTGAAAGTTCTAACCAAAACATGCTTATGAAGAGGATAAGATACAAAAACACAAGTAACCTCATCTAAGCAAAAGAAGATTAGATACAAAAACATGCCAAATAACTACAGCATGACTGTTCCAGAAAAAAGACATTAAATGGAAACCATAACAAAAGCCTCAAACAAAAATGGGCTTACAAAGGATGAATATTCTAGAAAAAAAAAGACATAGGTTAGAAACCATAACAAGGCCTCAACCAAAAGTAGCCTTAGAAAAGATGAAAAATCCAAATAAATAAATAAATAAATAAACATCACAATGATTTAAAAAAAAATGTTCAATGGCTAATACCAATATGTCCAATCAATCAAAAGGTTAACAATGAGGACAATAAGTGAATCAAGGTTTCCAAATAATTTCAAAGTTGTGTAAAAAAATTACAAAGAGGTTGTCAGAAAAAAAGGAGTAAGCTATCGACCGGACCATTTGCGCCGGGTCCACTTGACTCTGTCAGGTCATAAGTTACTCAATTATCTTTACTCCATTATCTTGACAGTGAGACCAAGAACAACAGATTAGAACAACAGATTACACTTAGGTATAATGCAATAATGAAAACTACTAATTTACCAAATCAAATTAAATCTGAACAAATCTAAGCCTAATCTGAAATTGTGTTCTAAATACTTGTAATTTAAAATTCAATTGTTACGGATTTGATAACACCAATGTTCTATGCTAGTAACCTTCCTTATCATGAAGGATAAGGGAACCAAGGTTTAAACCTGGATCGGGTTCCATAAAACAAACAAAGGAGTTGATTAATGGTTACAAGGAAGTTGCATGTAAAAAACAAGAATTTCCATGGTTAAATTTATGGAATTGGTTGTTCTCAGTCTCACTGAAAGGTAAGGGAGTAAGCTATCACCTGATGGAGTCAGGTAGACCTCAGTGCAAATGGTCTGGTAAATAGCTTACTCGGAAAAAAAACTTGAGATAATCCTTATGGTTGGTATCATATGTTGATCTTGTTTTTAACCTTATAAAGATACCTATTCATCTTCCGATAGACAGACTAGACCATAGAAATGTGCCCAAAATACAACGACCAACAATAGATCTGCCACTATAAAAACTAGGGGCAATTGTTTGAGCTAATGATAAATCACCCTTGCTCACATATCTGCTAAGCGGCGGTAGCCGTAGGCGTCTTGAAGAAAAGGTCGGTGTCCAAACCATTGTTTTATAATTGTTTGATATAGATCTATCTGACTCTATAATCAAAACCCAAACATGGTTGGCCAAAATAGACTTTACTGATTCCATAACCATCTAAGGCCGCTCTCTCCTGGATTCCAAGGATATGAATTGTGATGGAAGCACCACATCTGCAATCAGAAATGTGCCGCTGTAAACATTGGCTCTATAATCTGATTTGGATTTTGGAGATCACTCGTGTCGCAAACATTTTTGAGAAAATGAGGAGGGCTTTATCAGGGTTTGCTATGATATCATGTAAACTTTAAAGGTTAGGAATAACATCATATAAATATAAAAACCCTTAATACTATTAAAAATATAAATATAAATCTATAGTAATACCAGGGTGATTCCATGAAGATGGGTAACACTTTTTGGCCAAATTTGGCGATGAAAACCTGATTTTTTACTCATGTGCTAGATAGAAGCCATCAAAATGCATATATGCCATGTGAATTTTGACTTGCAGTAAAAAAACAAATTGTAGAATATTATGTTGGCTTCATAGTGATATTTTTTTAAAAATATTCCGATGTCATTTAATGTGTGAATTTTTGCATTTAATGAACTGTGTGACCTTAAAAATTTGAAGAAGCTAATAAGTGGCTCGTGTCCATGTAGAGTAATTCAATCTTGCATTAATAATTTAAAAAAAATAAATATATGAGCATGATCTACATAAAATGCAGTGTGATGTGCATATTTTTTTGTTAATTTTTTTTGCATTATACAATTATTTATTATTTTTCGAAAGTGACCACATTCGATTTCAACATCGTTTTAAACACATATTTGTCCACGTAAAGGAATTTTTTCTATTTTTTGAAAAATTGAAAAACCAAAGATACCCTTTTGAAGAGGACACGTCGATATGTGATGTGTGCATTTTTAAGAATTTTTTGGCTGTGTAGTTTTAACTCTGCGGATTTTTCTTTGAGCAGCTTTGAAGTTGCAGTGTGGTTTTCTAAGTATAAGTTTTAGAAGTAATTAAAAAATAAATATCATATGAATGCCAAAATGCGTGTATGATACCTCAATGGATAGAAGATTCGTTGGTGAATTTATCGGTATCAACTCCGTTCAGTTATGTGCTAGGAATGGCAGGGTTTACACCTCTGCAAGGCACAGGAAATTTTCCATTTGTTTGAATGAGGGCTAAGTCTATTTTTTTAAGCCCTCGACCGAGGTATGAACCTCGACCGAGGTATTTAAATACCTCGGTCGAGGTATTTAAATACCTCGACCGAGGTTTTGTAAAGGCCGCAATACCTCGGTCGAGGGCTTAACAAGCCCTCGGTCGAGATATTAAGACCTCGGTCGAGGGCTTAACAAGCCCTCGACCGAGGTGCGTTTTTCTGTTTTTTCCGAAATTCACTTGCCAAAAAGTGTTACCCAGGTCCGTGGATTCACCCACCAAAAAGCAAGATTTATTAAATATGAAATGCAAACATATAAGTTAAAATATATAAATATATATAGAATCACAATAAAAACAATAATAACTACTAAAATTGGGCAGATTGACTGCCTAAATCGATTACAACTATAAATCACGCTAAGTTGGAAAACAAGACTAGCCAAATGACTACCTGAGCAATGCCAATATCGATACAGACTATCATACATAAAGAATCAGTGATATGACCCACAGATCATAGAGCGACTATCCCTGAAAATAACATGAAAAATATTGAACTTACAGATCGTCGCGGTTTCAAGCTCTGCACAGGTCTCTGTTGCCTGGAACCGAAGAGAAATTGCACGAATTCGAACCTGCGTGTCCGCAATATGCAATTCACTCCAAAATTGAGTAACCGTCCATCCAGGAGATTGCAGGCGCCCTAAAGATGACCTCAAATAAATCAAAAGAGAAGCTTGCCGAATGGAAACATAGGCAAAACATAACAGTATCAAAAGAATTGAATCTATCAATTACCTGTGATACCTTCAACCCGACATTCTAACCCAAAAAATAGAGGCATATAACTCGTAAAAACAAAGATTCCACCAATGCGAAAACCCGTTGGGAATATATAATATACTTTTTGTGTTCACTTCTTAAAACAATTACTCGAATTTCTCTCCCATCAGCGCCTGCTGCTCCAAGTTTCCATGAGCTTTTAGGGGTGATACTTGAATATTCCTACGAACTTTCTGATCACAATCTGTTCTCAAATGGCAGAAATAAAACTTGGAATCAGCGAAACAGATCTATGGAGATTCCGACAACGCAACCAACAACAAGATCAGAAGAAACACCAGATCAGAATGCAGAAAGGGCATACCTGGTTGAACAGACAGAAAGCTGGAAACCCTCAAAAGAAGTTCTACATTAGAAAGAATTTGAGGTCACAAATGGGCCTCCTAAGAGATATACTACAAAAATATAAGATATATTAAAATATTATGGGTTAGAGGTTTTATGAGGTAGGTATATATGACAACTCACTTCCTACACTACTTTTTATGCACAATATAAATAACAATATAAATAACCATATATAAATAACAATATAAATAACCATGGTTGAGTTACTTTTCTAAATTGACTATAAATAAAATTAATAAAATAATTCTACAATGATGTAACTCAATTCATTGTAAATTCCCCCAAAAATTATTGTCCTTTACCATTTATTTGTCTTGAACTTGTAAATGAAATTAAACAAAAAAAATATTTTTAGGAGTTATTTTTTTAATTTATGTGGACTTTTTATATTTAGTACATTCTTTATCAATTTAATTTTAATGTGATTTAATTGAGATTTATTTACATGTAAAATTTTAACAATATTATTATAATATTTATTGCATTATTAGAATAAATTAATATCAAAATCATAATTTTTTTTATATATCCATTTTATTGTAAATGAATGTTATAGTTAAATCTCTTATAGAAAATAATATAAGACTTAATTTATTCTTAAATAAATTATTTAAAAAATATTTATACATTATGAAAATATGTCATATTAGTAAATAAGATTTTAATGTATATTGTTTTTAGCGATTAAAAAGTTATGTATATTTTTTTTGCAATAAAAAAGTCGAGCAAATAATATATCGTGTTAAGTGAATAAGTCAACACTTATGTATAAATTATTTTAATTTATTAATTGATTTTAATATATATAAATTTTTAGCAATGAAAAAGTTGTGAATAAATAATATATCATATCAACATAAGTGAATAGTGGTGCATAAATTCTTTTAATTTATTAGTTGAAGCATAAATTATTCTAATATTTTTTATAGACTAAAATAAATTATTAAAAAAATATTTATACATTTTGAAAATATTTTTATAATATAAATACTTATCTAAGAAAATTATTTCCATTCCTTGCAACTAAAAAAATTATAAATAAAAAATATATATGTAAAAAAGCAATGTTACTAATTTGTTAAAAAATGCGTCATAATACAGTTTTACGCATTATGTTATAATTTCAAATTAAATATAAATGGCTTAATTAATTTTATTAATTTTTTAATCATTAAAATTTTAAAATATTTTTATTATTAAAACTAACATAATA
>LPNX010282456.1:3127-87604 GCA_001517045.1 Pseudotsuga menziesii
TTTGTTGATGTCCAGATCTTTTATATGCCTCTGCTGTAAATGGGATTGTTACAGCAGGTACATGATTTTCCTTAAATAAAGTTATGCATATACTCCTAGCAATTCAATGAGAGATCTTGTCAGATTTTGTTTGGGGCCAATATATTACCAAATAACACATGCTAAAGCCTCACGATTTCACATAACTTGAACCTGCAACTTGTAATATAAACTTGACTGCCTTGACCATGCCAGGGAAGTAGGTAAGAGACCCCAATCTCTAATGCTATTAGGAATTCCATTTTTTAATAGTATGTTTGATCATTGTATAGGTGGCATGGTGTTCAATTGTAATCAGTACTGCATGAATGCAAGGGTTCAACAACACACAGCCAGTGTATATATCATATTCATGTCTCTCTGTAGTCATTTATTTCATTTAATTGCAACTATTAATATATGCGATAGTATTTAATTGTTATTTATCTATGTTAGACAAGTGTTCTATAGCTTCCTAATTCGACCAAAGTATTTTTGTTTCTAGGGTTGCTGATTTTTTTTTACTAATTGATGGTGTAACTCCATTCCTATGCTGAAAAATTTGCAGAGATTTGATCATTGTATAGGTGGCATGGTGTTCAATTGTAATCAGTACTGCATGAATGCAAGGGTTCAACAACACACAGCTAGTGTATATATCATATTCATGTCTCTTTGTAGTCATTTATTTCATTTAATTGCAACTATTAATATATGCGATAGTATTTAATTGTTATTTATCTATGTTAGACAAGTGTTCTATAGCTTCCTAATTCAACCAAAGTATTTTTGTTTCTAGGGTTGCTGATTTTTTTTAACTAACTGATGGTGTAACTCCATTCCTATGCTGAAAAATCTGTAGAGATTTGATCATTGTATAGGTGGCATGGTGTTCAATTGTAATCAGTACTGCATGAGTGCAAGGGTTCAACAACACACAGCCAGTGTATATATCATATTCATGTCTCTTTGTAGTCATTTATTTCATTTAATTGCAACTATTAATATATGCGATAGTATTTAATTGTTATTTATCTATGTTAGACAAGTGTTCTATAGCTTCCTAATTCGACCAAAGTATTTTTGTTTCTAGGGTTGCTGATTTTTTTTCACTAACTGATGGTGTAACTCCATTCGTATGCTGAAAAATCTGCAGAGATTTGTAGGTATTTTCCACCACTATGCATCCACAATCAGAACAATAGATTTTTGCACTTTTCTCTAAACTGTTTTCATAATAGAAAAATGAAGGTAATGATGTGTTCCTTACCTTGCATTGCCAATTATTTTGTGATTGTTTGTCGATCCTAAGATCATTATGGGAGTTGGGCATTTTCTGATAAAAGATAACATTACACAACTTTCAAGTATATGATTTTACAAGAGTTTCCAATTTCCTTTTAGGTTTTTATTTCAATTTTTTTTAAAGATAGGGACTTTGTTGCTGGCATCCCTTGTTGTTGTTAGCTATTGAACATTATAAATAATTTGTTTCATTGTTTTTCTATTTTACAGTTCCTTGTTTTTCTACTTTACAACTGAGATTTTTTTATTGGATTTTGCGGGAGTGAACTTAATAACTAAGTGGGCATTGAGTATGAAGAGCCTGTTGTTAAGGCTTTGCCATTGAGTATGAAGAGCCTCATGCTGAGGTTTTCAAGCTACTAAGTATGGGTTAATTGAAGCTACTGCGTGATCTAAGTATGGCTTAGCAGCCAAGTACAAGTGGGATGGTTTAACAATTGTAATATTTTGAAAAGTCATCGATGTACTAGATGATTTTCATGTAAACTTATATGGAGATAGTTTTTGAGAAAACTCATATTTATTGTAATACTTGACATTTCATATAATATAATTTGTGTGGTTTAAACCTTATAAGATTTTACTTTATATTATTCATAAGTGTTGCAACTAACTAATTAATGTGACATTGCATAAATCACATGTCTATTAGATGATGATAAATAATGTATTATTTTTTTTTTAATGCAAATTTAACATCATATTAAAAATTTATATTGATTAATAATGGACACCATTAAAATTACTAAAATATAATAACCACATAAACCGATTAAAAATGACTAAATTAGTGACCAATAAATGAGATTAATGACCAAAATTCGCATATAAAATGACAACAAATTGAGAGATACGTGACCAAACAATGAGATATAAATGACCAAAAAAATGACCAAAATTCGCATACCAATGACCAAAAAACAGTTTTGGTGGCTAATTTACGGTCTTTTATTACACGACCAAATTTGGTCATATTCTAGTTTGTTATGTGGTCATTAATTTGGTCATAAATGTGGTCATATATTTGGTCATTGATTCAAATATATGACCAAATTAATGACCAAATATATGACCAAATTAATGACCAACTGACAAGCTATAAATCACCAAAATAAAAATGACCAATTTTGGTCGCGTAATAAAAGACTGCAAATTAGCCACCAGCGATCGCCAAACCAAAAGCGGTCATTGATATGCGGATTTTGGTCATTTTTTTGGTCACTAATCTCTCATTTTCCACTAGTGATCGAGAATTTGAAGAACCACAAATACTTGTAGATCCACCTCTGGAAAAGAATCCTCATAAGAGGAAACCTGCTTGGGTACAAGAACTTATCCAACGCATAGAAATATATGGGGCTCCAAAAGAGAATCACAGAGAAAGAAAGAGGACCAGATCCTACTCTGGGTATGTAGCTTTACTATGTGAATTCATTGATAAAGAACCTTCCAGTTATGAAGAAGTGGTAGAACATAAATAATGGAAGGATGCTATGATCGAAGAATATCAATCGATCATGAAGAATGATGTTTGGGATGTTGTCCCAAGACAAGAAGGGAAATCAGTTGTAACTTCCAAATGGATCTACAAGATCAAGCATGCTGCAGATGGTAGCATTGAAAAGTATAAGGAAATATTTGTGGCTCGGGGTTTCTCTCAGAAAGAAGGAAGAGACTACGAAGAAACCTTTGCACCTATAGCTAGATATACTTCCATCAGATCAGTACTTGCTCTGGCTGCAGTGATGAAATGGAAGATACACCAGATGGATGTCAAGACTACTTTCTTGAATGGTGTAGTAGAAGAGGAAGTGTATGTAGAATAATCACTCGGTTTTGAGACACACGACAGAGAGTCTCATGTATGCAGATTGAAGAAAGCCCTGTATGGTTTGAAATAGACACCCAAGACCTAGTACGACAGAATTGACAGCTTTCTATCCAGTTTGAGCTTTACCAAGAGTAAAGCAGATTCCAAGCTTTACTACAAGGTTGAATATGGAAACCCAGTGATGCTTCTACTATATGTAGATGATCTATTTGTGACAGGTATGAATGGGTTTATTGCTGATACAAAGAGAAATATTGCTGCTGAGTTCGAAATGAAGGACTTGGGGATGATGCATTACTTTCTAGGTATGGAGGTGTGGCAGAGTACAGATGGAATCTTCCTTGGACAAGGGAAGTATGTAGTAGAGATCCTAAAGAGGTTTGGGATGATGAACTACAAGGCTATGGCCACAACTATGGCATCAAACCTGAAGCTATTGAATGATGCTTCATCAGAGTCAGTTGATTCTACGATGTATCGTCAGATGATTGGGTCATTGATGTACCTGACGAACACGAGACTAGATATTTGATTTTCTATGAACACCTTGAGCCAGTTCCTGATAGATCCGAGACATGTTCACTTTATTGCTGCAAAGCATATTTTGAGGTACCTGAGGGGTACAATTGATTATGGGCTCAAGTACGATACAAATCAAAAGATTAACGTAGAGGGTTATGTTGATTCAGATTGGGCAGGAAGTGCCATAGATAGGAAGATCACTTTAGGGTGTTGCTTTAGTATGGGATCAGGTGTGATCTCTTGGTTTAGCAGGAAGCAATCCTATGTGGCACTGAGTACAGATGAAGCAGAGTATGTCACAGCTTGTTCAGCTAGTTGTGAGGCAGTATGGCTGCGGAAGCTACTGTCTGATATATTTGATCTCCAGTTGGATGCTACTTGCATACATTGTGACAACCAGAGTTATGTGAAGTTGTCAGAGAATCTAGTGTTCCATGACAAGTCGAAGCATATCGAGATCAAGTATCACTATATTAGGGATATGGTGTAGAGGGAAGCAGTGAAGCTCCAGTATGTTACGACGAAGGAACATATAGCTGATGTATTGATGAAGCCATTGGCTAGGATGAAGTTCAAGTACTTTAGGGAGAATCTTGGTGTTCTCCAGATCGAGGTTTCCTCCAAGACAAAATGATGAGACCCATAGCCATTCTGACATGGTGAGAGGATTGGTTCCTTCCATGGTCATATGTAAGGGATGAGCCATTCTATCATGGTGAGAGTATTGGCTCCTTCCATGTCAGATATGAGTGCTGTCCATTCTGTCGAGTAGGAAAGATGTAAGGGAAATTGCCATTCTAGGAATGGAGGCACCTGGTCAGTTACCAAGAAAACTCAGTCTAGGACTGAGAAGCCATTCTGATGTGATAGAGGGATGTGTTTCCACTTGATCAGATGTAAGGGCTGAACCATTCTGTCATGGTTAAAGGGTTAAGTTCCTCCCATGTTAGATGTGAGTGTTGGCCATTCTGTCGAGTAGGACAAATGTAAGGGAAACTTCCATTCTCTAGGAGAATGGAGGCGCCTGGTCAGTTACCAGGTAGCTCAGTTGAGGACTAGAGGCCATTCTGATATGATTGCTGGGATGTGTTCCCTCATGATAAGATATGAGTGCAAGCCCTTTCATCATTGTGGTAGGATGTGTTCCATCCTGGATGAATGTAAGTGCAGAGCCTTTCTTCGATCATGCGTTGATCAGTTATAAGTGTTGAGCCTTTCTTCGATCATGTGTTGATTAGATATAAGTGCTGTGCCTTTCTTCGATGATGTGTTGATCAGATGTAAGTGCAGTGCCTTTCTTCGATCATGTGTTGATCAGATGTAAGTACTGGGACTTTCTGATATGATTATAGGATTGGTTCCTACATGATCAGATGTGAGTGTTGGGCATGCCTTTCTGACGATTAGGTCAGATATAAGTCTTGGGCATGCCTTTCTTCGATCACGTGTTGATAAGATGTAAGTGCAGTATCTATCTTAGATCATGTGTTGATTAGATAGAAATGATGAGCCTTTCCTCAATCATGTGTTGATTAGATATAAGTGCTGAAGAAGACCTACATGGAGGCTAGGCCTACAACCAACATGAAAAAGGGCTGGATCTGTAGAACTTCCTATGATGAGAAGAATCATGAGATAGCACCCATGATGTTCCAGATCTAGTGATGATGGCCAGTGATGATCCAGATCAAGTGATGTTCCATATCCAGTGATGATGATCCACCAGTGATGATCCAGATCGAGTGATGATCCAGATCTAGTGATGATGCCCATTGATGATCCAAATCGAGTGATGATCCAGATCCAGTGATGATGTTCCATGATGATCCAGATTGAGAGATGATCCAAATCCAAAGATGAAGATGACTTGAAGATGAAGATGAATTAAAGACTCAGAATAATTGATATGCCGATGACGAGAAGATCTAGCTGATACAGAGAAGAAGACCATTACTGAAAATTGTGTCAAAAGAATACCTTCCTAGTTAAGAGGGAGTGTTGATGTATTTGTAACTTTGGAATGCATTCATCTATGTATCTTATGTATTGTAACCTGATGTTTATTCCGAGATGTATCTATAATGTAATTGAGTCATGTTGTCATGCCCCGATGTTCCGATCGGGAGGATCAATAATGTAAACAAGTCATGTCAANAGTCTCGGCAGTTCTGGGGCACTAGGGTTATTAGGCTCTCCTAGTAGAGGTTGGCCCTGGTAGGGTTTTAGTCATGTCGGGATTAGTATAAATAGAGAACTAGAGTCTCTATTTATCACACAACTCATACACACTCAAGTGTAGCACATAGTTGAGGAAGGAGAAGACACTAGGGCTAGATAAGAAGAAGGTTACTGTTGTCAGGAGATCACTTACTATTTTGGGCTTTTACTGTTTTGGTGTCGATTCTATCTCCGGGGAAGTTGCGGGGTTTTCTCCATTTATAGATTCCCCGAGGAAAAACACTATGCTCATTGTCTCTTGTGTTTGATTGTTGTACTTGTTGTTCTCTCAGTTAAAGATCCTAATAATTCTAGCTTAATGTTGAAAAACTAACACATTAGGTGATGTCAATCCATAAAGATGGAAGAGGAGGTCTCTTGAAATTCTCAGACACAAAAGACCATAGGCCTCATCCCTCCTGTTGTTTAATTTAATTTTCTCTGCAGCTGCATTAGGCTCTGCCTCAGTTGTCATAGTCACCCTGTAGAGACCTTTCATTCTCAAAAATATATCCATCTCAGCTTTCCACTCAAATAAATTGAATGGAGTCAAGATGATCTTCTGAGATTGGTCCATAGATCAGAAACTGTGCCCTCTAGTCAACAGAATGCACTCCTAGTTAATGATGTCGAACCTGTAATAATAATTTGGAACAAGAGAAATTGATCTACAAAGGCTTTGATACCATGTGGAAATTTAACCCAAGAGATAAAACAATTACACTTACAAAATTTCTTATCAAACATGCAAATTTCACACCAAAGGAGACTAAAATTGGAGCATAACACTAATCTATATTGAGTAAGTGTACAATAGCCAACCTTGTGAAGTAATAGGATGCTGCAATATATCATTACATGAGAGAATCAAATTCCTAATTATGCCATTCGAAATAGTAAAAAAGCAGGCTTACCAATCTATTCAAATCCCCCATAGGTGCATAAAGCAGTTTCCAAATCTCGGTAGATGCTCATAAATTGGCTAATTCAAGTGGGAAAGATAAATCATAGATTCTTTTATTTGGAGAAAAGGAGGGAGGATGATGTGGGAAAAAAACAAGTCAACTACACCTAGTCTAGGTTTTCCTTTTTCCTTAAATCAGAATAAAACAGGTAGCTTTTCAGAAAAAGGAGATATGTGCTTTGGAGGATCTGGAATAAAGAAGACATGCTAAATTGGGTTTCCAGGATGTTTTCCAAGCACTCCATGACTCAGTTTTATCATGTGTTGATTTCTAGGTAGTGTAGAAGGAAACTAGCATAGAATGGAATCTAGAAAACTAGGTAATAAGAGAAAAATAATTAAATTAATGTCTAATGTAGGTAACTATGGGTTGATTATTCTAACACCCACCCTTAAACCTGAATTTATGAGTAAATATCAGAAAAATATATGGCCTAGAAACAAGGTTTAGTCACCCTTTACATACTGCTTGTCCATACAACCAAGGAAAGAGGCAAAAACCCAGTGGGAAAATCCTCCCTTAAACATGGACGGGAATTTTTTTTTTTTGGGAAATGTTGTCATCAATGATGATTCAAAGCATGATCAGAAATCCACAGTAGTGATTTGAGATTGCTGAATGTCTTCTCACAGAAAACTTTGGTGAAGATGTCTACTACTTGTTCTGAAGATGCACAGAAGAGTAGATCAATGGTACCATCATGCACAAGCTATCTGATGTAGTGCATATGGATCTCAATGTGATTGGTTCGCTGTCTCTTAATTGGATCATTGCAGATTCGAATGGTGCTCTGATTATCACAATATATAATAGTTGAAAACTCTGATTCGAATCCACATTTTTCAAGTATCCCCTGCAACCACAAACATTGAGTTGTTGCATTTACAACTCCTCTATACTCTGCTTCTATAGATGAGAGTGCTATGGCACTCTACTTCTTGCTTGACCATCTTATTGGTCCTTATGCAAGCATGAACACATATCTTGATGTAGACTTTCGATCTGTGTTGTCACCTGCCTAATCATTGTCAGTAAACGGAATCAAATCAAGATCATATTTTTCTTTGTAGAAGATCCCATGAGTTCTTGTTCCTTGAACAAAGTTTAGGATCCTTTTGGATGCTCTCCAGTGGACCTCATGAGGCTGATCCATGTATCTCGAAGCCACACTAACTACATAATATAGATCAGGTCGAGTGTGTGTAAGATAAAGCAAACACCCAATCAACTGCCTATACAGTATATTATTTTCCATAGGAGAAGAACCTGCTTCTTCAAGCTTAACTCCTGAAAGGAAGAGAGTCTTGCTTGGATTGAAATATTTCATGTTGAACTTGTTCAGAAAATCCAAAGCATACTTGTACCGATGTACTTTGATTCCATGTTGGGATTGAGCAATTTCTAGACCCAAGAATTGGCTCAACAATCCCAAATTTGTCATAGAAAATGCATGGTTCAATGCATCCTTCAAGGAGGCAATCTCTTTCTTTGAACTTCCTGTAATCAATAGGCCATCCAAATACAAGACAATACTCATCAAATAAACATGAATCAGCTTCAAATAGATATTAAGATTAGACTTGCATCAAACAAAACTCAGTGGTAGGAAAAATCCATCAATATTGGCATACCAAGCCCTAGGGGGTTGCTTGAGCCCATACAATGATTTGTTTAACATGCACACTAAAGATGGAAACAAACCATTCAGTTTGCTGCATTTAAATCTCCTTAGTGAGATCTCCATTTAGGAAAGACACTTCACATCCATGTGATGCACTTCCCACTACTTTGAAGCTGCAATGGCTAGAGCTAGCCTTATGGAGTCCATCTTTTCCATTGGTGCAAATGTTTCATTCTATTAAATACCATGTACTTGTGAGTAGAAATTTTCTACCAATATTTCCTTATATTTCAAAGGTGAACCATCAGCAGCAAACTTAGTCTTGAAAACCCACTTGCATTGAACTAGCTTCCTCCCTGGGGGAAGATCAACCAATTCCCAAGTGTTGTTCTTCTGGAGCGAGCTGAATTATTCTTTCATGGATGTTTTCCATGTTGGATCATGTGCTGCATATTCATATGTTTTTGGATTTGATTCAACCATCAGATAGCACTTCTCATCAAATAGAGTATCTTTCACACAAAGGGCACTCTCAAGTTGAGGTCTAGTCCTCCTAGTATCACTAGGATTTCCAGCTAGTTCCACTGCTGCATGAATGGTATTTGCTGCCCATTTAAATCTTGTAGGAATATTATGATCTGCAATAAAATCATCATTATTAGACATTTCAGAATCAGCAAACTCATTAGTCTCTCCACTTACAATCAATGGTTCTGGTGGTGAAGAAGACTCTCCAACTTCAGCTGCTACTAAAAGATCTTCTTGGAACTAAACACTTATTTCAATGAAATATTTGTTAGTGCTCAAGTTGATCAAATTGTACCCTTTTGAATATTCAAAATACCCAACAAATAGGCACTCTTGGCTTTGGGATTGCAAAGCCTTCCTCTTTTTAGTTGGAATTCTATCCCAAGCCTTTGAGCCAAAAATCCTGAAATGGGTCACATCTGGCTTGTGCCCACTCCAAGCTTCAAAAAGAGTCATACCATTAAGCTAATTATGAGGCACCCTATTCTGGATCAGCCCAAAACTTTGGTGGCAAAGTCTTAGCCTCCATCATGCAGGTTGCCATCTCCTTCAGTGATCTGTTCTTTCTCTTAGCAACACCATTTTGCTGTGGTGTGTAAGGGATTGAATTCTGCATTTGAATACCTACATATTTACAATATTGAATGAAATCAGAATTGAAATAATAACCATAATTGTTAGATTTGAGGATCTTGAGTTTCCTCCCAGACTAGTTTTCAACCAAGGCTCTAAAGACTTTGAAGAGGTCAAAAACTTAGAACTTATGCTTTAGGAAGTGAACCCAACAATACCTGGAAAAGTCATCTATGAAGGTCAGTGCATATTTCACTTGACTCATGGACATATGAGGGAATGGACCAGCAATGTTACTGTGGATCATCTCAAGAGGTGCAGAGGTTCTCTCATGACTAGCTTTCTCATACTTTTGCTTTGGGTGTCTTCCTAGGATACAACCTTGACAGACTCTGTTAGAAAACTTGATCTTTTGTCACCCTATGACCATATCGTTTTCACTAAAATCAGAAAGATACTTGTAGTTAAGATGGCCAAATCTTTCATGGAAAATATTTCTTTCTTCATTAGCATGAATCAAAAGAGCAGATGGGTTTGAGTAGTGTAGAAAATGGGAAAACTTGTATACCTTCAAAGTGTGATCAGCAACACCTTTCTCTATGACTTTACCATTCAAAATCTCAGTGATTTCAACATCATTAGGGGAGAATATGACCTTATTTGGTGACCCAGTATGAGTCATCTGATACATTGACAAGAGATTATAGGTAAGACCTGGAACATACACCACATTATTGAAATTACCATGGTCAAGAGCAATCCTTCCCTTCCCCAGACTGTCGGTGAGAGAGTCATCTCGCAAAACTATTGGTGGACCTTTCGACATGTCAAGAGAGGAGAATGTATCTTTTGTCAAAAACATATGTCTAGAAGCTCCAGAGTCTATGATGAAACTAGGTGATCTTGATGTGCCAAAAACCAAGGCATGTACTCTTTGTCTGTCCTCTGAATTTGATCCTCCTTCCCTCTTCTTTGAGAAATCATGAAGGGAGATGTTATTCTTCTCCAAGAGTTGGGTCAACATGTCAATTTGATTCTTCATACAAGAGATCTAAGGATCATAGCCCTTACTGCAATATGTGCAATTTCTCATTTGTCCTTTGTTCTTCTTCTTTTGGGAGTTCTTCTTGGAACCTCGAGGCTCCTCTGGAGACTTGTCCTTGTCTCTCTTTTTCTCAAGGTGATTTTTAGATTTTTTCTTACTTTTTGAATCCACCCTTGAATCTCCAGCAGCCAAATCTTGGTATTTGAAAGGTTTGATGGTGCCCATAATCACCAACTTATCTTGGTCTTATGTGAGGGATTCCATGAACTCTGGAAGATTAGGCATCTTCCAGGCTCGAGCTGTCAACTTGGTGGCATGGAAGGTCGAAAAAAACACTGAATAGTCAAGACCAAGCTTAGAGAGTATGTCCAAGACTAGTTTCTCTTCCTTCTTTTCGATCCCACCATGTTTCAACTACAAAACAAGGGCCTTAAACTTGGAAAAGTAGATTTGCAATGATTCGAAGCTATTGGGACTCAAGGAGATCAGCTCATTCTCGATTTGATGTCCTCTCATCTCATCTGTATTTCAAAAAATATCTTCTATCTTCTCCCACAATTCATTAGGTGATGTCAATCCATCAAGATGGAAGAGGAGGTCTCTTGAAATGCTCAGACACAAAAGACCATAGGCCTCATCTCTCTTGTTGTCCCATTTAATTTTCTCTGCAGCTACATTGGGCTCTTCCTCAGTTTCTATAGTCACCCTATAGAGACTTTTCGCTCTCAACAATATCTTCACCTCAGCTTTCCACTCAAATAAATTGAATGGAGTTAAGATGATCTTCTGATATTGGTCCATAGCTCAAAAACTGTGCCCTCCAGTCAGCATAATGCGCTCCCAGTCAATGATGTCGAACCTGCAATAACAGTTTGGAAGGAGAGAAATCGATCTACAAAGACTCTAATACCATGTGGAACTTTGATATCCTCAGCTATGATACCATGTATAAATTCTAAATCCTTGATGGCACAAGGAATTTCATAAACAAGCTAAGGATCTGGGCACACAATTAACCTCATAGAGAATTGTAGAGAATTAGCATAAGGAGAGAAGAAGAAGAATTAATGAACACACAATAATGAATGATCATTAAACATACATCTTTTTAGAATAAAGTAGATATGCACTTTGGAGGATATGGAATAAACAAAACATGCTAAATTGTGTTTTCGAGATGTTTCCCAAGTGCTCCATGACTCAGTTTTAGCATATGTTGACTTCTAGGATGTGTAGAAGGAAACTAGCATAGAATGGAATCTAGGAAACTAGGTAATAAGAAAAAAATAATTAAATTAATGTCTAATGTAGGTAACTATGGGTTGATTATTCTAACAACCCCCCCTTAAGCCTGACTTTATGAGTAAATATCAAAAAACTATAGGGCCTAGCAACAAGGCTTAGTCATCCTTTACATACTGCTTATCCATACAACCAAGGAAAGAGGGAAAAACCCAATGGGAAAATCCTCCCTTAAACATGGACAAGAAAAACAAAATTTTGGAAATCTTGTCATCAATCATGCTTCATAGCATGATCAACAATCCCCAGCAATGATTTGAGATTGCTGAGTGTCTTCTCACAAAAAAAATTGGTGAAGATGTCTGCTACTTGTTCTGAAGATGCACATAAGAGTAGAACAATGGTATGATCATGCATAAGCTATCTGATGTAGTGCATATGGATCTCAATGTTCTTGGTTTTCTATGTCTGAACTAGATCATTGCAGATTCGAATGGTGCTCTGATTATCATAGTAGATAATAGTTGAAAACTATGATTCGAAGCCACGTTATCCAAGTATCCTCCGCAACCACAAACATTGAGTTGCTGCATTTACAACTCCGCTATACTCTGCTTCTGTAAATGAGAGTGCTATGGCACTCTGGTTATTGCTTGACCAGTTGATTGGTCCTTCTGTAGGCATGAACACATATCCTGATGTAGACTTTCGATCTATGTTGTCACCTTCCCAATCAATGTCAGTAAACCCAATCAAATCAAGATCATAATTTTCTTTGTAGAAGATCCCATGAGTTCTTGTTCCTTGAACAAAGTTTAAGATCCTTTTGGCTACTCTTTAGTGCATCTTGTTCAAGTACACAAGGTACTCCCAAAAGAACGAACACCTTGAGCAACTCATTCACAGAAAAAGATCTCAGATCAACACACTGATGTTTATCATGTGGTTAAAACCCTCGAGAGGGAAACAGTCCATGGCCCCAGCAAAATAGCTACTTGGAGAAATTTATTATGCAAAAGAAAAAAAGTTACATGAGATTCTCATAATCGATCAACTAGCCAAGGACCCTCCATGCTCTTTCAATAGAGATCATGGACCAATTGGGTGTTAAGCCACGGATCAATGGTAGGTATGATCTAAGAGAAGTTGAACCATCAGATCAGTCTATGTCTAGAACATATCATGACCGTCGGATTAGACCATTTACAAATGCATACTAATGCGTACTAAATAAACACACTTTTACCTAATGGATATATTACACAAGTTGATCTTAACTAACTCCTAAGTGTCTAAATATCCTAACATCTCCCCTTAAGAACAACTTAGGATAGGATTGAAGGATTTACAAAAGTGACACTATTAGGAGAAGGAAGGAGGCATTAGAGCCTATCCCCCCTTAAGGACACATTCTTGAACTCCTAACATATATCAAAGTTTAGAAAACTTTGCTTTTGTAAGAGACTTGGTGAAGATGTCTGTAACTTGATCATCTGTAGGGAAATAGACCACTTCAATAACATGATCATGAACAAGATTTCCGATGAAGTGCGTGTGTAGTTCAATGTGTTTGCTGCACTAATGTAGAACTAGATATTTGGTAAGCTTGATGGCACTTTGATTGTCACACCAAAGTGGAGTAGGCTGCTGCTGCTCGAATCCAAACTCTGAAAGGATCTATTGAAGCCATAAAGATTCCTGACTAGAATTAACTGTGGCTCAATATTCTGCTTCTATTGAAGAAAGAGAAAGATCTTGTTGTTTCTTACAATCCCAAGTGACAGGTCCAGATCCCAGACTGAAAACATAACTTGCAATATACTTTTGATCATCAGGATCACTGACCCAATCTGAATCAGTGAAACCAACCAACAAAGGTTTCCCCCCTATACTATAATGAATCCCAAACTGAATTGTAGCTCAAATATATAGAAGTATTCTTTTTTCTGCTTTCTAGTGAATTTCATGAGGAGTTTGCATATAACAGGAAACATGACCAACGGCAAAGGAAAGGTCGGGACGGGAACAAGTCAAGTATAAAAGACTACCAACAAGCTAACGATACAAGGTGGCATCTACTTCAAGGGAAGTACAAGTGGCTGAAATTTTGACTCCAGACTGGAAGGGAGAAGGGGCTGGTTTAGAATCTTCCATGTGGAAGCAACGAAGAAGGTCACAAGCATTATTAGACTGGGAAAGAAAGATTCCTTATTTGGTCTGCAAGACTTGGAGGCCAAGAAAATAATGCAAATGTCTTAAGTTTGACATTTCAAAAATTTTCTTAAGACTGGATTCCACATGGGTTATAAGTTTAGGGTCACTACTAGTAAGGATAATATCATCAACATAAAGAAAAAGTATGATGAGATGGTTTCCTACTTTCTTGGTATAGACATTAGGGTTAGAATGGCATCGATAAAAACTAGTGTCAAGGAGAAAGTTATCCATTTTGGCATACCAAGCTCTAGGAGCTTGCTTAAGGCCATATAAGGATTTCTTAAGGAGACAGATAAGGCTAGAGTTATCCTAAACATATCCAGGAGGTTGTTTGATGTAAATTTCCTCCTGTAAATGACCATGTAAAAAGGCAGACTTGATATCCATTTGATGGAATTCCCAGTTATGTAAGGCTGCAAGGGAAAGAACAAGGTGGATGGAATTCATTTTTGTGACAGGAGCAAAGGTTTCATTGTAGTCAATCCCTTCAACTTGGGAAAAACATTTGGCAAATAACCTTTCCTTAAGTCTTTCAACACTTCCATCTGATGCATACTTAGTTCTGTAGACCCATTTACATCTGATAAGTTTTCTTCCTTTTGGAAGAGGAACAAGATCCCAAGTATCGTTCACTATTAAGGAATGATATTCTTCATCCATAGCTGCATCCCAACCTAGATTTCCTGAAGATTTTGCAAAAGTTTCTAGATCATGATTCTCAAAAACTTGAGCCAAAAGAGAAGAGGTTCGTTGAAACTGAGAACGTGTTCAACGTTGATCTCTAGGATCACTGGAAAGATCACCAGCTACTTCACATGTTGAATGGAACCATCGAGGAAGTATTGGTGCTAGTGCAATTGGAGGAACATGAGCAGATGGAGGTGGATTTTCATCCTCACTGTCATCATCAGAAACTGGAGTCAGAAACTTGTCAAGGAAGTTGGAAGAATCAGGCTCGCAGGCCAAAGATGGCACACCCTCCAAGTTAGGCTCGCAGGCCAAGAGATTTTCATCAAATTTAACATCTCTTCTAATGATTATATCATGAGAATGTGGTTGAAGAAGTATATAATGTTTTACATCTTCAGAATATCCAAAAAATATGCACTCTTCACTTTTAGGCTGCAATGCTTTCCGTTTTTCATCCGGAATGTGAGCCCATGCTTCACAACCAAACACACGCAAGTGATTTACATCTAGTTTAATTTTAATCCATGCTTCTTTCGGTGTTATACCTTGTAAAAATTTAGTGGATGTGTGATTAACTATGTAATTTGCATAATTTATGGCCTCAGCCCAATATTGAAGACTTAGTCCCTTAGATTGGATCATACAATTAGCCATTTCTTTTAAAGTGTGGTTCTTCCGTTCAGCTACACCATTTTGTTGTGGTGTATATGGAACAGTGTGTTGTTGTTGGATTCCTTGTTCAGTGTAGAAATTAGTGAACTTGTTGTTAATATATTCTCCTCCATTGTCAGATCTTAACTTAATAATTTGATGACCAGATTGTTTTTCAAGGAGAAAGTTATCCATTTTGGCATACCAAGCTCTAGGAGCTTTCTTAAGGCCATATAAGGATTTCTTAAGGAGACGGACAAGGCTAGAGTTATCCTGAACATATCCAGGAGGTTGTTCCATGTAAATTTCCTCTTGTAAATCACCATGTAAAAAGGAAGAGTTGACATCCATTTGATGGACTTCCAGTTATGTAAGGCTGCAAGGGAAAGAACAAGGTGGATGGAATCCATTTTTGTGACATGAGCAAAGGTTTCATTATAGTCAATCCGATCAAATTGGGAAAAACCTTTGGAAGCTAACCTTGCCTTAATTCTTTCAACACTTCCATTCGATGCTCCCAAAAGACCAAACCCCTTGAGCAACCACTTCACAAAAATAGATCACAGATCAAAACACTGATGTGTGTCACATGGTTAAAACCATTGAGAGGGAAACAGTCCATGGCCCTAGCCAAATAGCTACTTGGAGCAATTTATTATGCAAAAGAAAGAAAGTTACATGAGCTTCTCATAATCGATCAACTAGCTAAGGACCCTCCATGCTCTTTAAATAGAGATCATGGACCAATTGGGTGTTAGACCACGAATGAATGGTAGGTATGATCTAAGAGAATTTGAACCATTGGATCACTCTATGTCTAGAACATATTGTGACCATCGAATTAGAATATTTACAAATGCATACTAATGCATACTAAAGAAACAAACTTTTACCTAACGGATATATTACACAAGTTGATCTTAACTAACTCCTAAGTGTCTAAATATCCTAATAGATCTCATGAGGCTGATCCATGTATATTGAAGCCACACTAGTTGCATAATATAGATCAGGTCACGTGTGTGTAAGATAAAGAAAACACCTAATCAACTACCTATACAGTGTATTATTTACCATAGGAGAAGAACCTGCTTCTTCAAGCTTAACTCCTGAAAGGAAGGGAGTCTTGCTTGGCTTGCAATATTTCATGTTGAACTTGTTCAGAAAATCCAAAGCATAATTGGACTGATGTACTTTTATTCCATGTTGGGATTGAGCAATTTAGAGACCCAAGAATTGGCTCAACAATCCCAAATCTGTCATAGAAAATGCATGGTTCATTGCATCCTTCAATGATTTATTTAACTTGCACACTAAAGATGAATTAGAAAAAAAACCCTTCAGGTTGCTGCATGTAAATATCTTCAGTGAGATATCCATTTAGGAAAGCACACTTCACATCCATGTGATGCACTTCCCACTGCTTCGAAGTTGCAATGGCTAGAGCTAGCCTTATGGACTCCATCTTTGCCACTGGTGCAAATGTTTCATTGTAGTCAATACCATGTACTTGTGAGTAGCCCTTGGATACCAACATTGAATTATATTTCAAAGGTGAACCATCAGCTGCAAACTTATTCTTGAAAACCCACCTACATTGAACTACCTTCCTCCTTGGGGGAAGATCAACTAGTTCCCAAGTGTTGTTCTTCTAGAGCGATCTGAATTCTTATTTCATGGTTGTTTTCCATCTTGGATCATGTGATGCATATTCATATGTCTATGGATCTGATTCAACCACCATATAGCACTTCTCATCAAATAGAGGATCTTTCACACAAAGGTCACTCTCAAATTGAGATCTAGTCCTCCTAGTGTCATTAGGATTTCCAGCTAGTTCCCTAGCTGCATGAATGGTATTTTATGCCCATTTTTGTATTGTAGGGATGTTAGGATCTACAATCAAATCATCATTATCAGACATATCAGAATAAACAAACTCATTAGTCTCTCCACTTACAAGAATTGTATCTAGTGGTGAAGAAGACTCTCCAACTCTAACTGCTACTAAAGGCTCTTCTTAGAACTGAACACTTATTTCAATGAAAGATTTGTTAGTGATCAAGTTCATGAGAAAGTACCCTTTTGAATCTTCATAATACCCAACAAATAGGCACTCTTGGATTTGAGGTTGCAAAGCCTTCCTCTTTTCAGTTGGAATTCTAGCCCAAGCCTTTCAGCCAAAAATCCTGAAATGGGTCACATTTGGTTTGTGCCCACTCCAAGATTCGAAATGAGTCATACCATCAAGATGCTTATGAGGCACCCTATTCTAGATGTAGGATGCACAGTTTATAGCCTCATCCCAAAAATTTGGTGGCAAATTCTTAGCCTCCATCATGCAGGTTGCCATCTCCTTCAATGATCCGTTCTTTTTCTCAACAACACCATTTTGCTGTGGTGTTTAAGGGATCAAATGATGCATCTGAATACCTGCATATTTACAATACTGAATGAACTTAGACTTTAAATACTCACCACCATTGTCAGATCTGAGGATATTGAGTTTCCTCCTATACTGGTTTTCAACCAAGGCTCTAAAGACTTTGAAGAGGTCAAAAAATTTAGACTTATGCTTTAGGAAGCAAACCTAACAATACTTGGAAAATTCATCTATGATGGTCAGTGCATATTTGGCTTGACTCCTGGACATATGAGGGAATGGACCAGTGATGTCACTGTGGATCATATCAAGAGGTGCAGAGGTTCTCTCATGAATAGATTTCTCATACTTGTGCTCTTGGTGTTTTCCTAGGATACAACCTGGACAGACTCCCTTAGAAAACTTGATCTTTGGCAACCCTATGATCATATCTTTTTGACTCAAATCAGAAAGATACTTGTAGTTAATATGGTGAAATATTTCATGCCAAATATTTCTTTCTTAATTGGCATGGAAGGAGAGAAATCGATCTACAAAGGCTCTAATACCATGTGGAAATTGAACCCAAGAGATAGAACAATTACACTCACAAAATTGCTAATCAAACATGCAAAATTAACACCAAAGGAGACTAAAATTGGAGCATAACATTAATCTATATTGAATAAGTGTACAATAGCCAACATTATGAAGTAATAGGATGCTATAATATATAATTACATGAGAGAATCGAATGCATAAAGATGAAATTCGAAATAGTGAAAAAACTTGCTTACCAAATCTAGTCAAATCCCCCGTAGGTGCATAAAGCAGTTTCCAAATCTAGGTATATGCTCACAAATTCGCTAAGTCAAGTGGGAAAGATAAAGAGGGATGGAAAGACAACTCATAAATGCTTTTATTTGGAGAAAATAATGGAGGATGATGTGGGAAAAAAACAAGTCAACTACACCTAGTATAGCTTTTCCTTTTGCCTTAAATCAGAATAAATAAGACAACTTTTCAAAAAAAGAAGATATGCACTTTGGAGAATGTGGAATAAATAAGACATGCTAAATTGGGTTTCCAAGATGTTTCCCAAGCGCGCCATGACTCAGTTTTAGCATGTGTTGACTTCTAGGATGTGTAGAAGGCAACTAGAATAGAATGGAATCTAGGAAACTAGGTAATAAGACAAAAATAATTAAATTAATGTCTAATGTAGGTAACTATGGGTTGATTATTCTAACAATTTTAACCATGTGGAAAACACATAAATTTGGAGTTTCCTTGTAGAGCATAAGTTTTTATGTTTAAAATTTAAACTTTGAAAGCTTATTTAGGTTGTTTATGCCTGAACAGACACACTGTACTTTGAATAAGTGAATTTGGCTTTGTAGTGCAGGTTGGGTGTGCATTTGAGTGAAGCTATCCAAAATTGCCTTGCTTCAGTAAAATGCATGCAAAGGCCTGATTTATTTGTCAAATTCAATGAATAAAATAGGAGAGTGTTTTTTTTATTATTCCTCACATTTCAGAAGTTTAATAATTACAATTTATTACCTGAAACTTTCCCCTTTAGAATGTTTCTCCAAGCAGGCATAGTTTATGAAATTTGAGTCACAACAATCCAAGGACCAACAAAAAACTTACAAAAGATTTCATGGATCAATTTCATGGAAAAATGACATGAAAACAGTGCAATTAGGAGTTGCAGATGTATAATTGCTATCATTAATAAAAAGTAGTGATACAATGTCATACAATGGCATGAATATCTGGGAAATTTGAAGTCTTGAGAGGTCATTCGAATTCAGTACATGAGAGTGGCTTAGCTGGCTCAGTTAGTCTCCCCGGTTGAAGGAGAAGACTCAATTAGGCTCCCTGATTGAAGGAGGATGCTAAAGTTGACGATGTAGTCACATATTCGAGTCAATAACTTAGGCTAAGTGGTGAATTAGGCCAAATAATCCAAATAATGATGTGTGGGTTGGATAATGAATCCATCACCCCCCTTAAGTTAAACTCATGTGGAGGAGTAAAAAAATACAGGGCACCGACAACAAAGGCCATAGGTCACCCTTTACAAAAAATAACTCTAAAATGCTCAAAAAAATCTAAGTGAGGAAAAGAGGAAAAACCCAATGGCAAGAAAATCCCCCCTCAAACTGAACACTAAAGAATTAATATGAATTCACCATGGAACTCACCCCCAATAGTGAACGAAGGAAAGTGGAATTTTCTCAGTAAAGTTATTGGTGAAAATGTCTGCAATTTTATCATCTATGGAGCAATACTGTAGAACAATTGTTCTGTCATGCATAAGGTCTCTGATGTAGTGCATGTGGATATCGATTTGTTGTGGATATTGATGTGTTTGGTTCTCTTTATTTGAATTGGATATATCGATATCTTGATATCACTTTGATTGTCACAAAAATTACAGTAGATGAAGTACTACCAATATCAATCTTGGAAAAAATACCTTGCAACCAAACTACTTGGATGCATGCATTGATCACTCCCTTGTACTCTGCCTCTACTGAAGAAAGGGAAATGGAAACATGATTTTTTTTTACCAGCAAATAGGCCCACAAGCAAACCTGAAAACATATCTGGAAGTGGACTTCTTATCTATGCTATCTCCTACCTGATCAGAATCTGTAAATCCTACCAAGTCTAGTTCAAAATCATCAACATAGTGAATGCCATAGGATCTAGTACCCTAAACGTATTGTAGAATGCTCTTGGATGTACTCCAATGAAGTTCATGAGGCTTATACATATACCTTGATACAACATTCACAACATGACAAATGTTAGGCCTTGAATGTGTTAAGTAGAGAAGGCTTCCGATCAACTGACAGTAAAGAGTAGAATCCACCCGTGGAGTAGTCTTTCCCTCTTCAAGACTGATTCTTGAGAGGAATGGGAAAGGTGTTTCCTTGAAATCAGCCATATTAACATCAATTAAAATGTATGAATAATATTTGTATTTTTTCACCATAATCCCATCAAAATATTGAGTTATTTCTAGCCCAAGAAATTGCCTCAGCAGGCCTAGATCACTCATCTCCAAAGCTTCATGTAAATCAGTTAGTATAAAGTTGATTGAAGCAAGAGTGCTTCCTGTGATTAATAGATCATAAAAATACATAAATATAATCATAAAATTACCTTAATGTTTCTTCAATTACACATTTGGATCATACTTACATCTTTCAAAGTTATGTGACAACAAAATAGAATCCATTTTGGCATACCAAGATCTTGGGACTTGTTTCAAGCTATACAAGGATTTCTGCAGTTTACAAAGTAATGATGGATCTGATGTGTAGAATTTTGGCTGATTAATTTAGATATATTATTGCATGTATCCATGAATAAAATCACTTTTTACATCCATATGGTGCACCTCCTAGTGCTTGGATGCAGAAATGGACAATACTAGCCATATAGAATCCATTTTTGCCACTGGTGAAAAGGTCTCAGTGTAGTCCACTCCTTGGAATTGGGAGAAGCAGTTTTCTACAAGAAATGATTTATATTTTAATTTTTATCTATATGCATAAGTTATTTTCCTATAGAACCATTTTCATTGAACACGTTTCCTCCCAGGTGGAAGGGAAACTAGCTCCTAGGTTGCATTTTTTCGGAGAGAGTTGAACTCTTCATCCATTGCAAATTTCCATCTAGGATTATTATGAGCATGATAATATGACTTGGGATCATATCCAATCATCATGTAACACTTCAAAGACAGCAAATAATCATTTCAATAAAAATCAATACCTGCTCTTTGAAAATCCAACCGATTTCTCCTTGGATCAACAGGATTTCCAACATCTAACCCGACGAAAGAGAGAGTCTTTTCATACCATTTTGGTAGATGAGTGGGATCATTTGGATATGTTTTAGAACCTGATATATCATTATCACTGATATCAGACATCAGATATGAAATATTAGAGCTCACACTTCCATTTTCATCTCCAGAATCTTCAGTAGAACGAGAGATATTTTCAGCAGTTTCTTACTCTACTAGTTTCACATCTTGGAGAGGTTATTCGAAGCAGGAAATTCTCTCTATGAATATATTTTTAATTCTAATATTCAAGATTTTGTATCCCTTTTATTCCTCTAGATACCCAATTAACACGCACTCAATACTATGCAGTTGCAAAGACTTTCTCTTATCTAGTGGAATTCGAGCCTAAACAGTGGACCCAAAAACTTTGAAATTTGACACATCCGGTTTTTGACCAAAGTATGCTTCAAAATGTGTTTTTCCTTTCATGCATGAATGAGGAAACATTTTATTAATGTAGGAAGCAAAATTCATATGTTCAACTGAAATATTTGCCGCCAAATCTTTAGCTTCAAGCATGCAGGTTGTCATCACTTTTAGAGCTTGGTTTTTCCTTTCCGCTACACCATTGTGTTGAGGTGTGTAGGGAATGGTGTGCTGAATCTTGATTACAATTTTAGAACAAATTTGAAGCAGATAATATTTTATGTATTCACCTCCATTTTCAGATATAAGATCTTTGATCTTTCTCCCATAAGCATTCTCAACATAATCCTTAAAATCTATGAACTTTTCAAGGACTTCATATTTTTTCTTGAGAAAATAAACCCATGTGAATCTAGACAGGTCATCGATGAAAGTGAGAACATACATAGATACATTCATTGAGGTTGTAGGAATTGGATCACTGATGTTAGAGTGGATCAGCCCCACAATACTTGTATCTTTGCTTTCTTTTCTCCAATCAAATTTATGTGTAGGATGCTTGCCGACAATGCATCCTTTGCAGATCCCTTTGGAGGATTTGATTGTAGGAAGGCCTCCCACCATGGAATGGTTTTGAAGTTGCTGCAAGTCTTTTAAATTTATATTTCCAAACCTTTCATGCCACAGCTGTCTGATCTCATTCCCATGAGTCAGAAGGGTGGTAGGCTTTGAATCAGGCACAAATTTGGAGAACTCATAGGTCTTAGCGGAATGATTTGCTATCCCTGTAGCAATGAGTTTTTTGGATGCAATATATGAGATATAAAAATAATTTGGGATGAAATTAACTCTCTTGGGGAAACCGTTGTGTGTTGTTTGATACAAATACAACATGTTTGAAGCCAAAGAGGGAACATAAAGAACATTTTTGAAGCTTCCATGTTCTAGTTTGACAGTAACTTTTCCCTTTGATGTGATTTGAGAGTCATCTCCTATGTGGATGGAGATGCATTGTTGAAGTCCATTGTTGTGAAAGAGTATTTTCATTCCACCATATGGTTCAAAGGAATAGAGTCAATGAGAATAACTATAGGCTTTGAAACATTAGCCACGAGGGCATGCCCTCTTTCGGGTTGATAGTTTCGATCTTGATTATCCTTTTTCCTTGCACCTTCAGGAAGATTGGTGTTGTTCTTCTCAAGGATAAGAGTCATTTGATCAAGTTGTCTCTTCATGCAAGATATTTCAAGATGAAATCCTTTTCCACAGTAAGAAAATTTGATCTTTTCTTTTCCTTTTTGCCTGTTCTTTCTTGATCCTGAGCACTCATCCAGCTACTGGTTTTTCTCCTTTGGCTTGGGAGGGTTAAACTTTGTTTTCTCCTTCTTTTGCTTCCCTTTGAAATTTGAATCTTTGGGTCCTCTAAGAAAAAGGCTTTATCTTTAGAGGATCTGCTGATTCTGATTTGAACAAGCTTATCATGCTCATTGGTGAGTGACGCGATGAATGCATTGAGGGTCAATATCTTCCAATTCAGAATTGTAAGCTTTCCGGTATGAAAGGTGGACACACAAAAAGAGTAATGTTAGCCAAGTTTCGAAAGGATGGAAAGGATGATTTGATCATATTCCTTGTCAACTTTACACTACTTCAATTGGAGCACCGAGTGATTAATATTGGTAAAGAATTCGTTCATGGTTTCAAAGTTGCTTGGGTTTAGAGATACCGGTTCACTCTCTAGTTGATAGATTCCCAAGTCATCTTTCTTATGAAACAGAGTAGTAATTTGTTCCCATATCTCCTTGGGAGTCTTCAATCCAGTGAGGTGGAAGACAAGCTCCTTTGAAATTAAGAGGCACAAAAATCCATATGCTTCATCAAGCTTATTCCAATATTTTGTTATGTCTACTAGTGGATTCAACTCTTTCTCCGTTCCCATGGTGACTTTGTAGATTCCTTTGGAGCAAAACTGCATCTCAATGTCCTCCTTCGATTAATGGTAGCTGAAAGGAGTGAGAAGATTGCTTGAAGAGGCCATTATGCTGCTATAACGATTGCAATGAAAGTGATTTGAGAAACCTACACACACACACAAAAGACAGAATAAGGTCGAACAACCTGCACTTTTGGAGTTTTCTTCACACCTAGCTTAGTCAATCAATCAATCTTGATCAACAAGGTTGGGCTTCCAGGAATTATGTGGTAACTCTCTACTTCTGGTGCAGAGCTGGAATGTTTTTGAGATTTTTGCTCAAATTGCTTGATAGATCCAGCAAGAAACCTGTAGAAGAAGAATTTGCTTTCTCTTCCATGGCTATGATACCATATGAAATTTGAGTCACAAGAATGTGAGGACCAAGATAAAACTTATAGAATATTTCATGGATCAATTTCACAGAAAACTGACATGAAAATAGTGCAATTAGGAGTTGCAGCGTTATAATTTCTATCATTAATCAAAAGTACTGATACAATGTCATAGAATGGCATGAATATCAAGGAAATTTGAATCCTAGAGAGGTCATTCGAATTTAGTACATTAGAGTGGCTTGGTTGTCAGTTAGACACCACTCGGCACATCAGTTAACCACATAACACAACCATAATTGACTCTAACTGAATCGAAGGCAGTTTAGACTGAGTTTAACTGAATAGAACTCAACTGCATTTCAATTAGTATGTGAGGGTGCATATATGACTTTAGTTAGGTGAGATCAACTGAACTGAACTGAACTGAGTCACCAAAAGTAGTTAGAGGCACCTTTACTCACTCTAGTTAAATGGAATTTACCAAAAATAGGAAAAATAATGAGGGAGGTGCCTTTACAACTTCAGTTTATTTGAAATTAGGTGAAACAACCATTAGTTAACTAATTTTGGGTGATTATGTCATGCACATCAATCCAGATTTGCTCCTTGATTGAAGGAGGAGGTTTAGTTAGTCTCCCTGATTGAAGGAGAAGACTGAGTTAGGATCCTTGATTAAAGGAGGATGATCTAGTTGATGATGTATTCACCTATTCGAGTCAATAACTTAAGATAAGTGGTAAATTAGGCCAAACAATCCAAATAATGATGTGTTGGTTGGATAATGACTCCAACATAGTTTTCCTTTGGTGTGCATTTAGTCAAAAAGTTTTCAAGTGTGAATAATAGCTTTGTAACAATACTAGAAGAACTTATTCATGGATAATTACGCTTAGAAATTTGTATATGCCAACTTCCAAATTTCATACCTAAAGTGTACTTCAATTGGTATTGGTGTGCATTTTTAGTTCTGGCCATGAAAAATTGGCAAATACTATCAATTATTGTTTTGGATGACTTGGTTTTACTATAGATCATACAATTTATAGAAATGAGTACACGATTTTGTAGGAAAGGTTGGCATTTCTATGTTATAGTGCAATTTATTCAATATAACATGAAATGTAGGACAATGTGAGCATTTCCTTGAGGGACTCTACCCTGATTTTTACAATGTGGAAAAAACATAAATTTGGAGTTTCCTTGCAGAGCATAAGTTTTTATGTCTAAAATTTAAACTTTGATAGATTATTTAGGTTTTTTATGCCTAAATAGACACAGTGTGGTTTGAATCAGTGAATTTGGATTTGTAATGTAGGCTAGGCGTGCATTTGAGTGAAGCTTTCCAAAATTGCTTGCTTCAGTAAAATGCACGCACATACCTGATTTCTTTGTCAAATTCAATGAATAAAATAGTAGAGTCTTTTTTATTATTAATCCTCCCCTTTTAGCATTTTAATGTTTCCAATTTTTTACCTGATACTTTCTCCTTTAGATTTTTTTTAACTTCTAGCCCTAATATTGAATGTTTTTGTTCTGTAAGGTAACTCATCAATGGATCATTCAAATGAGACATCTCAACAAAATATTCCTCGAAAAAAAGGTAGATGTAAGGGTTTTTGTTACTCTAATTATCCACCTTTGGAAGCATGTGACGTTGTCCCTCATTTCATTCCTATTAGAGGGAAAAAGAGTGCTAAGTGTGCTGGTCATGGACAATGTCAAGGATTTGGAGATGAGAATTACATACCATAGAATGAAACCAAAAATTTCCCTCAATCATCAAGTAATCATGCAGCCAATTTAGAACCTCATTAGAGGAAATTTCAACTCAAAATGGGCCTCTTAAAAAGAATTAATAAAATAATAAAATAATATTTATTAATTTTGGAGGAAGAAAAGAAAAAAATTACTTTTTTGTTTGTATTTTTGACATATATCCTTGTTTTTTTACTCAAATTTCGATTGGGAGAGCTCGTTGTATGTGGAATTAAATTCCGCATCCAACGAGTATCGACTCGGCATACTTTTGATGGACCCCGCTACCCCAAAAACAAGAAATACTTGAAAAAATGTGATGATGACATCATCATCACATTTTTTCAGGTATTTCTTGTTTTTGGGGTAGCAGGGTCCATCACAAGTATGCCGAGTGGGTACTAGTTGGATGCAAAATTTAATTTTGCATCCAACAAGCTCTCCCGATCGAAATTTGAGTAAAAACATGGGGAGATATGTCGAAAATACAAACAAAAAAAGTAGTTTTTTTTATGATACCTATCCCCAAATTTATATTAAAAATGTGTTTAATACCTATACGGTATTTCAAATTTAAATCAATTTCATTGCCTAACACATGATGACATGGAATTTGAATCAAAGTTAAAAGGCCCATTTTGAGTTGAAATTTCCTCTAATGCATTTCACTCAAATATTGACCATTAATGCTTCTTCTGTTATAAATATATCTAATCGAAGTGTTCAAGGTTGTGTTGCTCAACAACAAAGTCGTGATTTGACTCCTATTACATTTGCAAGGAATGACAATGTACAAGATATAAATATTTACCATAGAATTAATACTCTTTCACCATTTGTGAATGTCCCATACTTCCGTAAAAGAACAAATGTTATTCCTTCCGCCATTACAATGAACTATGGTTTGGATTATGAAAATATGTACCACAATGGAATGAGATCTGTTTTGAAGAATAATTCCACAATTTTCCGTCAAATATCTGTGATTGATGATCTTGTTGTTACATATCAGTCTAATCGAAGTGGTAAAGGTTGTGTTTCTCAAGAACAAAGGAATCATTTGAATCCAAATATAGTTGCAGGAAATGACAATGTTCCAGATAGAATTGTTTAACATAGAGTTAATCCTATTTCACAGAATGTGACAATCCCAAACCTCCTTCAAAGAACAGATCTTATTTCTGCTGCCACTACAATGAATGCTGTTTTGGATAACGAAAATATGTAACACAACAGAATGAACTCCATTTGGCATAATCAAGACACATGTTTCCCTCAAAGATCTATGATTGATGATGCTACTATCAAAGGGTCCAAGGTTGTATTCCTTAACAACAAAGGCAACCTTTGACTCCAAATATAGTTACAGGGAATGACAATGTTCAAGATTGAATTGTTTACCATAGAATTATCCTATTTCATAGAATGTGACTATCCCAAAACTCCCTCAAAGAATAGATACTATTCCTCATGCCACTATAATGAAATTTGTTTTGGATAAAGAAAATATGTACCATAGTGGAATGAACTCCATTTTACAGAATGAGGCCACACTCTTCCCTCAAAGATATGTGGTTGATGATGTTGCTATTACAAATCAGTCTAATCAAAGAATTGAAGGTTGTGTTCCTCAATAGGCTAGGGAACATTTGACTGCAGTTACTATTGAAAGGAATGGAAGTGTAGAACCCAACGAGCAACAATTGGAGCATGGATCCCTTGAGAATTCAGATGAAACAGAAATACATGAAACAACTGAAATAACTTCATTTCATGAACATGTGGATAGATATGCAACTACAGGAAACCAAAATTATACAGTTGGAGGAGATGCGAAAAAAATCCTGAAGGGTGTTCAACAAATGGAACTGCACATTTTCAAAGAAGGTTAGAAAGAAACCACTTCAGGACATCCTTATTGAGTCTTAACAAGCGGCCAGGTTGGTTTAACCATAGACAAAAAGAGGGGAATTCATTATTTAAATAAATTGGGAGATGGTTTTCTGGAAAATTACTCCAAGATGTGGATAAAAATGACATTATTGCTGGAATTGGGTATTTCATCAAAAAAACCTAATGAAGAGTCTAAAATTGAAGATGTTATTGAAAACCTAAATAAAATTCGATCAATTTTTGTGGCGGAGATCCATAAGGATTTTATACCTAGGAACATCGCCTCGGTATTTATTGAATCAAGTATGACTGATAATAATTTGCAATGTCTGAAGCAGTTTGACTCTCATGGTGTACTAAAGGGGGTTAATGCAACATTAGTTTGTAAAGAAATGAAAAAGTGGAGCAAAGAAGCTGAGGATATTGATATGGGTTGGGAGAGAAATGATGGTTTCAAATCTAGTGTTTGAGTTAAGGAAGCAAATTCATATGCTTCCTTCATGCTTGAATCATATGAAAAGAGTTCTTTCAAACTTTGTATTGATTCTCGTGCACATTATGATCGAGGGGGGTAGGTATGTGAGATATTATTTGAGCTACTAGAAGACAATGGCTTGATGTCTTTTGTAAGCCTTGGAAAATGGGATGGAAAAAAAGAATATAAAAAAGTTTTATAGCACATGTTGTTGATCCTGAAAATGAGGAGAACTTAATGGAACAATTAAAGAAGCTTTCACAAGATGGAATCAAGATGATAGATGGAAGGGAAGTGAAAATTAATTTGTTTGAGTGTCATGATCTAGTGGGAATATACAATTTAGTATGCAACAATATTGTTTCTCCAATGGGAAATAATTTTTGTCCTTGGTGCAGATGCCATAAATAAAGTATACACATGGTTATAGATGAAGTCAAAATTCAAGAAGGAGATACTATATGTAGTGTTTCTGAATTTTATGTAATGTCAACAAAATTGCTCTTGGTAAGATATGCACATTTGTTACAAGTTTTAAAATTTATGTTTATATATTGCCATTACTTTCTTAATATTACTATGTTTTAAAATGTTGGGAGCTGAATCTAGCTTTTGAACCAAGCAAAGGATGGGATGAAAAGTTAGATGACCGTATTTTAAACATTAAACCAAACTTATCTTGTACAAATATGAATATTGTGAAGAACTATCCCATGGATAGAACAAATGATGAAAAGGTACACAATTTCACAATTAATTCTTAACTATAAATTCAGCTTCTTAGTATTGCACTAACTCATACCCATTGAAACATGTACTACCAATTACAGTTGATTCCTGGCACAATGTCCAAGCTTGTATATTGTGCTTTCTATGCTGGGATTAGAACTTTTTTGAAGATGTTTCGTGAAATTCAAAGAATTGCACAAGATTATGACAAAGTTCATCCAACTAGAGGCACTGAGACAACAAAATTTGTTAAAATTTGGGAGGAGATAGAGACAAGCGGTGTTCCATGTAAGACAGGATAACCATACCATCATAAAAGCCAAGAGTAAAATGATCTTAACTATGGGAAATCAAATGGATTAGCATAAAAAAAGATCCTCATTCGACATGAAGGAACTTTAAAGGTTTAATAATTATGTTATTATATCAATTATTATTTATGTGGGCCTTGACTAATAATAAATGATGGTGTTATTATTTTTTTTACTAATATAGAATGTCTCTGAGCGTTATTCAATTTGAACATAAATCTCACTATATAATCATATGCATTGAAACTTATGTCTTGTTTCTAGGTTATTGAAGGCTTACCAGATGAATAGAAGTATAACAAGTTGATGAGGATGTGGAAGTGTTATAAAAAATTTCGCATGTTGCAACTACAAGGGTGTAGAGGGGACGATGCATATGCATATGATAAGAAGGTATGTATTCATTCTATTACTATCATATTATTATCTATTTTGAATGGTGATATAATTTCATTCATGATAAACATCTTGAGTCACTATCATTGCAAATTTGGCATCCTTGCTAATGAGTAGATTTGGTTGTGTTCTTGTTGCTTAGGAGATGAGATGGTTCCTTATATGCATGGCCAAGGAGCACATGCTCTTGATACAACTTAGTCTATTCATCCTTATACTTTGGAACGATTCAGGAATAAAGTAATGGAGCGTAAGCATAGATAAATGAAAAATTTGAATAGAAACCAAGGAGGAGGAAGAGGATTTGCTAAGGAGAATAGAGGCACATTTGAACATGATAGAATGTGTCTTGTAAATGAGATGACAAGAAAAATTTTCAAGTTTGTTATAATATTATAAGGTACTTCCCAAAATTTTAGACAAAGAAGATTATTTCCTTCAAATATTAGAAGTCAACTTTATGTTGAATATGAGAAGTCAAGAAATCCATTGAATGAGGAAACTGCAACACAATTGGCATCTTGTTTCCTTGGTGTCACTAGTTAACAAGTGAAACAAATATTCGACTCATGGGTAAAACAATCTAAGAAATTATTGATTGCACCACCAAGAGTAATTGTGTCCTAATTTTAAATGGTATATAGTTCAATTTTCATTTTATAGTGTGAGGATCCATAATGTGTGTGTTCATTAATTATTAATATGTCCTCATAGTTCAATAACTATCTTCCAAGATCAAGGCCAATCAACAAATATCGTGAAGAAGCTTATCGTGAATCACATCGCTTTGGAAAGCACAAGAAAAAAAATGATGCTAAAACAAAAAAACAACATCATGTCTTTCCCTCCACTAGTGAGTGTTATGTTCATTCAATTTATTACATATCATTATGTATTTGTTAATCTAGTGGAATTATGCTTGAAAGTACATATTTTCCTTGATCCCTGACATTGTCTATCTCGATAATCTCAGAAAATGAGCCAGGCCAGAGAGATCAAACAAAAAAAATGCAAGAGGAAGTAGTTTATGATACCCCAATCATGCTTGATGACAATAACAATCACAGTTTGGGTGTTTCATCCTCTAGAAATGAGGCATTACAAACTAGTCTAACATAAGAAATGTGTTAGAAAAAAGGACCGCAGAGCAATAATAATTATACAGTTAAATCATTAAACAAGATGAAAAACACATTAAACACAATAAAGAGAGACACATATATAATGTGGTTCACCCAAACGATGGGATACGTCCACACAGAAATTGCTAGTCCTTTCATTACCATCTAGAAAAGATGAAGGGATACAACCTGCAACAATACCGATGCACTTCCTCTTCATGCTCTCACAGTCTCTCTCACACAATCACAGAGATTTTTTACAATGCTACAATACAATAAAATACCATACAAAGACGTATTACAATGCTTTTCTTTTATAGGGGAAATACCATAAGAAAATAATACGGTTAACCCAATACCATGGGTCTGCAAAACTGTTGGCCAACAAACATCCGAAAAGCTTTGGGGAATGAGTGTATAGTACACCTGGGGTAAAAACATGACTGAATAACATCTCCAAATGTGGAAGATCAATCTCCACAAACAACAAAATGCAATTGCTAGTTGTTGACACACCTATGATGGAAGATGGAAATTACAACAAAGCATATGTTTCATTCTCAAGAAATGGGATAGGGAGTATTGTTAAAATGCTAGAATTGAGTGGATCAACTAGTGTTGATATGCCAATGATGGAATCCATGAATCACAATAGAATGTGTGCTCCATCCTCAATAAATGGCGCAGAGCAAAGTCTTGCAAAACAAGATATTTAAGGGACAATTGTTGGCATCGAAATGATGGCAGCTGAGAATAATGTCAAACCGAGTTTTGTTCAAATAGCAAAGAGCCATACAAAAAAGAAAATTCCAAGATGGTCATAGAACAACATTATATGCAAAATGGTGAAAAAAACATGTGATGATTTAAGCATTTGCTAAGAATTGTAGTCATCGTATGGATGAATGAAGAGAAGTAGGTTCAAAAATATGGATTATTCAATCTGGCATGAGATTAATATGGATTTTTCTATCAGTCACTAATGTACATTAAGACTGTTGAAATGTCAACTATTATATTTTATCTTATACGTCTGAAAATCTCCTGGTGTACACGAAATTCAAAGTTTCCCATAAGACATGCATAGGCCTCATGATGAAGTCGAATTGAGTGGTTTAAGTTGAGGAAAAAATATGTAAGGAATTATTTATCCATTTTATATAGACATTTTTCTTAGCCATTTTATAAATATATTTTTCTTAGGAATTTTATAAAGATATTGAATGTATGAATTGGTATTATAAAAATAATATCCACTTCATAAAATGTATCATTATTTGGATAAGTTTATGTATTTTATAAAAATTTTTATTTCATATGATATAGGGAAATTGGCATCATAACCCAATCTACCTGAATTTCTAAAAAAAAAACAATGTACATGAAATCAATTAAAAAAAACCTCATTTGTGTGCATTCCTAAGATTTCATTCCTTAGTGTGCATTCCTAAGTGTGCATTACTCAGTGTGTATTCCTAAGTGTGCATTCCTCAACATGAATTCCTAAGTGTGCATTCCTTAGTGTTCATAGCTAAACCAATGGTTTGGTAAGTGGACAGAATTCAAGATTGCAGCGAACCAATCTTGTTGTCCATGATTCCAATTCTAAACCAAAAAAACCATAACTGCAACTGAAATTGGGTCATCACGTACCATGGCAATAGATGAAAGAAGGTCATCTTGCACCATGGAAAAAAACACAGGGGCCTTCTCTACCATGACATTAGGAGAAGCGCAAGGTTCCCAGGTTGAACGATTCACGGTGAAAAAATTCCAAGAGAATGTTGATGGATGGAGTGATACAACCATATGGACAACTGGTATGTTAAATATCCTTTTAAGAGAGAGAGTGAATAGGTTTATTTTTGGACAGTTTAATTTACAAAATGAAGAGATAGATGATGGCATCTATAGTTATGATCATGGGGCTATGGAATAGCAAATTTTTGGGAAGACGGTTCATCTATACCTTGATTTTGTTTTCATAACAACCAAAATTCCATGCATAGGGGGGGAAATGTTAAACTCTTGGAAAACCCCCAAGCTATAAAATATTCAGATGGCCAGTAAAATTTGTGGGAAACAGGTAGTTGTGCCCAGGATGGTATAAAAATGGAATATGTTCCTCAAGGAATATACAAAACCCTAATTCATATTATCCTTAAGACCAATGAATCAGCACAAGAAGCATGATATTTTGGTTGATTGCATGAATCTCGCCATACACTGGGTTGAAGACATGGCCATAGATGTCTGTCATCCATTGGCTAGGAAATTGCACTCTGCATTGCAAGATAGTAAAATGAAGAGGGTCAATTTCAGCTACCCCAACACACAACAAAAATTTATGGATTTATGTCGACCAGGTATTGTAGGGTCAAATTATATTAGAGCATACATTAGGAATCCTAAATAGCAACAAAAAAATGAGGAATTACCTCAACCGTATTTAAAGAACAATGTAGAAGGAGTTTCTACTATCACTAGATCAATAGTACATGGACAACCTTTCACAGACAATATGGAATCTGTGGGAAACAACATGGCATCAGCTTGCCATGAAGAAGATTTTGTTGTCACAAATTTGGCTGGAATACATGGAAATGTAAATGAAGATCAATGGGAGGAATTTTTGAACAATGATATGGATCGTTCACCGATGAGTGATGAAGACCTAATTAATACCAAATATTCTTTTGATGGTAGATTTGTTTTTTCTCTATTTAATAAAATGGTGCATTTCAAAGAACAATCTACCTTTTGGGAGGATTCCTTCACAGCTAGCTACAAATTGTGCAGAACTAAGGATATCCAAATCCTTGATTTCGTACATCGTGTTACAGGTTTACAGGAAAAAAATGTGGAAACTGAAAAAATAAATGGCCAGAAGGATAAAATTATTAAGGATCAATGTTCTAAATTTAGCGTAATTATAGATGGATTGATTTTTGACCTTGATAGACTCAAATACATGTTTCCTGTAGAAAATAAAAATATGAAGCAACTATAGGGAGACTTGAAAATGAGCTGAAAAACATGCCTGAAGCTTTGAACATGCCACCATTGAAGACCGTAGTTGGTAAGGAATACGAAATTCAACAAGAATTGATTCATAAAGAAACACTTATTACTATTTTGAAGGTTGAGTTTGAAAATAAAATCAGAGAAATGATCATTAAACATCAAAATGAGACTACAAAATGTGAAAGAAGATTGGAAAAATTTAATAAAACAATTACAAATAAAAATGAGTTGCTGAAAACTAAGAGAATTGAAAAGATTTTAGCAACTTTCAAGACTAAAATAGGTAGAGGAGGAAAATAATCAAAAATCAAGGGTAAATAGGTCTGCACACCAAAATAATCAACAGTCAAGGGTAAAAAGTGAAGCACACCAAAAGAATCCAAAGTCAAGGGTAAAAATCTCAACACACCAAAAACAATTTTCAATACAAAACTTGGTGATGTAACTACAGAGAGCTTACTCTAGTTTGAGAAGTCCTTGCAACAATAAGAGAAGACCTTGAATGAAGCTGCTGCAGCAACCCATGCTGTAGATTTTACATTTGGGTCATCAAATCCAACATTGAAGAAGAATACAGAGGAGAAGGAGGCCGAAATTAGAGACCTTCACCAAAAACTATTAGAGAAGGGAAAAACAATACATTTGGGATGTGATAGTGAGATACAAAACTGAAACTCCAAATTAATCTTTGCAGGAGAAACCTGAGGTAGAAGAAATTTTGTATACTCCATTTGATATAGATTTGAGGGCACAAGAGCTCGAGAAGGAGGTACAACATGTTAGGAGAAAATTAAGTACAGTTGAATTTGAGATGAGGTGGACAAAGGATGATCTTAAAAGAAAGGAAGATGAGCACTAAAAGAAGAATAATAATAATTTAGAGATGTTGAAGAAATTTCTAGAAGAAAATGATAGATTGCATACAAAAGTGATAAATATTGCAAACAAAGTGAAAGAGAAAGAAAAATAATTACAGCATATGGTTGATGAAGCTTCTATAGAACTAGAGGGTTCTTATTAAATTGAGCACATAGGTTCTTCTCCTGTGGTGGATCTATAGGTCTTTGTGGTTCTTAGAATTCTTGATCTTCTTCTTGAGTTTCTTCATTCATGATTGTATCATGAATTCTGGGAGCTTCTGCTTCTTCAGGTTCTTCAACAGGTTTCTTTCTAGATTTGATGTAGGCTGAATCTTCGTCAAATGTTACATCCCTACTGATTTCAATCCTTTTGAACCCTGGGAAGTATAATCTGTAAGCCTTCGAGCTTTCAGAGTATCCCACAAATATACCCTTCTTTCCTGAAGGATCTAATTTTGTTCTCTTCTCTTTTTGAATGTGTATGTACAAAGGACATCCGAATATTTTGAGATGGCTCAATTCTGGTTTCTTGCCGGAGAAGACTTCTTGAAGAGTTTTGTTCTCGAGTACTCTGTGTGGAGTACGGTTCAGTACATACACTGCTATTCTGGCTGCTTCTGCCCAATTATGCATAGGAAGATCTTGATCATGAAGCATAGCTCTTGCAGCTTCCATGATGGTTCTATTCTTCCTTTCTGCAATCCCATTCTATTATGGATTGTAAGGAATGGACATCTCCCTCTTTATCCCCGAGTCCTTACATAGTTCCTTGAACTCATTTGAAGTGAATTCTCTGCCATTGTCTGATCGAAAAGTCTTGATCTTCTTTTCAGTATGGTTCTCGATCAAGGCTTTAAATTCCTTGAACTTGCTAAACACTTCATCTTTATTCTTCATGAAGTAAATCCATGTCTTCCTAGAAAAGTAATTAATAAAAGAAACATAGTACACATACCCGCTTAGTTAGCTTGATGACATTGGTTCACATACATCGGAGTGGATGATTTCCAAGATTCCTTTTTCTTTGCACTCGCTACTTGGAAATGTCTTCTTTGTGTTTTTTCCTTTTGCACATCCTTTGCAGACCCCTTCATGTTTTGCTTTAATTTCTGGAATACCTTCAATAGATTTGCTTGCAAGTGTTGGTGCTCTGTAATGTATATGTGTAAGCCTTCTATGCCAAGTTTCATTTGGTTCTACTGTGTCATGAACCAAAGCTTGATCTGGTTGGCCCTTCAACTTGTATAGACCTCCTTCTTATTCTCCAATCACTATTACATCGTCAAAAGTCTTTCCCTTTGGCCATCTACAAAAGAAACCCTCATTCCTTTTGCATCCAATGTCGATATGGAGAGGAGGTTCTTCTTTAGTCCTGGAACAAATAATACATTCTTCATCTTCAAAGACTTTCCAGAGTCTAGTTTATAGAAGGATTCACCACTACCTTTTATTGGATACTGGTAGTCATCCCCAAGTTTCACCTTGTGAGGTGACTCATGTTCAGATAGCTTCACAAATGATTCTTTGAATCCCGTCATGTGCTTGGAAGCACCACTGTCTATAAGCCAATCATTGATTCCATGTGAAACAGTTCCTATGAGAGTGAAGATTAGTACATATTCATCCTCACTTTTAGAGTCATCGCTCTCTTGTCTGATTCTCTTTATGGAAGGTTCTTCATCCTCTGCAACATGGGCATGATGTCTTCTCTTGTTTCCCTTCTTCTTTAGATTTCTTTTGTTAGGGAAGAATCTGGATATGTGACCTTTCTCATCACATGTGTAACATCTAATAGTATTCAGATCTTTTCTAGAGCGTGAGATCTTACCTTTGGAGTGATAATTGCTCCTCCTGTTTTTCTTGGAGTAAACTGTGAGAGCTTGATCTTCACTACCCATCTTCTCTTCTCGAGCTGCTATCTGAGCTTCTTCTTGAGAGCATTCTTCCCATAGTCTGCTGAACTTGACTAACTTCTTTTTGGCACAGATTCCTAGAATGAAAGAGTCCCATGATCTAGGGAGACCATTCAAGGTGGTCATCACAATCTCTACATTTTCCACTTCTTCATCTACTGCTTCTAGCTACTCCTTGATCTGAGAGACACTTGTAAAGTAATACTGAATAGTATCAGCATTCTGGATCTTCACATTCTTCAATTGGTTTCTCAAATTCATCTTCCTGTTTATGTTCTCCCTTCAAACAATTTGGTTAGGGCATCAAACATAGCTTGAGGTGTCTTGAGGGAGGAAACCTGTGGCATGAGATGATCCTTGATAGAATCAGCAACGATTCTCTTTGCCATAACCAACTTCTTCTTATGAAAGGCATTAGCCTCATCTCCCTCTGGAATTGGAACCTCCTCATTGATATAGGAGTCCAACTCATTCTCTTCCAGGACCAAGGAGATCCTATACTTCCAAGCTCGGAAGTTATCAAATCCCTCAAGATTTTCATCAAGCTTTGCATGATGAGACATATTAAACTAAGAACCTCAAATGGAAATATAAAATATTTATATTTTACCAGGTCAAGATGTCGGATCTAGATTTGGAGCTGAAATCCTGCAGTGCTGGTTCAGTAGAAAATTAGGGTTTTGATTTTCCGGAGTTCTATCCACCCAAATGCCTTAAAATTTATCCCTAACTTCGATTTTCGGGAGGAGATCAATCCAGGCCTGGGATCACTGAAAAATTCCTCTTCTGTGAAAAGCCCTAATTTTCGGCAGCAGTGTTGGGTCCAAAACTAAAAAACCTCAGAATTGGATTTTTCTTCGACATAGAGATGCGCCCTAAGGAGGAGAGTTGTTCCACCTTAATTTAGCTGAAAATTTGTGGAGGAAGATCCACAAACTAGGAAGCCCTAGTTCCCATAGCTGCACAATGTCTTCTTCTCAGGTTAGCTCTGATACCATGTTAGAATTTCATCATTAAGCTAGCATTATATTTGGATCTTTACTCAGAGAATAACAAGCACATCAATCAAACACAAGAGACAATGAACATATTGTTTATCCTTGGGGAAACCATAAATGGTGAAAACCCTACAACTTCCTCAGAGATAGAATTAACACCAAAATAGAAAAGCCCCAAAATAGTAAGTGATCTCCCGACAGCAGTAACCTTCTTCTTTTCTAGCCCCAGTGTCTTCTCCTTCCTGAACTATGCACTACACTTGAGTGTGTATAAGTTGTGTGATAAATAGAGACTCCAGTTCTCTATTTAGACTAATCCCGACATGACTAAAACCCTACCAGCGCCGACCTCTACTAGGAGAGTCTAATAACCGTAGTGCCCCGGAACTGCGGGGACTTTAACCCTTAGACAATAGGAGGGTTACCCACAATGACTTGACATGACTTGTTTACATGATAGACCTTTCCGATAGGAACATCGGGGCACAACATAACTCAAGTACATCCCGGAATAAACATCGGGTTACAATATATAAGAAATACAATTGAAATACATTCTGAAGTTACATATACATCAATAGTTATTTGTATTTTTGTTTGCTTGAAATAATCACACATTCTTTCCTTTTATGCAAATTTAGGAAGCAGTCAAGTGTACTTGAAATTTGCTAGATTGTGTTTGTTAATAAGTATTTTGAAGAAAATAATTGTCTAACCCTAAAGAGACGTGGTAAAGATACTGATGTGATGTTTGTTCTCAAAGCTTACCTTTGTCATGGTGATTTTTTTTCTTGTCTTTATTACTTTTCCTGTGGCGCACTTCTGGAGTGCCCATGGTTCTGATAATTATTTCTATCAGTCTAGTTGTGGCTATATATAAGGTAGGTTGGCCAGAGATAAACTTACAAACACAATTGAATGTTTAACACTGGTTTTCATATAAAATGTGTCAACTATAATGTTGGGTATGCTTTTATTATTTCATCCAACTCTTTTTGAAATATGTGTTGAATTTATTTTGCTTGCTTATTTTGGTATCCTTAAGACTTCTATAAAAATATGTTTCATTTTCTAGAATTGGCTGATATGGTAGCTTATGCTTTGCAACACTCAGTCTGAAATCTTTCACTTTCATGTATTTTTATATTGTGACTGATAGATTGTTTTATGAATGACAAGGTTTTCTTACCTTATTTGACTTTTAATTTTCTTGATTTCATATAATGATATTTTCCTCATATATTTAGGCACGCCAAGAGATATTTCGTAAATTGGTTGACTTAATTGGTATCACATCCATCACATAAGTATTTCGTTCTCTCTGGTAACATGAATGGAAATGCCAGATAAGGAAAATTGTACATAGCTCTTGGGAATTAGTTTATCATAAATAATAGTTACTGGTAGGTTGTAATAGTAGTAATTATGTAGTTTGTAGGTTTCTATCTATCATAAATTTGTTTGAATATCATCATTGTGAAGAAACAACAACTTCTTAAAGGGTGCTAGATCAATGGTAGAGCGCTTGCCTAATCATTAGGCAAGAGGTTGGTGGTTCAATTCGTCCGTGCCCTATCATAAATTTGTGACTACACAAATGACTAAATTCATATATATACGACTATTAGTAACCAATTTCCCGTATCTTCGTCGTATTTATCTTAGTCATTAATATGTTATCATCTAGTAGTTTATTTAGTCGTATATTTGGTCATTAATTGTTGTAATCAGTGACTAAATCAATGACTAAATCAATGAATAAATCCGTGACTAAATCAATGACTAAATCATTGACTATAAATGAATAAATCATTGACTATAAATGACTAAATCAATGACTAATAAGTCAAGCTATTAATGACTAAGTGAAATATGACTAGCTAAAAGATAGTGGAAATTTGCTACTATTAGTCGCCAACTCAAAAATAGTTTATAGCCTGATTTTAGTTATTTTTTTAGTCATTAATTTCTCATTTTGTACTAGTGTCTGTATTTCATTTTTAGTGGTCTAAGTTAGTCAGTCTTTCCGTTTTTGGATCTATTAGTTTTTGAATTGATAGTTCTGTCGAGTCTAGAGTTTGCTCCATTTCTTCCTGTTTGGTTGGAGTGTGTTGCTTTAGGGTCTGACTGTAATCATTTACTGCTATCTGATTAGATTGTTCAAACTCACTCAGTTTGCATTTACTTGCATCATACATTTGAATTTTTTGAAAAAGAAAAGAAAAATATTTTTGCATTGTTTGCACTAGGTTTCATTTAGTTGCTCTTTTCACTATTTTTTCAGAAAAAACAATTTTTTTCTAAGGTATTTCTTGTTTTTGGGGTATCGAGTCCTATCAAAATTATGTCGAGTGCATACTCGTTGGATGCAGAATTTAATTATGCTTCTAGCAAGCTCTCCCGATCAAAATTTGAGTAAAAAAACGGGGAGATATGTCAAAAATATGAACAAAAAAGTAGTTTTTTCTTTTCTTCCTCCAAAATTAATATATATTATTTTATTATTTTAATTATTATTTTATTAATTTTCCTTAGGAGGCCCATTTTAAGTTGAAATTTCCTCTAATGATTTCGCATGTTGACATATCTTGCACTTGTTCACGTACCTTTGTACATCTGTCTTCATTTTAGGCCAAAAATAAAAGTGACTCAACTGCCCAAGTGTTTTATCAACACCAAAGTGTCCGGCCAAACTGCCATTATGTTTTTCTTGAACTAAGTTTCCCCTCATTAAACAATTTGGAATACATAACTGATTGTTCTTTAATAATAATCCATCTTGTAACATGAACTCTTTCCATGGACTGCTGTCCCTATTGACTGATTTTTTACATGCTGTAAAAGCTTCTTTAAAATCTGCATCAACGTCATGTACGTATTTCAAATAATGAAAAACCAAAATATGTATTTGAATCTCTTGCCTGACTAAACATCTACTACTTAAATCATCGAAAACCTTATTTTCCTTCCCACTAATGTGCTTCATAACAAAAGTAAAACTTTGAAGAAACTCCACACACTTTGCATGTTTATGATTTAACTTGTGTTGCTACATAATATATTGTAAGGTTGAATTATCATAAAATAAAACAAACTCTGTAGGCATCAAGTAATGCCTCTAATGCTTCAAAGATTGAATCACTGCATAAAATTCTTTGTCATAAGAAGAGTATTTCTATTTTGATTCATTTAACGTCTCCCTGAAATATGCAATGGGCTTATCTTCTTGACTCAGTACATATCCAATGGTTGTCCCATTGGCATTGCATCTTACCTGGAAGGGCTGATTGAATTATGGTAACTTCAACACTGACTTCTCAATGATCTTCTTCTTCAATAATTGAAATATTTTTTCTTCTGTTGTTATCCAATAAAATGGCCTCCTATCCTTCTTAATAGTGTCAATAAGTGGTGCACAAATACCATTGAAATTCCTAATAAATTTCCTATAGAAGCTCGCTAAACCATGAAAACTTCTTACCTCAAAAATATATTTAGGTGAGGACCAATTTACAATTTCTTCTATATTTCCTAGAACCATTTTCAATCCATCCCTAGAAATAACAAAGCCTAGCTATACAAGCTCATTCTTCATAAATGAACACTTCTTCATGTTAACCAATAACTTTTCTTGCTGCAATATTTCTAACACATACTTCAAATGTCTCAAGTTTTCTTCTGTAGTTTGACTGAAAAATATTAAAATACCATCCAAATAAACAATGACAAACTTACAAATGATCTCCTTCAAGACTTCGTTCATCAGTCACATAAAAGTATTGGCTGCATTTGAGAGACCAAATGGCATGACCATCCACTCTATGGCATGCATTCAGATCAATGGAAAGTTTTTTATCAGATCAAAAGGTCACATTCAAACATGGTTTATGTTCCAATAAAGGGTTGAAATGCCAAAACCAAAAGCAAAAAAAAACTTTCACTGGTGTTGTTAAAAAAAGTAGAAACACTTCTTCTCTCCTCCAATACGTAGACAAACTGGTGTAAACAATCAAATGTTTTCCATAGGATTTAGATTCTATTTAGACCAAAACGCAGCGATTTGACACTTCTCCAATTCTTCTTGGGCGACTTCAAGTCAGTTGAATAGTGCTTTGTTCTGCAAGGGATGGGTGTTTCTTTTTTTTTCTCCACAGGAATTTGAGCAGGGAAAAAAAATCACAAGGCTTTCAGACGCCCATACAAAAACTGAAAATTGAAATGCATATTGGAAAAAACTCAACACTGAGCACACAGTTACATCCGGATTTGGTCATCAATAGCAGAGACAACGATATTCACTACATCCTCACATTTTCCATTGGAAATAATTGCTAAATTATGAAGTAAAGAGGAATAAATGGTTTCCACTTACAATTGTTCAAAGGCTATGTCAATTTGCAAAAAGAATTCCCAGTTACATTAAATTTCTAACACCGCCACTTCTCATCAGTTGAAACAACTTATAGATTCATTTATTAACAAAGGTTTTTCTCTAACTTACAGAGAAGGCCAATATCTATAAGAAGATTTTTTTTTATTTTTCTTTCTTTTCTCCAAAAACTAACTCTCCCAAAATGAAATCTCCCCCCTTAAAACAAAACCTTGCTTTCAAGAAGCAAAATAAAACTACTCTAAGTATTTTGTCTTTGTTTAAAAATTTCTAACCATTTCCTAACTAGAATGTCCAAAATTTTAAAAACAAACTATTAATGCCTTAACTTTGGTTTAAATACTTAGTCCTCATGCACCTGCATCAATGGGTCTGATGTACGTTGAAGGGTCATCCAAAACATTCTCTATTATGGAATTCCCTTTGAGGAGTTGGCCAACACCTTCTATAGTGTACACACTAATCCATCCTACTCCTATAATGTATTCTCTCATAAACATGATATGTTTTGGAAGAATATGTTTGATCCTTTGTCATAGATTTAATATAAAAGAGTTTGTCAACGCCACCTTTTTAATTTTCTTCTCATAGGGAAAGGGAGTAATCTTGGTTTACTAACGCATATTTAATGATGGTGTCAAAGTGGAACTTTTAGGTTTACAGGAAAGAGATGGGCGATATGGGTTTTCAGGGTTTTCAGCGGTACGCAGGAGGATGGCGCCCCCGACTGGTCGCTCTCTGGGGTTTCTAATGCTGCATTATGGTTGTTATTGCTTCAGGTTTAGTTGGATGCCTCTGAAGCGTTTTACAAAGCACCTCGTTCATTTTTTGGACTCCCTGTATTGTTTTCCTTTCTAGGTTTTCTGTCCTTGTCACTCTTGCTTTCTCACAGTTTTTCGCCACTGTCTGGATTGTTTCGGGCCCTTAGGAAACCACCAGCGACTGGAGTCCCTCCTCAGTGATGAGGACTAGTACCAACCAGTTTAATAAAGTGGGAATTGTAAATAGAAGTTGGTGTATGCTACGCCCATTTATTTTGTTCTTTTCTTCTTGTGTGACAGTCCTTCAAGTGTGACAATCTGTTATCAGTCTTGTGTTTTTTCTTCGTTGTCATCAGTGCTGTTTTTTCTCCACTTGGGTTTTAGAAGATTCTTCTTTCCTGTTTTTGCGGGGTTGGGTTGTCCTTGTTTTTTTTTTGCTTACAAAATAAGTGGGAATGATTGGGTTTTCTGGGTTTTGATTCCGGGCTTGGGCCTCTGGGTGGTAGGGTTGACTTGTGACTTCTATTGGGTCTTCTTCCGTTCTTACGGGGTTTGCTTGTCCTAGTGGCTATCTTTTTCCTTGTGTTCTGTGTGAGCTGAAGTGTGGACAGGGTTTCAATGTTTTGGATTAAGGCTGTTGGATTGTTTCTTTAACGAGGGTTTTCCCCAAGGTGACCGGTTGAGCTTGGACACAGACTGGTTGGTTTTCTATTGTCAGGCGTCCTATTTTGTTGACTTGAGACTTCTTTTGGGTCTTCTATTGGGTCTTCTTCAGTTCCTTCAGGGTATGACCTGTCTTTGTGGCTATTGTATTCCATGTGGTTGGTGTGACCTGAAGTGTGGTTAGGGCTTCATTGTCTTGGATGGAGGCCGTTAGAATGATTCTTTAACTAGGGTTTGATCCTAAGGTGCTCGGTCAAGCTTGGACACTGACTGGTCGATTTTTTGTAGTCAGGCGTCTTCTTGGGTTCACTTTCCATTGCATTATCGATGCCGGAAACTCTTGATAGGCCGGCGGTTGCTCCAGCGGTTGGTGTTTATGACCACTGTCGTTGCAGAAGAAAAGAAAAAGCTTATAAGATACTGGAAGGCAAGTTACGTTATGTGGTGGGTAGAGACATCTATTTAGACAGACTGGAAGCTTTATGCACCCGTGCTCTCATTGGAAGTCTTGAATATGCATCGATGGATAAAAAGGAGTGGTTTGAGTGGGCCACCGAACAGTGGAAGCCATTCTTGACATATGTTCTAGCCATAAGTCTTTTGGTTCATGGATGGATCGTTTTCATATTTTTAGAGGAAGCGCATGCTACTTCCATTCTAAACCGGCTGTGGAGGGTTGGAAAGGGCTCTCTGGTTTTAGACAGGTGGCATCTTCATTTTGATCCTGCATGGGAGAGGGTTAAAAAACACCATCTTTGGACTCTGTTGCCTGGTTTTCCTTTTCCTCTATGGAATCGTGGACTATTGGAGGGAATAGGGAACGTGATTGGTCGTTTTGTAGCAGTGGATGAAGACTTCATGATTACATATGATAAGTGGATTGCAATAGTTCTAGTGAAAGTTGACATCTCAAATGGGTTTTTGACTGACATTGAAATACTCTGTCATGAGCGACTTATCTCTAAAAGGCTTGATTATTAGGGTATTCCATTCCACTTTAGCTGTTGTCGCGAGACAGGACATCTGAGGTGGGTTTGTCCGTCGCTACATATTCCTTCTATATCCCTAGGCCTTTGTTCTCCTCCTGTTGCACAGTTGACTCCCTTATCGGATCAAAGGAATCTCCAGGTAAGAACAACCTCGATTCCTCTGGATGCTTTTATTGAAATCTAAAAAATGCATGTTCTCTCTTTGATGATGCATCGGATTTTGAACTAGCTTTTATGGATTCTGTTGCTCCTATGAGAGACTCCCTGCTCCCGTTAACTTCTCCCAAGCCTTTGGTCTGTTCCCCCAGCAAGTCTTTGATTGAGGATCCTGCTGGTGTTGATGGGAATTGCCCGTCCCCTGTCACCACTTCCTTAAGCTCGGGGATGTCTCCTCCTTTTCCATCCTCTCCTCCGCTAAACAATAGCCTACCCACTCCTGATATCCAACCTTCTCCGTCCTTAGTTGCTTCTCCTTGCCCTCCTTTGCGGGAAGTTGGTACCCTTTCTGAGGTTTCTTGTCATGCTTATACTTCTTCCGGTGATTCCACCTTACTCAGTTCTGTGCAGGCTGAGGACTCCAGCCAACCTCTTTTCACTGCATCGGATTTCCCTCCACTCGTCAACTCGGGTCCTTTATCGACAGACTCTCCTCCCCATAGCCCTGTCGATTTATCGTCTTTTGTAGACCCTACACTTCAAAAATCCTTGAACATTTTTTCAGACAAGTCTCCATTTTTTCCATCGGTTCTCCCCCTTGATTCCATACGCTTTGAGAATGTCACTATTAGAAGGAAAAAACAAATCTCGTCTATTTCAGCTGTGTCCCTAGTCCTTGCACTTTATACTCCTTTATCCACTCAACTGAAAAACGTGGCTCGTAAGCCTGCCTCCTCATCTCAAAGAGTCCTTAGAGCTTTGACCCCACCACATTCAGATACCTGATGCGTATTCTTTCTTTGAATGTTCTTGGGTTGGGAGGCTCAGCCAAACAAAAAAGCCTCCGTCATTTGTTTTTTTCACTCTCTCCTGATGTTGTACTTCTTCAGGAAACTATGACCAGTACCTACCCGACCCTCTTTGCCTTCTCCAAGCTGTGTCTGGGTTGGGAGTTTTGTGCTCTTAGCTCTTCCGGGCTCTTGGAGGTATTCTCTCTAGCTGGAACCCTAAGATGCTCATATGTAAAGCTTTCCATATGCTGGCTGGTATTATGCTAAAAGTCTCGATGCATGGCTCGACTTTACCTATTTCCATTCTCAATGTTTATGGTCCCTATATTAACCGGGATACCTTTTGGACAACTGTGGATTCGGGTGGCCTCCTCTCGATACCTAACCTTATTCTTGCTGGTGATCTAAATTTAACACTGAATGCCTCTGAGATTTGGGGATCCAAAGCGCAATTAGACCCATTGGGCTCTTTCTTCTCCAATTTATTCTCTGATCATCATTTAGTGGATATTGCTCCATCCTATGCCGGCCCAACATGGAGGAATGGTAGGATAGGGGAAGAAGGCATCTCCAAAATATTGGGTCATTTTTTGCTATCATATCAGCTCATTAGCTCCTTGCCTAGACATAGAGTTTGGGCTCATAGATGCGGGATTTCAGATCACTTCCCTGTCCTGCTTGAATGGAGAGATCAACAGAATCCATGCCTTTACCCTTTCAAATTCAATCACTCTTGGTTAGGGAATTTGTATTTTGTTAATATGATTCGTACTGAATGGCCTCTTCTCCATTCAGATGATTCTTTGGATGATATGAATAATCTTTCATACAAGCTTCACCTTTTAAAAGAGAAGGTGAAAGCATGGACTAAGGTGGAATCACAAAATATGAAGGATAAATTTGTTTCTTTGGAAGAAGAAATTAAATCTCTTTTACTTTCTTCACAATTTTCCATCTTAAATCAGGAACAGCAATGCAGATTGAGTGCTTTGAAAGTTGACCTTCAAAAGCAATTGGATCATGAAATTTACTCTGCAAGACTTCAAAACAGAGTCACTTGGGCAATGCACGGGGATGCCAATACCAAATTTTTCCATGCTATGGAATCGGCCCGTTAAAATCACAATTCCATCTGGAGTTTAAAGGATGAAGAGGGTATTTGGTTATCGGACGATCAGAGCATCAAAGCTCTTGGGGTTTGCTATTTTAAAAATATTTTTACTGATGATCAATTGACTAATATTTCTGCTCAGCTGAAGGTTATTCGTCTTTTTCCTTCCTATATCTCTGGGGAAGAGCAAAAAGTATTTACTAGCTCTGTCTCTCTTTCATAAATTGAAGGGGCACTAAAGACTTTTAAAAAAGACAAAGCCCCTGGGCCTGATGGCTAGACGGTTGAGCTATATCTGTCCTTTTTTTATCTTCTGGGTCCACTTCTGGTCAATATGGTGGAATCATCAAGACTCTTGGGTAAAGTTGCCCCTTTCCTTAAACTCCACCTTTTTAGCTCTTATCCCAAAAGTTGAACATCCTGTTTCCTTTGCTGACTTTAGGCCTATTTCTTTGTGCAATCTCTGCTATAAATTGATCTCTAAAGTTGTGGCTCTGAGACTCAAACCCTTTTTGGACTCCTCTATCTCTCCTCAGCAATTTGGATTCTTAAAGAACCGTTAGATCCATGAGCCTATAGCCATCACTCACAAAGTCCTCCATTCTGTTAAATTGAAAAGGAAATGTTCTCTCATCCTAAAGTTGGACTTGACAAAGGCCTTTGATAGGGTTAATTGGACTTTCATTTGGCTGATCCTTATCCAGATTGGGGCTCCCCTTGTGGGTGTGAACTGGATAATGGGGTGTATCACATCTGCAAATTTTTTTGTCCTTGTTAACGGTTGTCCTTCTTCTTTCTTTCTGGCTTCTCGAGGAATCAGGCAGGGATGCCCCTTGTCCCCTCTGCTCTTTATATTGGTTATTGAAGGACTCAGCCTTCTGATTGAATATGCCAAGAGAAATGGTAAAATCAAAGGAATCAAGATTTAGAATAATTTATTTCTCACTCATTTACTATTCATAGATGATGTGATTTTATTTGGCTTGGGCTCTTTTGAGGAATGGAATGCTTTTAAAGTCTTACTTGACACCTTTTGTGAAGCCTCTGGCATGAGAATTAATGTGGACAAATCCTGTTTTCTTCACTATGATTTGGATGCTGCCATGCTAGGTAGAATAACAGTCCTCCTTCCTTATAGATTTGCACATCTCAATCAGGGTTTCACCTATCTCGGTTACTTTTTGAAACCCTCGGGTTATCTAGTCAAATATTGGCACTGGATTTTAACAAAATTCGAGAAGCACATCAATCACTGGAAAAATAGACTCTTGTCTATGGGTGGACGCCTTGTCCTTGTTCGTTTTGTGATTTCTAGTTTACCAGTCTACTGGATGGCCCTTGTTCCGACTCCTTCCTCTATTTTAGACAAGCTCAGAAAACTTGTCTTTTCTTTTCTGTGGGGGTCATCCACTAAATAAAAGAAGTTCCATCTGATACATTGGCATTTTCTAGCGCGTCCTGTTTCCCAAGGGGGCTGGGGTATAAAACACCTCCCTAGTTTCAGTTTATCTTTAAGGATGAAATTTTTTTGGTGTGCTCTGAATAGTACTGGCATCTGGAATCATCTCCTTTCTGCCAAATATATGAAAAATCTGCCACTACAAACTTGGTTTAGGGAGAAAAAGTTCAGAACTCATAATGCCTCGCTTATCTGGAAAGGTTTTATTAAAACTCTGCCTTGGATTGGAAAAGGATTTCTATGGCAGGTGGGGAATGGATCAGATGTCCGTATTGGTGTGGACCCTGTTGTTGGAATGGGTAGCTCATTCATCCTTCCAGCTGAATTGAGAGCTTACCTGGAAGACTATGGGATATGTACACTTGAACATGCAAGGAACAACACTTCCTTTGCTTCAGGGTATTGGTTTACTGCAGAGGAGCTTGATCTTTGTGAGGAATGAAGAATTCACTGGGAAATTTATATTAAAGGACTGGAATACAATAGAATTCGATTAAAAGACAGGCGTGATTCGCTTCTTTGGTCTCACAGCAATTACGTGGGCCCGATCATTGCTGCTAAAGGATATGACAATTTCTTTCTGATAAATAATTCAGAGGTGCACAATCTAGTTTTGGACACCCTCTGGACATTAAATATTCCATCAAAGATAATTTGTTTTAGTTGGCTTCTGGTAAAGGAAAGGCTACTTACTTGGGATCACCTTCAATCCCGTGGGTTTTTTGGTCCTAGCAGGTGCGTTTTATGTGAAAGAAATAGCGAATATATATGCCACCTTTTCTTATTATGCCCTTTTACTCTGAAAATATTCTCACACTTTGCAGTCTGTCAGAGTTTCTCTTTACCTTCCTTTAATTCTGTTCAGTCCTTCTTAGCACACTGGTTTACAAGCATAGCCTGATTTGCTCCGATTAGATATGTACCTCTTTTTGTATTCTGGTTCAATTGGATGCTTCGAAATAATTGTTTATTTGATAATGGGAAAGCCTCTGCTTCTTTGCTTATCTCCAGAATAGAAATTTTTCAATCTCTTTACCCTGTTCCTCAAAAATAAAAAAAATGCCAGAAGATTGGTCCAAAACCGCAGCATGTCTTTCCTTGTGGTTATTTTGATGGTGCTGCTACAATGAATGATGGAGGATATGGGTTTGTGATCTATCTTAGTGAAACCCATTATTACAATTTCTCATTGGGTTGTGGATGCAGCACGAACACAAGAGCAGAACTTCTGGCCCTTTGGGAAATTCTTAGAGTGAGCTGCTTGATGGGTCTGCCCATTCATTTGATATATGGAGATTCGATGGTGATTATTTCCTGGATAAACATACTTTCAGCCCTTAATATTCCTTCTCTGATGCACTAGTGTGATGAAATAAAATATATGCTGCAACTTGCCCCACCAGTGATTTTCAAACATATCTTCCGAGAGCACAACATGATGGATGATGGTATTTCTAAGCAGGCATTGAATTTGGATATGGGAACTGGATATTTCACTGAAACATTGGAAGGGATGGTCATTGAACATGGCCACTTCATTCTTTTTTAACTGTTGTTAATCATAATTTTTTTAGCATTTGAATGTTACACAGTTGTTTCTCTTTTTCTGTCTGATACTCAGAAGACCTATCAGCTAGCAGGTCATGCTCAGGAATGTATGTTTGTGGGTCACTTCCGATTTTGTAGCATATCTAACCTGATAATTCAGGGATGATGAGAAAAGTCTGAATCGATCAGACTTTGTTTCTTTTTTGCTACCTGGAAGCCATGCAGATTTATCTATCTTTTTGTCTATGTGCTGATATGGTTATGACTCCTCCTTCTGTCATGAAGATGGTATTGTATATTATGTCTTTTGATTCATCTAAATAACAAAGACTGGTATTTTTTCTTTTGAAAAAAAAAATGATGGTGTCAAAGTCTCATCCGATACTTTGCTGAAATTATTTGTATATACTATGGTCCGATGAAAGGATTGGTTGACCCTTCCATTCTTATTTAGTACATCTTATCCATAACCATGCTCATAGGGTCTACACCGAACCAACCTACTCAAATAATTTATTTTCCAAGGAAATGATATGTTTTAAAATGATGCTTGTACAATATTTTGGATACATGGTTTCCCTCATGTGGGTTGTTCTCTTTAGTTTCCCTCTTGTAAGACTAAGACTTATGCTTTAGCCTTATTAACATGCCACTTCTCTTCTTTTGAGAGACAAGATTTTAACACATTTTTCATTTTCTCTTTTAATTTAATAAAATGATATTTATATCTACTTGTAAAAAAGAAAAGATGTGTATTGGTAGTTGTTTGATAGAATTTAATGGTATCAAGGTAGTGGGAAGTCAACAATATGAAATGATAATCACTCTTGCAAGATTAAAAAACAATTATTATTTTTAGTTCTCAATTTGGCAGTTCATCAAACAAAGAAAAAACTTATAAACATGTCATTTAGGATGAATCTTTAGCAAATGAAATCTACTACAAAGTTTTGACGTAGCATTTGATGAAAGAAACAAAAATTTTGTTGTAATAACTTTGAGTTCCCGAACTATCCAAAATGTTCTACAATTGAATGACCATATAATATAGAAAAAAGTTGGTCCTTCCATGCTTGTGCACCTTTGGTCAAAAATTACATAGAGGAAGAATCGTTTGACCCTTTCTCACATGTGTACTTCAGGTAAAGCATCATATAGATTTAGAATCAATCAATTCTTCTTGATATGTTTTTTTTTCCCAGGATAATGTTTGGAGAAAAATTTAGCACATGGTCTATTTTTTCATGTTTTTTTTCAAAAAAAAGATTTTCCAATTTTCATATTTTGAATCCCTGTTTCACCCAATTTTGATGGGGTAAATTTTTTTCAATCTAAAAATTTCTAGTTAATTATATAAACTATATAACTTAGAAATTGAATTTTTTTTATAAAAATAAGCCAAATTTTTTATAGTTGACATTTTAAGAATTGGTAAGATTCGCTAAGGTTCATACACTTTTAAATAAGTATGGATCCTTAAAACTTTTCTTTCCCTTAGGTCAAGGACCATATTGAAAAAATATTGATAGACACTTCATTACATATGGATATTAGGTCAAATATCACCTTTTATAAATATCGGTCGACCATTTTTCCAAATATGATAGCCAGAAAACCTATCATATAAATGAAATATTGACCAACCCATTGTAAAATATCCTTGATATGAATTTTACCAATGAGAAGAAGATCTACCTACCATTCCTTTCAAACGTTATGAAATAAATGTATCATTGAGATGATATATTGACCAAACCTTTTTGAAATATGGTAGACATCGATTGTATGAGTTAGAGTAAAGATTGGACAACCCACCCTGAATTGCGGTATCATGTAAATGTATAATCTAGAGTAAGTGTCTAACAAGCATTCCTCAAATGTCACTACTACATTTCGACCAAAAATCCGACGGCCGTATTGTCGTATTTTTGACTCTTCCCTGTCGCATGTATGACACTAAGATTTTTTTTAAGCGTTGGTGGATTTTCGTCGGTTATCCGACATCTTTCCAATCCGTCGATTAAGCAACATATAAGTTTACCATCGGTTAAATATAAATCGTCAGTTATCCGATGGTATTGAATTTAAAAAAAAAAAAACCTATGGGCCGTCGCTTAAGCGACAGATATCCGACGGAATTTGAAAACTGAACAGTTGGTTAAGCGACGAGATTGAATGAAAAAAAACCTGCAGGCCGTCGATTAACCGATGGCTAAAAGTGTTTTTAAAAAAAAAATACAAATGCGAGATCACTGATATAATCAGCTTCTGGGTAATTTAACATTAAAATAATGATCTTACCATTCAACTTCCTTAAATTAAGAGTATGTGATTTATGATATGTTTCACGTTTTCACTGGAAAATGTGTTGTCTGACTGCTCTCTTGGACTGAGGACCTTGTGAAAAAAGGCAATCTTGACTGCAGAATTCTCACGGCTCAGACCCGACTCCAACATCCCTAATGACTGCATTATTTTTCTATGTGAGTATATTATTCAAATAAATAGTCCATATTAACTTAGCATTTGACTTTGCAGAAGCGAATCATGTTGTTTAGCCCGAGCCTATACATGGATTCAAAAAGAAATTTCTTCTTGTATAGAGCTGGGCAGGTTCAAGCTTGTGGGTGAGTTAAAATCTAGCTGATAATGTAATAAATTGGACAATTGACCCTGCATATGTTGATCCAAGAGCTCGATTTTGGGCATAAGTGAAAATTGATTGAGATCTGGAATTCCAACAAATCTCATGCATAGCTAATGCAATCCAGTCTCTTACTCATTAGCTCCTCCTTATATACCATTAGTTAAACTGCAGAAGATGGGCCGGTGACAGAAAATGAAATGATCATGAGTGACACGCTGTTGGTATGCTGAAGGAGGATGTTGTCATTGTAGCAATCCTCGGTTTGTCGATCCAGAAAAGACAAACTTTCAAGATTTACATTGTAACTCTATTCCATAGAAATACAAAATTGAATAGCAAGTAGCATATTGTTCCATACCTTCACAATCTTGATTTTTTTTCTCTTTACAAAATGGTTTGTTTGTGCACAGTTCTGAACATCTACAAGCCTTTGAACAACTCATCGATTGGACTCTGCAATTACAGATATCTATATAAATTATTAAAGTAAGAAAGCCACACACATTACCAAGAAACATATGTAATGGTTTGAATTTGTAGAACACACGATATTACCATGATTGAAATGTTAACATTGTTTATCTTACCAAGCAACAAGGAGAATTACCTTGTAGAAAAAATTATAGGCTAGGCAATCTCTGTAAGAAATCTACATACTAGTGAAGCAATCTAAACACCATTTTTCAGTTTTGGACAAAAGAAAAAAGAAAGTTACCATAATCATGAACTGATATAGGAAATAAAGAATCAATATAATTTATCATTATAACCCATTACATGGATGATTGCTTAGTAAGCGTATCCCTGAGTAAGCCTTTAACCAATGTCGCCTATCATTATTGAAGTTTGTTGTTCAGTAAAATGACCAAAATGGGAATTAAATACAATCCCCATATACAGTCCACAAGCCAAATATGTGAGCAGTATCATATCATTCGTGTCCCAAACGGTTGCAAATATATTAAGGCATTGAAACATATTTTTTCAAGCAATGCCACTGAGCGACTGATATCTCGTTTGGGGCAGAGCTTGATATCTCGTTTGTTGATTTCATCAAAAGGCTTTACCATGAAGGAAATATACAGGAAGCAGCAACTATATTAAGGGAATTGGAATTAAGGAAAGATACAGGAAGCAGCAACAACATTCTATAGAGGATGGGAGGTTTTCTTATACTGATGATTCTCTTGTTCTTGTAGCTCGCATTCTTATTATAAGGACATCCACAGGGTCAAAATATCCAAGAAGTTTGTGCAAGTCTTCCATCCCTATTTCATTTGGAAGTTTTTCTCATGGCTTTTCATTCTTCAAATGCATTTGAAAAAATCAAAATGGCAGAGAATATTTTTTCTACCCTCAGCAATGTAAGTTGTCCTCCAGTGGAACTTAACAGCACACAATTGGTTTGCTGGTCTTTGCTAATTTCAAGACTGATGTTGATTCTTCGGCACATGATTCTCCACTCTACAACCTTCCCATCCTGGTTGATGTTCAATATAAGAAATAAGTTAATACAGATTACACAAGGAGGAACTTTTCAGCTTCCCACAGGAACAGGCTATTTAGAATCATGGGTATATCATGTGGTACAAAGTGTTATAAATTTGAATGAGGGAGTCACATAAGAGCATGGAATGGATGATATCTTTCAGCAACTGATTGATCTTAGTGGGGTTCATAACTGTCAAAGGGATACTATATAATAAAATCCACTCAACTTAGTGACAGCTCCCACCAAATTCAAAAAAATGTCAAGTAAGATAAATCATTGATGTCAAATTTATTTTTTTAAGGAAAAATTCAAGAAATTCTTGATTTTGGCTTATAAATCTTTGATCTTTTGTTCAACTTTTCCTTCAAGCTTGAGAATCACAGTTTCCTACTTCGCTTTAAATTAAATTAGTGTTTAATGGATGTTGGGTAAAGATTGGCTATTGAAAATAACAATAAGATATCTGATGAGGGGTGCCAGGGCTGAATCTACAAGGAGATTTTAACTTTTATGTACTGTATGTTTTGACTTTTACCCTTAGCAAATACTAAATAAAGATTTTGATTTTTGATTTTTTATGTCATCATAATAAAAGAAATAATTGGATATGATTCCTTAGAGAAAAGCAGGCAATGGATTGAAAAAAAGTGGGTGGCCTTGAAGCAATAGGCGGGGATATGTTTAATGGAACAATGCAATGCCTTGTGGCATAATAAGACACAAACAATGACATGATATTGCGACAAAGATAATTCTGAACAAAAGAATCATAATGGAAGAACAAGGGTTGCGTAGATGCAGCAAAGGACATGGGAAATGAGGCAATAGAAATTCCCTTACATATTTATGTTGACCTTTTTCACACAAAGAAAAGGAGAGGTTGCCAAGATAGCTCTGGTGCAAGAAAATAAGTATCAATGATCTAGTTTGACATCCCAGAAGACAGGCTCCCATAAAAGCAAAGAAAGGAAGGAAAGAATAAAAGTAGATCCATTCGCAAGAACACCCAAATGTTGCCATAAAAAAGTAAATGCATATACAGATGATGATGAAGAAAATATCCATCAACAACAGCTGCATAAAAACACTGTGAGCATACTACCACCCACGATAATTAAATTATAGAAATATGTGCAATACATAGACAAACTTCAACGGCTAATTCTGAGGTTGCTCCAGCCTAGGATTTAATATCATTGACAAATTGGCATTTGCAATCCATGTAATTTTGTCACTTCTTGGAAAGAAGAAAGTTAGTAAGATTCAAAGGGGATGACCATAGAAAAATACTAAGAAAAATAATGCAATAAAATAGTTAATCTACATATAGATGCAGAGGCTAGCTAAATTTTTGAGACGAAATCCTATCAGATATGAAGCAAAAAATAATTACCATCTCAGATATGAAGCAAAAAAATAATTCCCAGTAATTCAATGTAAATACAAACATGTGAACCCATGCAACAATCATTTGGGAAGCATGTCCTCCAACTAAACTAATATATACATATAAAAGAACTTAAAATCTTCTTAAATAATTACCTTAGAGAGCTTAAGTGCTTTTGTGTCCGTTGACTAACTATGGACTTAAAATTACAAAGAGCCTCCTCTGCAGCCTGCATATCCAGAGATATTCATCAACATATACTCCAGCTAGAGAAATGAAAAAGAAAAAAAAGGCTACCCAAAAAAAATAGTCAATGCTTGTCAGATAAATCTGAGACATATATGTTACAACTTATAGCTGCAAGAGCAATGACATTCAGACAGATATAGAATGTGCTTAATACTCATATGGTTAGTACGACTAGGACTCTAAAGGAATATGGTTAGCAAGTAGCAAATAGATCTTTCAGCCATGAAAATCAATGTAATTTCATTTTATATTTTATGAAATCCATGAGAACAACCAGCAGTATAGGCAAGCAACAAAAAGATTCTTCGGCCTCCCAAATCAATGTAAATTTTCTTTATGGTTTATTGAAGTTATCTAGAGACTTGTCAATAGGGATAAATGAAAACCTGTAGCTTTTCTGCCTCCCAAGTTGGACCACTACCTTTCCCCAAGATTTGTCCAGCTAATTCAACCTAGTACAATAACCACCCATTCAGACAAGGTCACTGCTCAAATTCAATAGGCATAGAGCACTATAGAAAAAATTTCAATTTTACAACTGTATGAAATTTCAATAGCTTAATAAACCCTCTTTAGAGTCAATAACTATGCGATAAAAGTACGTGAAATAGTTTACCACAGAAGTATAACTTATTCAATTGATATATTAAGCAGGAAATTACTTGGCTCAGTGCAGTAAACAGAACTCCCTTGAACTTACCTCCAGTGCAACAAATAAAACAGATGCAAAATTTTTCATGATCTAAGAACTTACTTGTGCCCAATGCTCCCTCCTGTTCATATTTCCAACGGCTGGTTCTTGGAAAAGAAGACTAAGACCTTCCATAGTGCACTGCAAACAGGAAGTCACACATTCAATAAATAACCTTAAGATATGGAGGACATTGTTTTTAAGTGCAAAGCAGAAACATCACTAATGATGAATCACTAACAAATAACCATGAGGAATTAAAAATAGGTAAAAGACCGATCCATATGCTGTCTCACAGACACAGAACTTTGGAGAATGATAGGTTTACCATTTCTTTCAGATTATCAATAGCATTCAACGATTTTTTAGCATCCTCAGAAAACCTCTGTTCACCAGTTTTTGAATGCCTTGAAGTACTTGCAATGGGCATGTCATCTTCCTTAGGTGCACCAGCAAACACTATAGAGCTCGAAGTTTCTCTTAAACCTTCATCATCGCCCCAAGATTGAAGACTTAAATCTATGAGCCCACGCCCAAGTGCCACTGCTACTGTTCCAGGTTGTGACATATATTGGCCTACATAAAAATGGAAGTTTGAACATGATATGTAAATGTAAACTGGTACAACAAAAAATGCTAGGCCAATATGTAAATGGGCTTTGCTGTAAAGGAAGGATGGAAGAAGGAAGTAAACTTGTAGAATAACTGCTTGAGAGGGATTTACTTCTTGGCATCAATACTGATAGTAGATTATACTCTGAATATTTTAGAAGATTGAATTCTGTGGGAACTAATAATTTGTTTGTTGGGCCAGAGCTTGATATCTCATTTGTTGATTTCATCAAAAGGATTTACCATGAAGGAAAGATACAGGAAGCAACAACTATATTAAGGGAATTGGAATTAAAGAATCCAGCTTCTAGTATTTCAAGTTGTACTGTGCAACTTGATAGGTCAGTCAATGATGATGACATTGATACAACTTCGATGTTGACAGCTAATACAGACAAAGAAATTCCGAAGGAGGTTTTGGCCACTCATGCCAGTTCACAGGATATGGAATCTATCATCAGGCTTTGTAAGGAAGGTAGAATGCAAGATGCATTGATGTTTTATGATGAAATGATTAAAAAGGGGCTAGTGCCAAACTATAAGACTTTTAGTGTTCTCATTAGGTCACTTTACACAAATGATAAGCTGCTAGAAGAAAACAAGGTAATGAAAGAAATGATAGTATTGCTCAGTCATATCACTTGAAAGAGGAACACTGTAAATTATGGATAATTTATTAATTTCTGAGGTATGGTAAAAATTTTACTACTTGAAAGACTCAAGAGAAATGGGAGAGGATTTAGAATCTGTTCCATTGGTCCTCAATTTGCTTAGTTGATCTACTTCTGGAGAAACTGTCTTGACTCTTGGTAGTGGACTTATTCTCATTCATTTTTGAGGAATACAGGTTTATATATTATCAGGGTGAGATATTCTTTTGCACTTAACTGAGAACACAATCGGAGGGAATAGGGAAAGGCTCTTCCACAGATTAGGTGGCAACTACAAAATAACTGCAAAAACAATAATAATAATAGCTTACCATCGTTTCACTTCGATTCTTCCTGTACCATCATCGAGATAAAATGAGGCATCAGTAACCCTCTCTTCCTTGTTGAATACCATCCCAATGAGGGTTACCTGTGCACCCAAAAGACATACACAGTAAGGAAATTTATTCCATAATACATAAACACCTTGAATGTTCAGTAAAAATTAAGAACGGTTCTTACATTGTTGACGTCAACACCATATATTGTAAAATTTGAATTCTTATCTTTGGGTTGCCTGGAATATCTATTTTACCGTCAATGGAAGAAGCTCGGTGCTGGTACCGCTTTTCTGCAAAACCATCCATGCTTGATTGAATGTTGGGCTCCTTAAACTGCCAAAACATGCAAAGGTTGAAAACCCTAAAACTGCCTAAGCTGAGAGGAAAAGCCGCTTACCCTCACAGAGGAAAAACCACCTTCGTTAACTTAGGTGGCCTGAGAGGGCATAAAACCACCTCCTGAGAATAGAGAACCTCCATTCGACTGACTCTGCATGCCAAACATATTTATTCTCTACTTTGTTAATCCCCGCAGAGAACAAGGGCTTTTGGATGAAATTCAAAAAGAAAATAATATCGGGTGCGAAGGATATGAAGTGTAATCAAATGACAATGGTGTTTTTCTGCTGCGAAGTCTTCACTGATTTTGGGGATTTGAGGGCGGAAGAAAAACTCCCGCCAATTTTCTTCCCTCCATTTCATTCGCCACTTTGTGTTGAATTTGACGTTGGTGTCATTTACCAATCACTTTGACATTTGACTATGGAATTTTTAATCTTTGTCAATGAATGAACCTAAGCGTCGGATTAGCGACGGTTCTTTCCAAGGCGTCGTCACTTAATCGACGGTTATGAGAATAGACGTCGCTTAACCAACGCTTGTGGCCACATTTACAAAAAAAAAATGTATCCTTGTGATTTTTGGTAAGTTTAAAAAGAGAAATCCACGCGCCGTCGGATTTTTCCGTCGGATTTTGGATTGAAATGTAGTAGTGTGTGGTCATAAAGGGTCAAACATCATGTATAGGAAGGATAAGCCAAACCTTTACTATCAAGACGATAGATCAAGTGACCCTTCCTATTATACAGTATGCAGGAAGTGTATCATTGAGACAAAATATTGACATGTTATCACCAAGCCATTTGGTGAGTAATATTGATCATTTAGTTCATTCACAACTTGTATGAACAAATATGAGTAGAACTATTTTTTTCGCATTTATTCATTCATCTCTATTATGGTAACATTTTCAACTTATTTTTGGTGTTATTTTTATTTTTCATCTCATTTTTTATGTTCAAAAGTAAAAAGAATTTGATTCTGGGCAATGAAATAATTTGAAGGTTTCACAACCTCAGCGAAGGAGATTCTATTTGTATAATTAATAGGCAACCACAAAATTTGAGACTAGTTGAGCACTATAAAAATCACCATCTTGAACATTTTCACTTCCTAATTTTTCATTGGACAATATTTGAATGTTAAAGTTGGCGATTTTATAGAAATCACCTACTCTCTAGGAGAAAAATTATAATGCCTTTCATTTTTTTTGTGGGATTAAAGTTCAAGATGATGATTTTTATAGCCATGATTTTCCTTCCGTGGGAAAAAATGCATTGAATATATACTTTTCTATTTAAATTCCATTTGATTTGTTGTTTCAGTATAAAGCTCATCCTTAAATACATAATACATCTTTGAATATATATTTTTTATTTATAGCAAAGGATGATAAATACATTAAAAACAACATATATAAATGAATTTTATTTGATGTGTTGTTTCAAAATAAATCCCATCCTAGAATAATAATATTGTCCTTTAAGATAAAGGAAGAGCTATATATATTGAAATCAACAAATCCAAACGATATGAATTTTATGTCGGGAACTATTTAGATTTCATTCATTTGAGTGTGCATGAATGACAATGCTTACATTGAAATAAATAAATGATGTGGAATCACTATCCCATTCCCTAATCAAGTTTCTTGACCAGCTCAATGGTGCCAAATATTTCAATAAGATTGATCTAAAGTATGGCCATTAGCATATTCCAATTGAGAAGACCGTTGTCTAGAAGGCTTCCTTCAAATATCAGGACAGACTTTTCGAGTGGTTGGTCATGATTTTTGGATTGACTAATTCTCCACCAACTTTCATGACAATGGTGGATGATATTCTGTCAACTCACCAATTATTTTTTGTTCATATATCTATATGATATCCTCATCTACAACAGAACGTGGGAAAAACATTTGCAACATATCTATCAGATCCTCAACACGCTGTGGAAACACAAGTTATATGCCAATCGAAATAAGTTATTATTTGGAATGGAGAGGATTCAATATCTTTCATACGCCATGGATGTACATAGTGTGAATGTGGATCCAACCAAGATCCAAGCCATTTGCAACTAACCGATTGCAATAATATTTGTAGGAATTCTTAAACCAGTGCGAACACTACTTGATCCTCTAGCCTGTATGGTAGAATTCTAGAACACAAAACCACAAGAATATATCATTTCCCTAAATTATTAATCTACTTGAATAAAATAACTCTTTTATCTCATGTTTGAATGCTCTAGCCTTTGTTTCACTGCTCTTCATGCGATCTATAATACCTCCAAAGAAACATAAGAAACAAGACAAAGGATAAGAGTAACAAGATATATCAACAATCCATATTATTGATCAAGATCTATAATAATAAATGACTGGTATTCACACAAATCATATATGGGAAAGGGAAACACCTGTATTAATCAAATGAAAAGAAAAAGCTACAACCAAAGCCTTGATGTCAATAGCTTTGTCTCCACAAGGTATTTGACACACTCACAAAACTCCTTCACTCACACAAAGATCTTTGATCACAACACTCACTTGACTTTTCCTTAATACCAGACTTCAATGCAATAGCATAAGGATGATTTCCTTGGTCTCCCCTCACATAGTTCATGAAGCCTTCTTTTCTAGGCCAAGGGAGGCTCATATGAGATGAGATATTTTGGGAAGAGGATAGGGGATGATCCCTATTGGATAGGAGTTCAAGTGCCATCTCTCCCTAGCAGATAGGAACATCCTCCATGAGATCTTTCGCCTGAAAGATCCTCAAAACTTCTTTTTTTCCTTTTCAAGTCTGCTAGTGCTTCTTGCAGTGAGGGTATATGTGTCGATGCTCTTTGTAAACAATGTATAGGAACCAGTGGATCTTAATGTCAGTGAAAAATGGGCGCTATACCTCTCTGGTGCTCTGTCATAGGAGGGAAAGTGCGCTTGCTAGCCTAAGAGTGGAAAAATATCCAAAAGAATCCATGGCCAAGTGCTTTGAAGGGTTTTAGGCATCAATGCATATTTTAGGTGCAACAAAATTCCCCCCAAAGTATGAATTTAGAAGGACTTGATAGGTGAAATACTTTGCTAGACATCGATATGGTATCTAAGGCGAAGAGAGATGAGCTCACAATTGATGTAAGACCTGTAACCAACTTATCTAACTCAATCATGGCTACAGACCAATACACTGCAGATCCATGAAGATGACTGTGTCATGGCTACCAAGAATACATTGTAGATCCATGATCGATAATGTTGAAAGAAGAACATTCCTATGGAACATACAAAGAAGATCCATGCTATCCGAACTCAATACTAAATTCATCCACCAAACATACAATGTGGATCCATGTCATGACTTAAAATAATTACTTGTCACAACCTGAGGATAGCCAGTTATCTAGATGAATGCCTAACCACCCTGGAGTCTCCTTAGTCATTTCAGACTCTCTAAACATGAAACAACAAATGAGTTTACTTTCATCGTACTCATAAAATCGAACGATGAAGGACCCTTTCTAGGAGTGAACCCCTCCTTTCTCAGGTTAATAAATTGTATGAGAATGTACTCATCATCCGATGCACTACAACGAGTCTTTGTTACCCTCTTTGAACTCATAAAAATGTAAAGAGGCACTCATCCTTCGTGATGGGGAAATTAAGGGAATGGGAAACACATTTTCATTTGTATCAATGGCATCTCACAATCTACCTTTGAACATGGCACCTATCTGCATTTTTCATTTTTCAAATAGTTGGGTATTCATCTTGTCACTAAGTTGATCCAGTTTCGTGATTCACCTAACTGCTTTGACTCTATTCAAATAATGTATTGTCATATCCTTTCATTACAACTCGTTTCTTTCTCATCAATTCAATGTTTCCAAGTCATTTTTCATTCCACAATTTGTTCAAAGGGTGTCTCTTCTGTAATCCACCTCCTTAGTAACTTTACCTATCTATAAATTCAATCGTATCTGAGTCAGTTTCATGATTGTTTCATCACTTCAAAATCAACCTATGTTCCATGTTTTGTCTCAATGATAGAGGAAACATCATGGCCATCCTTCAACGAGTCTATTCCATAGTATGGTCGCCAATTTTATTTATAGGAATTATTCAACCAGTGCGGACACTGCTTGTTCCTCTAGCCTGTATGGTACAAGTATAGAACAAAAAACCACAACAATATATCCTTTTCCTAGATGATTAATATACTTGACTAAAATAACTCTTTTACCTCATATCTGAATGCTCTGGCATTTGTTTCACTATTCTTCATGCGATCTATACTACTTGCAAAGAAACATCAGAAGCAAGACAAAGGATAAGAGTAAAAGGATAGATCAATAATCCATATTAGTGATCAAGGAATCTAATAATAAATGACTGATATTAACACAAATCATATATGGGAAAGGGAAACACTTTTGTATAAATCAAATGAAAAGAGAAATATACAACCAAAGCCTTGACGTCAATAGATTTGTCTCCACAAGGTCTTTGACACACTCACAAAATCCTTCACTCACACAAATATATTTTCTGACAACACTCACTCAAATTTTCCTCAATACGAGACTTCAATCCAACAACATAAATATGCTTTCCTTGGTCTCCTTTCACATAGTCCACGAAGTCTTCTTTTATAGGCCAGGGGAGGCTCATATGAGATGAGATATTTTTGGAAGAGGATAGGGGATGCTCCCTATGGGATAGGATTTCGAGTCCAAGCTCTCCCTAAAAGATAGGAACATCCTTCAGGAGAGATTTCACCTGGAAGCTTCTCGCAACTTCTTTTTTTCCCTTTTCAAGCCTGTTGGTGGTTCTTGCAGTGAGGCTATATGCATTAGCACTCTTTGTAATCATGGTGTAGGTACTGGTGGCACCTAATGTTAGTGAACAAAAGGATCCAACCCTCTCTGGCACTTTGTCATAGGAGGGAAAGTGCTCCAGCCAGCCTGAGAGTGGAAAAAATGTCGAAAAGAATCCATGGCTAAGTTTTTTCAAGGGTTTTAGGCATCAGTGTATATTTTAGGTGCAATAAGTAACTCTCACAGAGATTCATGGTTTCTTAGGCCTTTCTAACTTCTATCGCAACTTTGTGTTGGGATTCTCTAATATCGCTTGGGCCCTTATCTATGTGACCAAAGGTGGGTCTAAGAAGAAATTTGTTTAGTACAAATCACAACAAAAGTATTTTGAGGATCTGAAGCAATGGTTATGTTTAACGACCATCCTCACCTTACCTAATCTACAATATCCCTTTCAAATTGAGAAAGATGCTTCAGAATATTTTGTTTCTATAGTTCTCACTCACCATGGCCATTGAGTGTGGCATCATAGTGAGCCACTTTCAGATGCAATTCACAAGTACCCCACCTATGACAAGGAAATGTATCCTATTGTCCAACTCTACTGCCAAAGAGATGGTAATCCACAGTGATCACATGCCCATGTAATTCATTCAAACACGAGGGAATCTACAAAATGGCCACTACCAAAATTTGTCCACATACTTGTAGTAGCTCCACCTAAACATTAAACATAAGAAGGGAAGCACCAATCGAGTCATTGATTGCCTTAGTATACCTCTAGTAGAAGCATTGATAATGGTTCTCAACTCTTGAGGCCATAAGACCTCTGGGTTGCATCAACAATATAATAGTAACATTGAATTCACTTCCACCTGTCTCTATGTGTAGGCACACTAGTGGCGGGATTTCATCTTCAAGAAGGACTGCTATGACACTTGAGCCATCTCTTTTTTCCTTCAAGTGAGTGTGTGACACTGATTTGGGAAGCGCATTACAGTTTGGTGGCATGGAAATTTAGAAATTAAAAGATAGTTGTGGTATTTCAAAAGTATTTTTATTGTCCCAAGCTCCGACAATATGTTAGTAGACATATCAGATCATGCAATGCCCATGGCATCACAAACTTTACCATTAAGAAGTAGGGGTTGTACACGCCTCTTTCTACACCCAATGGGTCATGGGAATCCATATCCATGGATTCCATGTCAGGACTACCTTCAACGAAACATGGTAATGATTGTGTTTTTGGTCATGGATCACTTCTCTAGCCATTATGGATACTTTTAATAAATCCATCTCCGCCAAAGCCATTTCTAAGGTCTTATACGAGCATGTTTGGGTTCATTTTTGGATTCCACAAACTATCATTTCATGTTGGGAAATCAGGTTTCTGAGCACCTTCTGGTCCACACTATGGCCATTCATGGATACCAAGATCACCAAATTGACTGCCTTCCAACCCCAGATCGATGGCTAATATCCAGTTCCAAGCTCGTTAAAAAATGAAGCAAATATGCTGAGCATTCTTCCAACTGATCTTTAAGCTCAGTAAAAATTGTAAGATGGTGTTGAGCTTACTTTTCATTTTTCGTGCTCTGGTTAAAACATGAAAAGTGCTATGAGCTTAGTTTATTATTTTTTTGTGCTCTGGATTCAAACATGAAAAAGGTTAATGGAGTCTTTTTTAAGATCTTTTCGGACTCTTAAAATGTGAAAATATTGTCGAGTAAACTTGTCTTCTTCACACTCGTGAAAGTACCTAAAGAGTTGTCTTCATGGTGATAGTTTACCCATTTTTTGGACCAGGGGGAACTACTTCTGAAAAAGGTATACTCCATCCAACCATGACTGGAAGAGTTCTCTTGGGCATTATTTTATACTTTTTCAGGCCGTAGGGACTAAATTCTATGAAAAAGGACCCTTCAGAGTATTCTTTAGTTTGTTTAGACTCTCTAAACATGAACTACAATTAGTTTTCTTTCATTGGACTCGTTAAATTGAACATTGAAAGACCCCCTTTTGGGAATGAACCCATCCTTTCTCAGGTTTTTAAAATATATGAGTTTGGGCTCATCCAAAGGAAGAGCTATATCGACCGTTTGTTACTCTCTCTTCCAGCTCGTTAAAAAGAAAAGAGGAACTCATCAATCATGATGGGGAAATTAAGGGAAGGGGAATACATTTCATTTGCATAATGGAAGTTATTAGTCACATTTTGAACATGACACTTGTCTACATTTCATTCAGTCAATTGGTTATACATCTTGTCTCCAAGTCGATCCACTTTCATGAGTCATGTCACTCCTTTGAGTATTTCAAAGAATGCATTGTCCATTGTCACATTGTGTTCTGCCTCATCAAGTCAATGCTGCCAAGTCTTCGGTCGTGCCACCCAATGTTCAAAGGGAAGTTGAAAGTTTACCTCTGCAGTCAAAAAAACCTTTGTGTCAATACCTTTTGATTCAGTCCTATGGTTACATTATCTACAAAATTCCAAAATTTTTTTTCCGAGTTTCATGTTGTCGATGTGGGACTCATCATGGCCCTCCTTCGATGAGACTATTCCTCTCTACATCGAGTCATTATCTAGGAGTTAGTATTAGGAATAAGTTTAGTACCTTGATATATGTATGCATCAATGACAGGTTCTCTCTCTCTCGACATAGGTTCACATCAGTGACCTTTGATCGATAGACTCGACTGAGTTTCCGACATCAAATCATGTATTCACACTTAGTAGATTGTACTATGGTACCTTGGGAATCATTGACATCAATGGTGATCTCCCTCGCACTTGTTAACGGTTCACATCATTGGCCGGTAATCAAGTGGTTTCTATCATGTTCGACTTCAAATAATTGTAATCACATAGATAGAATCATACTTTGTCGAAGACGAGACAAAGACCTTGGGTATCCTTTAAAAGCGCTCATTGCTTTCCCTAGGTTTCGATGGAGTATTTTGTATGAGTCATAACATGGATCCAAATTTGTATGTCCATGGCTATGCTCAGATTTGCATCTGTATGACATAGATCTACATTGTATGCGTCTTAGCTATGTCCAAAGTCTTATTCGTATGGATCTACGTTGTATTATAGTAGCCATGATTATTTCTATCTCATATGGATCTGTGTTGTATTGGTCGGTCGGAATCCATGTTGTCAGTCATTTGGGACATGTATCAAAATGTAAAAGGTGATGCAAAAATTTTGTGATGTTTGAGATGTTTCGACCATTGGACATTTTCCTCAGGACTACACCTTCTTCTATCAAAGTATTATGCCTATAATTTCTCTCTAGACATCATACTTTGGGGGGCATTCCATTACACCAAAATCGCATCACCCTCATATTATGAGATAGGTATTCCCTTGCTTTCTCTAATCCCTCAAAGTTTACCCTAGAGAAATGAAGGTTCAAATTATCCCCTTGCAATTTTTCCTTGTTTCGATCTGGTAACGCTCCTCTTCCATTGACAAAAAAGGTTACCTAATTCGGCAACGCTCCTGATACATGAGAAAATATTGGTGCCACCAGTTCTAGCCTTACTGCAAGAAGCGTTACCCCCTTAACAATGCCTGTTGTTCTATGGTGCTTTGTCATAGGAGGGAAAGTGTGCCAACCAGCCTAAGAGTGGAAAAATGTCCAAAAGAATCCATGACTAATTTCTTTGAAGGATTTTAGGCATCAATGTATATTTTAGGTGAACCAAATAACTCTCACAGAGATTCATGGCTTCTTAGCCCTTTCGATCTTCTATCACAACTTTGTGTTGGGATTCTCTAATATCACTTGGGCCCTTATCTATGCGACCAAAAGTGGGTCTAAGGAGAAATTTGTTTGGTACATGTCACAACAACAAGATTTTGAGGAGATGGAGCAATGGTTATGTTTAACGACCATCCTCACCTTACCAAATCTACAATATCCCTTTGAAATTGAGATAGATTCTTTGAACTATGTTATTGCTATAATCCTCACTCACCATGGACATCCAGTGTGCTATCATAGTGAGACACTTTCATATGCAGTTCACAACTAGCTCACCTATGACAAGGATATGTATCCTATTGTCCAATTCTACTGCCAAAGAGATGGTAATCCATAGTGATCACAAGCCCATGTAATTCATGCAAACACAAGGAAAGCTACAAAATGGCCACCACCAAATTTTTTCCACATACTTGTAGTAGCTCCATTCGAACATTAATGATAAGAAGGGAAGCACCAATTGAGTCATTAAGTGCCTTAGTCTACCTATAGTAGAAGCATTGACCATGGTTCTCAACTCTTGTGGCCACAAGACCTCTAGGTGGCGTCAACTATATAATAGTGACCTTGAATTCACTTCCACCTATAACTATGTGCAAGCACACTAGTGGCAAGATTTCATCTTCAGGAAGGACTTCTATGACACTTGAGCCATCTCTTTTTCTTTCAAGTGAGTGTGTGAAACTGATTTGGGAAGAGCATTATAGTTGGGTGGCATGGAACTTTAGAACTTAAAATATAGTCGTGGTATTGCAAAATTATTTTTATTGTCCCAAGCTCCGACAAGATGTTGGTAGATATCTCAGATCATGCAATACCCGCGGCATCACAAACTTTACCATTAATAAGCAGGGGTTGTACATGCCTCTATATACACCCAATGGGTCGTGGGAATCCATCTCCATGGATTACATGTCAGGACTATCTTCAACCAAAAATGGCAATGATCATGTTTGTGGTCATGGATAACTTCTCTAGACATTATGGATACTTTTAAGAAATGCATCTCCGCCAAATCCATTTCTAAGATCTTATACGAGCGTGTTTGGGTCCATTTTTGGATTCCACAAACTATCATTTCATATTGGGATATCAGGTTTTTGAGCACCTTTTGGTCCACATTATGGCCATTCATGGATACCAATATCACCAAATTGACTTCCCTCCAACCCCAGACCGATGTAAATTCTTTCAACAGATCTTTAAAAACTGGATATTAGTCCAAGAGGAATGAAATGATTAACAATGAATATATCAGCGATAATTAAAAGCTAAATATAATGATAGGAACACTAACCAATATATATAATGCATAATTGTTTAAATAATACCATCAAATAATAGTGATTCAAAAGATATAAGATCAATATTTCACACATTAACAAATATATGAACATATATGTATTGGTAAACTGATAAAAGGAACTGCAGATTATTTTATATAAGAGAAATTAAAATTTATGATCTTACGAGTGTATTACAACGAGCTAAGTTTAATGAAATATTTCCAAAATTCTCTAAGTAGATATCACTTATATACTCCATTGGATTTTTTACAGAACTTTTCAATCCCCTGGAACTAAAAGATTCTGAATTTTATAATACTTGTCACTGAATCACCCCCTATGACTTTGTGAACTAAGTGTATCTATTACACCACAAGCTTATCACTAATATTCTCTCCTATTGAGTGATGACACTTAACATCTATTATCACTTTAACATAGATAAATTGAATAAACTTGATCCACATAAATTGGTTTGAGAAGAAGCTTGTTATTGGAAATTGAAAGAATGATGCAATAATTTACTTGATGATGCCACTTGAACAAAAAATTTTATGGTCTTGTTGAATCGTTATAATTGATAAAGTGATTTAAGGAAACTTTATCCTGGACCTAGAAAATTCCAATGTCTTGCAACTGAAAGTTACATCTTGAATGGGTTATTGAGGCTGCCACGAAATACAACTTCTTTAATATTTGCTCAAACAATGCCAAAAATGAAACAAGAATATAGTTCTCATCAACAATAATCACAGACAATTCCATATGAAAATTCTACATGTGACATAATTATGAATTCGATTAGAAACAATTTCAAATGTTAAACAAATCTAAGCAAGATGAATGAATGTTAATATGATAAGCATGACTACATATTCTACAATTTTGTAGTTATGTTAACTATTACTACGAAATGATTAAGGCATGAAGTAAGAAAATTACTTGAATTTCGGGACCTTGAAAAAAATATTAAATAATTCCTTAAGATAATAGACCAACAAAATATAAAATTGATGACACAAACTGGTTTTTTTTTGGAGAATGTTGGAGGAGCTAGTCAACTAGCCGACTAGACTAGTTAGCTGACTAATTCTAGATTAGGTCATCCTCAACGCTCATGTCGGTTGAGTAAAATGAAAGGTAGTTACCATAACTATTTTGTAACTGTATAAAATAGGTCGTTGAGCCATATATGAACTTGTTTTGGTTTGATGTATGAACCCACATGTGTGATTGAGTAATATAAGTTGTATTCTACCCACTATTCTTGTCTCTTGTCTCTGTTATGATTATATGATTCTTTATGTGTATTATTGGTAACCTAGTGATCTGAGTGATTACTACATTGGTTTCGTTTCCGGTAGTACATATATGGATGCAATGACCCAGAGAATTTGATCTCGGAACAAGAGATTTTGAATTGGTGGGAGCATAAAATCGTGAACTTCTTGCAGAATTATGCTCGAGGAAACAGACTAACTATTGCGCAAGCGAAAGAGAGATTCTTCTTTGAGAAACATGAGAAGTTTGTAGAATCCATACCACAATCTCTAAAGAATTTATTGGATGAAAAATACAGTAGAATCTAAATATCAAGAGTTTCTCCAGAAAATGATAAGAGGTGTGTGAACAAATTTGTCAGAGTGGTTCTAGAGAGTTGCATATGAGTTTTGTGAAGAGCAAAATGTTGAAGAAAGAGTCTATATCAAGAGCATCAAAGAGAGGTTCTATAACAAATTCACCGAGCAGTTCCTTTTCTCACTATTGAATCTTTTGTTTAAATTTCTAGTTAACAGGGGAGCATGACACATTGTTGAGCCTCATCTATCATTAATCGAACCACCATCAAACACTAACTAGGTGGAAAAGAAAAAAGCATGGGAAAGTTTATTGCAGAAAGGGAATGGGAATACTTCTTGAGAAAATAGACTGAACCACCTGGGCTTACTAAAGTGTCAGGTAGGCTATGGGGGGTAGCTGGTCATGTGTTAGGGTAGAGTGGAAGGATTCTAGTCCACTGTGAAAGCAACCACCAATAATGAAAAGTCAGTCCAAGAAAGAAATAATTCAGACAATGACTCATAAAATCACTTCAAATTTATAGAAAATAGAGAGAGATAAGAGGCAGAAGCGAAGGGAGGAACTTAGAGAGTAGGTCGTCATGTTCCAGAGAAGAATGGCCATCAGAGTGATAGAACATCAATAAAATCTTCTAGATTCGGGTCATGACCAACAGGAAGAGGGCATATATGAAGAAGTGTCACCGATGGAGGAAGATTTATGCATAGAGCAGTGTGAATCTCTCTAGCTTGAGATACCCCAAGATGTAATACCTCTATCTCTAATACATTCAAACCTAAGTGAGTGAGTGCAAGCCATTGTCTAAGAATACCTAAAGCTATGAGATGGCGAGTTCGGTGTATGGAGCCAACTACACGATGAAGGAAATGATGTTGATGATCTTGTAATTCGTCGACCAGAGGAAGGAAAATTCCAATCATACCCATCTAACTGAAGTATCCATCTACTCTACCCAGGACATGAAGGATCACCCCCCCAGCCAAACACAACTTTGTTAAGGACAGACTAATAAACAAAACTTCCAACGAAAATGAGAGTTCCATCAAAAAAAAATTGTGATCAACACAGGGTTACAAAGAGTATCCCACCACCCCCACCACCACCTCATGATGGAGACGTCGACGTCGATGACATAGGGAAATACGTCGCACAAACCCCCCTCTATGAGGGAGATGAGGATCCATGATGACATTGGTTCATTTTCAATTCGACATGGGAAGAAAACTCAGTAACAAATGAAGATAGATAGATGGCGCAGTTCATCAGTGCTTTGTGAAAGAGGGAAGTGACTTGGTACATGAAATAAACTGAGAAAATGCCTAATGCGACCAAGGAAGAAATTATGAAACAATTTTTTCATTCTTCAAAACCCCAGATGTGAAGCATATAGAGGAAAAAAAGTTAAAAATGATAGTCCAGAAACCCACAAAGACTCTCCAGGAATACAGTAAAAGGCTGAAGGACCTACTTAGGCAACTCGATTATGAAATTGATGAAAAATTATTAATCCAATGGTTTCTTGCATGGATTTCATAGAATATATAAAGGCATATTAGTATGGACACATTCAACACATAGGAATATGCACTCACAAAGGCGTTGCAAGTCGAGATGGATGAAGACTACCCTTTGCACCCTGTGGAAAACCATAGAAGAACAATTAGAAATAATGTAAACAATAATTACGGGAACTTAACCTCAAAGGAAAAGACATATGGTGTACTAAATGCTCGACGGTCATGCATACTAAATACAATTGTCAACAAGATATCAATCGACAAGATGTATGCTTTGTTCAAACAAAATACTTCTGCAACATCTTCCAGGAACATGGGCTACATGTGACAAAAGATTGTTTGTTCAACATGAAAAATGAAAAAGCTTCCTGGTGCACAATTTGTGAAGCTAAGATTCACGCAACAACTAATTGTCACTTGAACTTGAAGAACCGACAAAACTATCATGCGTTGTATCAAACAAATGTTGTTGCATAGAACAATAATAATAATGAACAGAATGAGAAAAGAAACTAAGGATATGAAGTCTAGTGATACAAGCGCTGGTATGATAAAAATCATCATGGAGGATATGTAGGTCGAGGCCAATTCTTTAGAATTTGAGAAAACATACCACGATGACCAATCCAATGCTTTAGGTGCTACAAATAAGGTCACCGATATGCCTACTTTCCATACAAATACCGGATTGGCCTAAAATTTTGTACCAGTTGTGGTGTTGGAGAGCACTCTTTAGAGGATTGTCCCATCATGATCGACAAAATAAATAAAAAGAAAAAATTTAATGTCTTGTTGTGTATTCAAAAGTGTGATGTAATTCGTACAAAGAATTTGCAAATAGTCACTAGACAAGGAACAAAAACTCGCAATGATAATCCAATAATAAGTAAAATAAAAAGCAAAGATGAATATTCTAATCCTATAAAGAAAAAGAAATTATATAATGATGCATCAAATATGTTTCAAGAATTCACTAGAAAAGAAGTAATCGATGATAATCGAGAGAATACATCTCAAGAACTACTTAACTTAATACATAATGATAAATCAGCAGCACAATTTATTGATTTGTTATGCAATATTAAGAACAAATCCAGTATGGATAAACAAAATAAGAATATATGTAGCCTACATAAAAAAGATAAAGAATGATGTTGACCCACTGGTCAACTTAGAAATAGAAGGATATCACGTTCGTTAGTTTGTTCTTGATTTTGGATCTCAAGTGAATATTATGACATGATATACATGGAAGCAATTGGGGAGACCTCAACTTAGCAAATTAGGCATATATCTAAATTTAGCAGACCCAGGACTCATCTAACCTATTTGGGTATGAAGAAATGTTGACATGACCATAATAGGAATTAATACAAAATTCGACCTTGAAATCATAAACCCTAAGGAAGGATCCAACTCCTTCCCACCCTTGGTGGGTCGACCATGGGGTTAGAAGATGAAGGCATCGATTTCATTGGATAAAGAAAGGATAAATATTAAAGGGAATGGGAAGAAATTAATTGTCCTTATTCATCCTTCACAATGTGAACCATGGACTGAACCCATAGAAGAAGAGTTCAATGTCTGACAACTTTATCAAATACAAAACAACAAATATTATATTGGACCAAATATTTATGGAGAACTTAATTTGGGGAATCAAGATTTAGTCGGCTATAATTCAGATGCAAAATTATGTGACTGGGAGATGGAAAACTATGAAACTCAAGAAAGAGGATGCTTAACCATTTAGTCCATCTCGAAAAAACCAACATGACAATGTTTCTCTATTTCCATCATACCAAAGATATTTGAAATAAAAATTAGGGAATACCCTTCTTTAGAGTCAATCCAAACATAAAACAAACAATCTCTTCGGTATAAAGAAAAAGAGTCACTAGTCCTTCATATAGAACAAGTTTCCAATAACTTAGGTGAGCATGGATGAATCCAAATACTAGTCGAAACGTTTACATGTCAATCTGCTCAATGGTGGGATACCCATCAATCAAGACTACAAATGTGGACAACAACTTCAACATTCTTCGTCGAAATATTCAGATGGAAGAGGATAACTAAACAGGCACAAATACCAGTGTTCACACAAGGACAAGATCCTAAAAAAAACATAAGTATATGTGAAAAAGAATGGAGAAGAATTGGTTACAAAGATAAACGAATATGACCGCACCTGTTTCCATCCACATTAGATGTTTTACCAAGTAAGTGGTACAAGATGGAAGAAGAATGAGGAGAAACGTTCATATGGAATGAACTCAAAGAAAAATTTACCAAGGATTTTAAATTCATACCGAAAGATGACAAACTAGTTGAAGCAACAAAACAAATAAAAAAATTCATACAACCGACTGTTTATCATAGTCTAACACAAAACCACAACTAACTGAGAGCATCATGTAATAACATTTGGTCTAATTAAATACCACAATCAACAACACTTCGACTAGAAAATGAGCATACAAAGGGAAAAAGATTTCAATGGAAATATGATCATCAAGAAATGGTGAAACCAATTAGAACAATATTTAAGGTTGAATAAACCAAAAAATAAGATACCAACCAGATGACAGCAACAGACTTCCCAACATCATTTCTACAGTTCAAGGAAGGAAGTTGACAAATCAATGAAAACAATGCACCAAAATGGATGGACGCAAAGGTTAAAACGAAAGAAACTGACATTTCCAATGACGATAGACCAAAAATTGCAAGAATAGGTGAATATTAAGATGAGGAGAAAATGACATAAATTGTTCACTTATTAAAAGAATTCTAGTATTTCTTCACACAGGACTATAAATACCTCAAAGGGTTAGTTCAGGAAATAGGCGAAATCCAGATTGATATCAAACCAGATGCAACACCTGTAAAGAAACAACCTTAAAAACTTGCTCATAAATATAAAGAAATAGTGAAGAAGGATATCGACAATATGCTAGTAGCAGGAATCATTTATCTAATCGACCAGTTGGAATGGGAAATCCCAATGGTCGTACAACCAAAAAATCATGACCTGACAAGCTTGAGAATCTGTGTCGACTTTCGAGAGCTAAACAAAGTCACCTTGACAGACCCATTTCCAACCCCATTTGTAGATGAAATCCTAAACGAAGTCGTGAGACACGAGTGTTACTCATTTAAAGATGGATTTTTAGGATATAATCAAGTACCAATCACCAAAGAGGACCAAAAGAAAACAACATTATTCTATGAATTTGGATCATTTTCTTATAAAGTTATCCCATTCGGTCTTAAAACCGCACCAGGCGTATTCTCAAGAATAGTAGTTAAAAATTTTCAGGAATACATTTATAAAACAATGGTTGTATAATTTGCTAATTGGATGATATAATCCATGCTAAAATATCACTACAAATGGTTAAGGCAAATTCTAGAATGATGCCGAAAAATCTAGCTATCACTCAACATAAAGAAATGCACCTTTTTAACCCCTATAGGAATCATACTGGGGCATATTGTATGCAAAGAGGGTATCAAAGTCAACTTCACAAAGATAAGAATCATCCTTTAATTAAAACCCCCAGTAAATCCAAAGCAAGTCGGAGTGTTACTAGGGCATACAGGATATTATAGAAAATGCATTCATCACTACTCAGATATGGCATACCATTTAGAATAATTATTAAAGGAAGATCAGGAGTTTGAATGGACTGAAGAATGTGATGCATCCTTCGACACTCTAAAGAGAAAATTATCCAAAGCACCTATTCTCAGGTTTCCAAATTGGTCAGTCGAATTTCACATACACATTGACACATCAGGCATAGAAATAGGCGCAATCTTAACAAATCCAGTATACAATGGGATTGACTACCCAATCGTGTATAGAAACAAAAAGTTAAACAAAGCAGAACATAATTATTCCACAATAGAAATGGAAGAATTAGGAATGGTCTTTGCAATCCAAAAATATTGACATTATCTACTAGCTAACCCCTTTATATTTTATATCGATCACCAAGTGCTGAAATATCTAGTAAACAAACCCTTACACCATGGAAGAATCTTTCGTTGGTTTTTACTATTCCAAGAATTTGAATTCGAAGTTGTAGTTCAACTGAAAAAGTTGAATGTCAGACCTGATCACTTGTCTCGAATCGACACGGGGGAAGAATGGATAGGAGTTGAAGACGATCTCCTAGTGAATAGAATTTGTTCTCGTAGAACTAGAAGAGATAGCACAATTTTTAGAAAATGGTCAAGCACCTGAGGGAATGAGTACTAAAAATAAAAAAATTCTTGCAATGAAAGCTGCACCATATAGTCTAATTAACAAATTCCTATATAAAATGGGCTTGGATTAAGTACTCTGTCGATGCATTTTAGAGCACGAAAGAGAAATCATAATGCATGAAGCACACTATGGACCAACTGGAGGAAATTTTCAGTTGGACATGACTGCTAAAAATATCTATGGTGGATGACATTACACAAATATTTTTGAAAGTTTGTTAGTAAATGTGATCGCTGTCAACATTTAGGTCTACCCCTACCAAGCACTGAGATTCCCTTAATATCGGTAAACGCAAGTTTAACATTTGAAATTTGGGCTATCAACTTTATAGGACCATTTCCAGTACCAACAAGAAGGTCACGAGCATGCTATATCATAACATCAGTCAAATACGTGAAGTAGCTGCCAAATTTATATACAAAAACATCATTACTAGATTTGGGTTTCCATTAAATCTAATCAATGATCAAGGTTCACACTTTATCAACAAAACTATTACAACTTTAACTAAACAATTTAAATTCGAACATAGAAGAAGCACAACTTATCATCCTCAGTCTAATGGTGCAATTGAAGAATTCAATAAAACCTTGACAAGAGGGTTAACAAAAATTTGCAATACATATAAAGATGATTGGGATGAGAAAATTCTAGTTGCCCTATGGGCATACCGAACAACATACAAATGTTCCATAGAACAAACACCATTTAAACTTTTATATGGGAAAGAAGCAGTCGTCCCCCTACACTTCCAACAATAGACACCAGTAATCGTCAACATATGACATATTAATGTCGAAGAAGCTAAGAAGGACCGACTAATGCAATTAGCTAAGTTAGAGGAACACCGACTAATTTCTATACAACACCATGAAATTCAAAAACAACAAAAGAAAGCATGGCAGGCCGAAATATAAAAAAAAAGAACTTGTCGGTTGGAGATCTTGCGTTGTTGTATAACAGTCAGGTAAAAGGAAAGCCAAAGAATCTACATTTAGAGTGGATGGGACCCTATATAGTTGAATAAATCAATGCCAACAAATCAGTCTAACTAAGAACGTCTCAAGGAAAATTATTTTGGAAACTTGTTAACGGTGCCCGACTAAAGCGGTACGAAAACTAAGGAAATTTCAAAAAAAAAAGTTCCATAACTATTAAACCAAATCTATAAAAACCATAAAAACCAAAAAACAACAAAAAGAAACAAATCCAGCTATATTCGAATGATAGGAAATTACTCTCACGAATGAAGTAGTAGAATACAATTCGACAGCAATAGCAACTAACATTATAACCATAGACATACTGAGTATCGACCATTCTACCGACATTTTTGAAGAGTAACGGTAATACATTTTTGAAGAGTAACGGTAAACACCAGATTTGGACCGATAATGGGCAATTGAGACACTTTTATGATGTGTTCTATACATGATTTTATGATTATAATGATTTTTGATTAAGCCCATCCTGATGCATGTGCGTGAACAACCATTTTTATCAACGACAAGATGTATACATTGATGAAGTGTTATTAATATATTCATTATGTATTTTTATAGCAAGGAAGAGAACCCAATTGGGGTCCCTGCCAGTGAGGAACCATGACCCACCATTACTTACTCACGTAGAGTAAGTAAAAATGTTATATTGGTTTGGAATTTGAACAAATGTACATAGAATTTTTATAGGTTGGTAAAATAACTTACAAATTTTGGTTTTTTCGTAGGCTTCGCTAATGTGACATGTCCCTCTTGTTCAACGTTGGGGATCACCACTGAGCAGCTGGAGGAAAAAGATAGACTTCTTAGAAGACATTGAAAATGGCAGTGAAAGGGGGGATAAATAGAATAATGTATAGGGGGGATACATACATGTAACTTTTTGTTTGTATACAGATAGATGTACAGTTTGATCCACTATTTTGTATTATGGCCATGTGGCATGGCAATTTTTGTAACATTCTTTGTATACATATATAACATAAAGAAAGGTTCAAATTTATACATATATGGTTAAATTGATTTCGGAACATGATATGTGTGGTTCACCTATGTGATATTATTATATGTGTGGTTCCCCTGTGTGATAGTATGAATTTCCAATACTTAAAGGAAGAATTTATGACTCATCCAACTAAGATCAAGTAACTATTAAGTGAGTAATGGGAGATAATCACTAGACACCCTAACCATAACCATACCATATAACTACCTAAATTCAACTATCATCAACTTTTTAACATCATAACCATACCATACACTACCTAAATTCCATACACTAACATCATACATGTGTTTCTACTTCTAAGTCATGCATGCATGTGAACTATACCATACCATACCCTACAATACTAATATACCATACCATACTAATGTACAATACCATACTAATATAACAAACCATACCATACTGTAACCAAGAATATTTCACCTTCTGCGGACAGAAGCTGTTCCTCTGGTCTGAATGGTTCAGATCCAAAACAAATGAGTGAACGTCAAAGGATGAAGACCTTCCCTGGATGTCGTAGGCACCTGGAATGCTGCTTCGATAGTGAACCTATGTACCTACAAACAGATCAAACATGCAAACACATCAAAGCTACCAGAAAATCATCTACTTATCCATTTTAGTGACTAAGGAATATAACAACATGTACATGCGAAATCAAAACAACAGTAATGTGGGACAAAAATCAGCTTTGCATTAAATATGTATGCAGAAGCTTAGAACCATTGCCTTAGTGTTGAAAATCATCTCCACGAGACAAACACTTCAATCCCATAAGGTCCAACTTTGCTCTCTATGCTCTCCAATGGCTTGGGCTAAGTGGTCAATCCAACAGCATAACAATACCTATATAGTTCTCCCCCTCAGCTATGGACATGAGCTTGCATTTATAAGGCTCAATGGATAAGAATAGTTGAGATATTTGTTGATGAGGTGGTCTCTAAGATCCTATGATGGTGGATCTGAAGCTTAAATGAACCACAATGATAGGGATAAGGGAGGACACGAGGCTCATGATCTAGAAGCCTCGAGAAACTTCTCTTTTTCCCATTTTACCTAGGTTAACGCTTTTCTTCTCTTATGAAAGAGCGGTTTAGATGAGAAACGTCTATGGACCAAAGGCCATAGGCAGTGGCACCACGTATGGAAAATAGGATTTAGGTGGTGCGAGCAAGGTACCACTCATGGGTCACAGGGAAAACACGGTGCTGAGTTTTTTCATGTAGAATTGACAAACAACATGGGTTTCCACTCCAAGTGTTGGGATTAAGGGAAAACATGTAAGTTAAAAGGTCTTATCACATGGTGGTGATAGGATTTGGGTATAATAGAATGCCCCCCAAAGTGTGAGACTTAGAGGGATACAATAAATGAGAGATTTGAGAGAACAAGTTGTCACTTCGAGGTGAAAATGTCAGCTCGATCGGAGCATGTCGTCAAGTAGGCATCTGTAGTACATCAATACTTTTGACTCATATGCACAAGTAACCAGCTAATGGCTACAGACAAATACAAGGAATATCCATGAGAGGAATAAATAAGTATGGCTACTAGAATACAATGTAGATCCATGTGATAGAGGACTCAAACTTGGACATAGCTACTAGACATACAACATAGATCTATGTCATACAGGAACAAATTTGAGCATAGCCACAACCATACAAATGTGGATCCATGCTAGATATACAAAACTCCATCGCAACCTGGGGAAAGCAATGAGCACTTAAAAAAATACCCAGGGTCTTTGTCTCGTCTTTCGCAAAGTATCATTCTATCCATGTGATTACAATGATCTGAAGTCGAACATGGTAGAAACCACTTGATTACCGGTCAATGATGTGAACCAATAACAAGTCCGAGGGAGATCACCATTGATGTCAATGATTCCCAAGGTACCCTAGTACAATCTACTGAGTGTGAATAGTGTTAAAATTTTCATATTCTTATCTAAGAGATCAGTATATAATTTCATTAATAAAAACATATAAAGCAGGATCACTGAAAGAAACAATATCACAAGAACAACATAGATTTATCCTGGGAAAACCCTAAAGGGAAAAACCCAGCAAAAGCTTCCTCAATATAGATGCCCCAAAAAGGGAAAAAGGTAAAACCAACAAGGAGATCAAAAACCTGATTCTCCTCCTTCTCCACCAACTTCTCTCCTCCATAAGTGCACTATTCCAAGTGAGTGTGTATCTCAAGTGAGGAACACTACACCTCTATTTATATTCATTCGTTCACTTAGAGTTTACTCAATTAACATGTCGGCTTAAGTTAACTCATGTAGGCTCGAGTTACACATGTAGGCTCAAGTAACCACACTGGGGTGCTGATGACCCACCTTTACAATTTGAGGGGACTACCTCATGACTCTTATTAGTTATTTCGATTAGGAGCATCGTGGTACAATGTAATACAGGTGGTTCTCCTGGTAGGACCTTCGGGGAACACAAAAAGATACATATAGAATATTCTTCGAAGTTACAATATTTCAACACTCCCCCTTAACAAGAAGGGTATTCTACAGCAACATCAACAACAACAAGAGTAGAGATAGGGGACATCATCAACATCAGCAGGGTAACACATCTATAAATCATTGGAAGCTTTTCAACATCATGTAGTCTTCATCTTCAATCTTCAATTTTCATCATCAGCAACATCTTCAGTCTTTGATCAGCAACATCTTCAGCGTTTTGATCTTTCAATTAGCAACGACATCTTCAGCACTTGGACCTTTCGATCAGCAACATCTTTAGCACTTTGAATATTTGATCAGCAACAATATCTTCAGCATTTTTTCCTTTTGATCGGCAACATCTTGAGCATTTTGACCTTTCGATCAGCAACAACATCTTCAGTACTTTGACCTCTCGATCAGTAGCAACATCATCATCATCATATTCTGATCTATCGATCATAATCATCATCACATTCTGATCTTTCGATCAGAAACATCATCATCATACTCTGATATTTTAGATCAGTACGTCATCATCATCATACTATGATCTTTTGATCAGTATATCATCATCATCATACTCTGATCTTTCGATCAGTACGTCATCATCATCATACTTTGATATTTCGATCAGTATGACATCATCATCATCAGCAACAACCTGCAATCCACAACTCAAAGACAAAAAAAAAATCTTTGGATCACTTTTGGACTTAAAGTCCAGGGATGATACAATCCCACCACATTCTCGACAACCAAAGTTACCGTATTGATTACGGGAGAATCAGTCCCTATCACTTTAGGACTAAGTCCAAGGACGATGCAATCCTACCACATTCTCGACGACCGAAGTCACCAGATACAATTACGAGATAATCACTCCCTATCACTTTAGGACTTGAGTCCAAGGATGATGCAATCCTACCACATTATCGATGACCGAAGTCACCGGATACAATTACGAGATAATCACTCCCTATCACTTTAGGACTTGAGTCCAAGGATGATGCAATCCTACCACATTCTTGACAACCAAAGTCACCAGATACAATTACGGGATAATCACTCCCTATCACTTTAGGACTTGAGTCCAAGGATGATGCAATCCTACCACATTCTCGACGATCGAAGTCACTGGATACAATTATGGGATAATCACTCCCTATCACTTTAGGACTATGTCCAAGGATGATACAATCCTACCACATTCTCAAGGACCAAAGCCACCGGATCTATTATGGATAGATGTCCTAGGATGATACAATCCCTCTTCATTCTTGAAGACCGAGGTCTCCCGATCACTTTAGGGAAGGTGCCTGAGGATGATACAATCCCATCACGTTCTCGATGACCGAGGTCACCGGATCTATTATGGACAGATGTCCCGGGATGATACAATCCCTCTTCATTCTCGAGGACCGAGGTCTCCGGATCACTTTAGGGAAAATGCCCAGGGATGATACAATCCCACTGCAATATCACTACTCCCCCTTTCGAGGAAGGACTCTACTCAAGGCAGAGGCTTCTTCGGTACATCCTCATCCAAACCATCATCGTCTACATCTTCAATATCTAAATACTGATCTATCACCATCTGTATCTCCAGTATGTGAATACTAAAAGCATCATCATCTATATCTTCAGTATAGAAATACTGAAATCATCATCATCTCTATATTTAGTATAGAAATACAGAATCACCATCATCTATATCTACAGTATGTAAATACTGAAATATCATCTATATCTTCAGTATGGGAATACTAAAATCATCATCATATCTATACTAAATCACCATCATCTGCATCTACAGTATCATTATCTTCATCTTATCTTGCATGTAGAAATACCGAATTTCTACGTGTTACGTGGAACACAGGGTTCTTTGTCATCACAACTGTGGTTATCATTGTTGTATCCATCTTTAGGTCAAAGAGACCTGATATCGGCTTCTGAAGCCATATGGCTTCACAACTTAGTAGAGCAATCTGCTATGTGATCTGCTTCAACCATGCTAAGAGAAACATTGGACTGTTTCCTGCTAAACCATGAACTCATAGCAGACCTCAAACAAAAGCATATACCTAATTTGTTTTTCCTGTCTAAGATACTTCCAGCCCAATCTGCATCTGTGTATCCATACAATCTATACTCATCGCTACCATCATAGTATAGACCAAAGTCTATAGTCCCTTTCAGATATCTCATCACATGTTTTGCAGCTACTAGGTGAACCTGTCTTGGTTGAACAAGATATTGACTTAAGGTGTTCATAGCAAAACAAATGTCTGGTCTGGTATTTGTTAAGTACATCAATGACCCAATGATCTGTCTGTAGTGAGTCACATCCACTAACTCTAATGATTCATCAGCTAACAGCTTCAGGTTGGAGTCCATGGGTGTGGCCATGACTTTGAATTTCAACATATTAAGTCTCTTCAATATCTCTACCACATACTTTCCCTGGTTGAGAAAGTTTCCTTCTGAACTTTTCCATACTTCCAGACCTAGGAAATAATGTATTAACCCAAGGTCTTTCATCTCAAATTCTTCTGCTAGTTTCTTCTTGCTTTCCATGATCTATTTCTCATTCCCTGTCAAGAATAAGTCATCCGCATATAGTAATAGAATGACAGGTACATCTTCTACAACCTTGTAGGAAAGGTTAGGATCGAATTTACTCTTGGCAAAGCCCATGCTCATCAGGAAACTATCTATTCTTCCATACCAATCTCTAGGAGCTTGCTTCAGGCCATAGAGGGCCTTCTTCAACTTGCATACTTGATTCCTTCTATCTTCAACTTCAAATCCTCGTGACTATTCGATGTAAAACTCTTCCTCAATCATACCATTAAGGAAGGCTTGTCTTTACTTCATCATGGAAGAAACTACCATGATAGTTTTGAAGGAAATGTACCTTGCTTCCAGAAGTAAGTGTCTCTTCAGAATTAATTCCCTCTTTCTGATAGAAACCTCTAGCCACAACTCTTTCCTTACTTATATCAGCAACATATCTTATTTTGCAATTCCATTTTGAAGATACCACAGTCTTGCTTTCTGGTTTGAGTACTATATCCCAAACATCATTATAGTATCACAACATCTTCTATGAGTTTGTCTTCTCGGGTCATCAACAGATCCTAGTCTTCTGCATTCAACCTTGAATGTTGGAACCCACTTTACTCTTGGTAAAGTCTCGATCCATCACAAAGCTATCCATCATGTCATACCATGTCGAACTCAGATATAATTTTCTGTAGTCACTCCCCCCTGAAGTGGAGTATCATCTTCCTTCTTCATTTTGTACAGGTGGTTCTTTGCTTGATATATACTGGTCAATAGAGTATGTCATGTCATAGTCTATTCTTTCTAGGGAGAATCACGAACCTTGCTTTGTACACTTGTTCCATCATATCGTATACATCATTCCCCATGATCAACTGTTATTCTTTGATCATAGCTTCTTCCATAGCATTATTTTCTTCATCTTGAGTTATCTCTTCTACCCATGGTGGTCTTCATCCTTCAAGGTGGATCTACCATTCTCTGAAGCTCTTTCTTCTGTCATGGTGTCTCTAACCCTAGGAGCTTCAGATTCATGTTTATTGGAGTGAATCTTGAATTGTCATCACTTGTTCTTCGGAACAAGTCTCGTCCTTCTTTTCTTGTAGGAGGTTGTTCATGACCTTTCCTACAATTCAAATGCACCAATTGCATGGTTAGAAATATTTCATAAAACATATGTATAACGACAAATTCTTATGCATCATGCAACTGTTTAGTCAATACAACATTCATCCATATCTCACTTAAACTTTCTAGATTCCTTCCATCTCCACCATGACATTATTGAGATTGTGCACTAATCCAATATTGTTAGAATAATCAACCCATAGTATTTACCCACTTAGACATTAATTCATTTATTTTTGTCTTATTTTCCTAGTCCATGAGTCCCACCATGTTCAAGTTGCTAATTGCCTATCCATAGAGGTCAAACTTGCCATTAGTGACTCATGGAGTGCTTGGGAAAGCCTTAGGAATCAAATCTGCTTTATTCCTAGCCTCCTAGGTTCCCTTCTACTTTTTCTGCTTTATTGCCTGCTTTTTCAGTGTTTTAAGGCACATAGGAAAGCAAGACTAGGTGAGGTGAATCAGCTTTGTTGCCTCTTCCTCCTTCAATATTTCCTCCATGGAAAAGCATGTATGAGCTTCCATTTGAACACTCTTTAGCTTTCCTATGCACCCTTGCTAATTCGTGGGGTCCTTGATAGATTTGGGATCAACTTTTTACACCTATGGGGGATTTGCCTATTTTGGGTAAGCCTGCTTTATGCTAGATTTGGATTCTTCCTTATGCATTTGATTTTCTCATGTATTATATATATTTAGTAGCCTATGTTATTACAGGGTTGGCTATTGTACACTTAGTTAATATAATTTTGTGTTACAGCTCCATATTCAGTCTCCATTGTTGATAATTTTGCATGATCAATTGTTAATTGTTGTGGGTGAAATTAATCTACTGTAGGCATGAATTTCTACATGGTATCAGAGCCAGTTTAGGTTGTTACTCTCCTCCAAAAATTGTTTTGCAGGTTCGACATCAAGACTGGGATCCTTCTACTGACAGCCGGGACAGATTTTCTAAAGCTATGGATTCA